>JACEIK010000830.1:26484-95398 GCA_018107945.1 Datura stramonium
ATAAGTGTTTGTATTGGTTTTAGAATCACTTTGTGCAACCCTAGCTTGTTAATCCACCATGGTTCCCACAACCCTAGCTATGGAGGTTTTAGCCTCTCATTGTTGTAAGGTTGTGAATTGTATTCATGATTAAAAACATAAATCAATACTTACAAGTATGAATGAGAAAAACACTTCCTTTAATTAATCAGCAAAATCTTGAAGAGCAAATCGCAAGAACAAGAAGAGTTCAAGAAAAGGTTGATCACAAGTCTAATCAACTCAATTCTCTCTTTCTCTCAATTGTCTAATGTTGTCTCCAATAATGTCGCTCATAAAAATCTACTCTGATAAAAATCTACCGAAAAATAAAACATAAAACGTATTTATACGGACACAAGAATCATTTTCCTAGGCTAACAGGGTGAATTTCCATATCTGGTTCCGCCCGCGTCACGAGTCAACCTACAATCTGTAGCGAGATCCTATGGTCCATAGCATCCTTTCGTACATTGCATGACTGGCTTGATTTTGGATAAGTGTTGGATCCTGGTACGACTCGTACCTCCATCTTACAATCTGTACTGAGCTCCCGTGGCTTGACTCTGAGATTTTAAAATATTTATGAAGTTCATCACGGATGCCATGGTACGACTCGTACCTTCATTCCACATTTCATACTTCCTTTCTGTAGTAGGAGTCAGTCTCTTATGCAAATCTTCTGAATCTTTTCACGACTTCATCACCACGACTCATACAAGCTTGGTACGGATTGTACTAAGACTCGTATACTGCATCTCTTCAACATTAGCCTTCTGCAACTTTTCGCGGCCACCAGTACGACTCGTCGGCTCGTACTGTGGACTGTAATTTGAGCCTATTTTGCACACTTCAGGCTATCTTTTACATCTTTTAGCTCCAACACCAATTTATCCTATAACCAAAGGAAAAGTGTCTTATATCCACATAAATACACCTAAGTCCATGTTATTTTCTTAATTTTGAGCGTCGAAAGTGTTGTAAATCCACAACACATCATTCGTGAGTTCAAGTTTGATTGCATGGGAGAAACGCCTGAAGGATTTGAAGTTTAATTACTTTAGGGCAAATTTAAAAATTGGGTCGAGTCAGATCGACTTAAATAATTTGTCCCGTCACGACTCGTCCCACGAGTCGTAGGTTTGACCTATGACTCTTCCCTAGGACTAGTAGTAGAACTTTAAGTAAACTTACCTATGGGCCTACTAGCACATCATACGACTCGTACCATGAAGGTACGAACCGTACGACGACTCGTAGGTCACTCTGAACTGGAGTTCTATACTTTGCATAGTTTGTAACTACAGTGAGTACTACAACTCGTACAATGGAGTTATGAGTCATAGGACCAACCGTACCATGAACTCATGCACTAGTACATATCTCTGCTTCTCACCATGACTCATACTACGGCCTGTACGATGCTCTTATGAGTTGTACTGAGGTTCGTAATACCAGTCTGTATTGCAATTTTTTTGCAACCTATTTTTGTTTCACCTGCAGACTGAGCACACATAAGTCAATAAACTTGGGTTGCCTCCCAAGAAGCACCTGATTTAACATCCCGACACGACACAAGTCTCTTGACTACTCAGACTTCATCAAGAAACTCAAACTCATCCTCGATTGTTGAGACCACCCTAAACTCATTGGGCAGCTTCATTGACCGGCAGACATTGAAAGTGACCTCCTCTTTATTAAGCTTGAATTTCAGTTAGCCAGCCTCAACATCTACTAAAGCCCTCCCAGTGGTAAGGAATGGTTGCCCCAAAATGATGGGGACCTCAAAGTCAACTTCTCAATCAAGGATCACAAAGTCTGTTGGGAATATGAATTTGTCCACCTTGAAAAACACATCAAACAGGATCCCCGCAGGCTTCTTCACAGTTCGGTCGGACATTAGTAGCCGCATAGTAGTCAGTGTGGGGGATCCCAAGCCCAGCTTCTTAGACACAGCTAATGGCATCAGATTAATGCTTGCTCTAGGTCGCAGAGTGCCTTCTCAAACTCAACGTCTCCAATAGTACATGGGATGGTGAAGGCACCTGGATCCTCCTTTTTCTGGGCAAGGACTCATGAGGCTATGATGTTACAATGATGCAAGTTACCCATGGGCTCATATCTTAAGGACCTTTTCTTGATAACAAGATCCTTCATAAACTTGGCATATCCCAACATCTGCTCCAATGCCTCAACCAGTGGTATGTTTATAGAAAATTGTTTGAGCATGGATAGAAATTTCGAAAACTTACCATCTTTCGCCTTCTTCTTCATTCTGTGAGGGAACGGCGGCGGTGGTCGTGGAATAGCCTTATAGATTTGTGTGGCCTCTTATTTCTTTCCTTTTGCAGCTTAAAGCTCCTTCTCAAAAACTGGATCCTCAGTCAACTCAGCCTCTTCCTTAAGCTCTTTCTTAGCAACCTCTTAATCATTATCAATTATGATCTCTTTCTTCCTTTGTATTTCAACTACAACTGGCAGAACGGGATCAACTGTGGTATTTCCACTCCTCATCATAGCCATGTAGTGACTATCATTCTTTGGATTTTGGATTGTGTTGCTAGGTAGTGTTCCCTTTTTACTAAGGTTCAAGGATATCGACAGTTGACCCAGCTGCTACTATCTTTGCTTGATGGTCGTGGCATGTGACTCAACACTCTGGCCCATGAAAGATATATCTTTGCAAATGTCTTTCAGCTTCTCCTCCATGAATCTCACCTTCTTGAGCATCTCCGCCATCATTCTCTCCAATTTTGACTGTCCAACCTCCCCCTCACGTTCATTAGGAGGCACGTACAATCCTGCTCGGTCGTTGCAGTAACCATCGTTCCTTCTCCATTCTCCCTTTCGCTCACGACCTCAACTTATGTCTCTGTACCCATTTTGATTGTAGTTGTTTCGATATTGGTTCCGACCTTGATTTTCAAAAACTTGGCGCCAAGTGTCCTGTACATACCCTTGGGAATTGGCCCGTAAACCTGCCACCTGGTTGTCCAAGAAGCTTGCCTCCTCCTTGAAATCTGAACACTCTGGCCCTGGTTCCTGTCTGTTACACTCCATAAGTTTCTGTCATTTAATCGATGCATGAATATATATGTTGAGAGTTTTAGGGTACGGCGTATGTGGGAGAGGGCTCGGGGGACAAGCGCGCGAACACACGAACAAGTGAGCAAGAGGCTACAGCTGGGGCAGGGCGCACCAGGAACTGCGCTGCGCAGCCCAACCCTGCGCAGGGGCTGGTGCATCGCACCCGTGGGCTGGTGCAATGGGCAGCACATTGCGGCTCCTTCCCACCATCTCAATATATATATATAGTTAAGTGTGAGTTGAAGTTTCATTTAAAACATTTCCTTGAGAATGCTTTCGGCAGTACAACTCCTCCCATAAACTTTTTGTTGGTTAATCACAAAATTACATCGCTAAACATCATTTGATTGCAAATTCACCTTTGCAAATGAGTTTTGGGACTAAGAGGAATGTATCTACGGAGTTATTTCATAAAATCTAGCTCGGATTGTCAGAGTCCCACTGAGTAGAAGTTGTAGAAATCACTTCTATTAATTCCTAAACGTCCACAAGTGATAAGTATTTCTACCTTCTAAACGCTCGGGAATTTGTAAGCTTTTGGCCGAATTGAACATGTTATAACTTGTGGTTATTGCGTTTTGTAAATAGAGTTGCTAGTCGATTGCAAATAGAGTTGCTAGTCATATTCCCTCAACTTAAGGGCTACAATTTGGAGGAGTTATCAGTTCTTGAATTACAGTAAGGTTAATTGAGAAGAATTCGGCGATTAAGGTATGTTAAGGCTAACTTCTCTCAGCAAGTAATTCCTATTGTTAGCTAATACGACCAATACCTTGTAGTAGCTTATTCTTATAATGTTGTGGTTAGCCTAGACGAGATGCATTGAGGTTATAACATAGTATCCCTTGTCAGGAAGATTTGTATTCGTTGTTGATTATCATCAGAAGCGAAGAAGGGATTCCTTGTTCAATTATTTATTGGTTAAGGAGACTAGTAGTGTTGTGCTGTCATATTGAGGCCAAAGAGGCTTGAGGTTAGCTGTTAGCGTATTTTGTTAAGTTAGGTAGCATAAGTGTAGCTTAGAGAGATAACTTTTTGGTTGGCTCCTATATATTCAGTAAAGCTCGCCTAAAGGAAATTGGCATATCTTGACACCTATAGGACTAGAATCATGATAGAATGGCCTTATCTTGCAGTCAGTGGCACCAAGGTTTCAAAATGGATCGGGTGGTAGCTTTCTAGGTGAACTACCTACTATTAGCGACCATATAGTTTTTTTTCCACTTATAGTTAGTCAAATTGCTTGCTCAGGGAACCCCCCGAGTTGTCAAAAGCTAGATGGACTATGTGATGTCCTAGGGGCGAATCCCATCAGCTGTTATACATGTGGCTAATGCCTCTGGCTATCAATGCGGCCACATACGTACATGTTGTACAGGAGTCCAGACGGCTCAAATATAATTACAGCAGCCCAGATAGATCAAATACAGTTATAAGAGCCCAAATGACTTAGATATAGTTACAAGAGCCCAGATAATGGCTTAGATACAGTTACAGGAGCCTAGACGGCTCAGATATAGTTATAAGAGCCCAAATAGCTCAGATACAATTATAGGAGCCCAAATGGCTCAGATACAATTACAAGAGCCCAGACAGCTCAAATACAGTTATAGGAGCCCAGAAGGCTCAATTACAGCTTTTGAGGTCGAGTATACCTTAGTTACAGTTTATCTACAGGCCTATAGTGGTACAGATAGGAGGGTATGGATTGCTTGCACTCGCTGGAGCTTATGTGGGCTCAGGTAAGTTATTCTGTGTTGTTTGTACCTTCCAGGCTTATGGGGGCCAGGTTAGGTTTTGTTTGTATACTTACATGTTAATTATAGTTCATGATATAAGATTATTTAGGTTAACTTCTAGCCCTTAGTACTAATTACTCTCAGTCTCTTATCGGCTTTCATTCAGTTGTTGTTTACTGCCTTACATATTTGGTACATGTTATACTAATGCCCGCGTATGGGGCGCTGCATACTTGCTTGTAGGTCTAGATAGCAGGGTTCGAGACCGTCTCAGTAGTTGTTCATATCTAGTTAATTGGCTAGCTCCTTTCTTCTAGAGTTTCTAGACGTTAAAGGTTTATCTATCTTTAGTTATATAGTTTTGGGTAGGTCGGGGCCCTGTCCCGACCAATATTTAACTCTTAGAGGCTTGCAGACTATAGTTTTTTGTTAGTTATGTGTTTTTGGCCGTGGGGGGCCTATATGTGATGTGATATATGTTGTTGTCCATGTGGGGCCTAGTTATGTTATTTGTTAGGAGCATGGTGGTCTTGTCGACCCACATAGGATGATATTACTATTGCAACTGTTGGGTTAGCTGATTTACTGCAAGTGTTGTGTAGTGGCCTTGTCGGCCTAGGGCTGTGTTTATAGCTGAGATATAGTTATTTTTTTCCTTGATTATGTGTTGTTGGTATGCACCAGAAGTATATATGTCCACCCATGTCAGCTCAGAGTCCAGTGTCGCATGAGGTGCCAGTTACGCCTCCCAGGGTGGGGCATGACACTGTCCCTGTGTTCCCATTGCTTTCCTAGCCCTAGTTCCCATGATATGCTTCGTGAGAATGTCTAATGATGTACGCATGTGGGCCAATTCCTGATCACGTTCCTCTTCCTTCTTTCATTGGTTTGCAGTCACACCAACAGCATATGTACAAGCAACTTCTTCCGCTTCCTGTGTGTGCTATGCCCTGTTAGATTTAGTCACTTTGTCAAGAATAGTGGAAGCTTGCTCCTAGGTGTGACTAATTAGTGCTCCTCCCGCCATAGTATCTGCTACAACTTTAGTACTATTGTTAAATGACCTATATAAAATCTCTAACAAACTATCATCGGGGATTTTATGGTTTGGGCACTTGGTCAACTTCTTCTTAAATCTCAACCAGATTTCATGAAGTGCCTCCATTTTCAGTTGTCCAAAATTGTATATCTCATCCTTAAGCTATAGCATCCTGGAGGGTGGGAAGAATTTCTCTAAAAAAGCTTATTTTGAGCTCCCTTCGATTGGTAATGGAGTCGTTGGGAAACTCTGATAACCATAACGTTGCCTCCCGAGACCGAGAGAATAGGAAGAGTCTCAGCCTTATTGCATCCTGACTGACAACGGGCAACCTGTGCGCCTTGCATATTTCGATGAAGTTCATTAGGTACAGGTTTTCATCATCAGCTACATGACCACTAAATACCCCTTTCATATTCAACAACGATATCATGGTGCTAGTGATATCAAACTTTGCCCCAGCAGGCAAAGGTGGTGGTACGATAGCTCCAGTTGACCCAACTTCATCAATATACGGGTCATCCTCATCAAATAATTGAGGGGCATATCTCTGGCCTCTGTTGTCCCTTCCATGACGACCAGCGTTCACAACTTTATCCTGAGCATCATCGGCTTCCTGAAGTGCAGCTTACCGAGCTTCTTCAGCAAGATAGGCATCTCTTTGCTCTTGGTTCTCCATTCTTCGCAGTGTTCTTTCTATTTCAAGATCCAAGGGAATCAAGGTTTTTCCACACCATCGAGTACGTGGCATTCACCAAGATACAACCTTTGGGTGTCAAAAACGAAAAGAAAACATAATTGAGAAAATAACAACCAAAAGATAAATACAAGCAATTAATCTAATCTTAGTCGTACTCCCCGGCAATGGTGTCACTTTTTGATAATGCTCAAACTCACACTCCTGACAAAGTATGAAACGGACGTTGTCAATAAAGAACCCAACAAAGAGGTTTGGCTCGAACCCACAGGGAATATGGTAAGAACTAGACTAATGCTGCTTTGGTATTTAAGCTTTTGGTGTGTTATCTCAAAATTGGGGGAGGGGGCTTATAGAAAAACAATAGTAAAACAAGTGTGAAAATCGATTGTTGTTAATCAGAATTGCAATTAACTAGGGTAAGTGTTTATGGGTTCATAACTTTAGCCACGGTTTACAATCGTGATCCAATCCCAATGCTTATTTGTAGAACTAATAACTAAGTTTATCCAGTGTTTAGTTCATCCATTATGGATGACTATACTTAATCAACTGGATTATGTCTCATGAGAGATTCAAAATTAACCATTAAATTTGTTTCAAATTGCTATCTGAAACTATAGCTCAAGTTATACAATGATCATAAAAATCAAGGCTTTGTTGTAATTCTCTTTTCTAATCTCTGCCTCTACAGGTTCGAGCAAGTAAAGATTCGGACAAGTCTTAGCGTTGGCACACTTAAGTTAAGAAACATTAAAGACGAAGAGAATACAATACAAGCATTTAGCATTGGTTTCGAATCACTTTGTGTAACCCTAGTTCGTTAATCCACCATGGTTCCCACAACCTAGTTGTGGAGGTTTTAACCTCTCGTGATTTTAAGATTATTAGTATTCATTAGGCAAACACGTAATTAAATACCTACAATGATGATTGAAAGAAAACGCTTTGAATATTGTAAAGAAAATATAATGAACAAAATCAAGAACAGTTAAGAAATTCAAGTTTTGATCTCAAGAATTGCTCTCAAATGTTGTCAAAAACTAATTATAAACTTGATAATTGGCAACAACTAGTCGACTATCTATGACTTGAAAGAAACATAACAAAAAACGTATTTATAGAGATAATAAAATCCTTTTCTTAAGTTAACGGAGGACAATAATCAAATCTGGTGCTGACACATCTGACTCATCATACGACCCGTAAAAGGATTGTATGGGTAGGTACCTTGTCTCATTACATTTCTTGGCTTACGGGAATTGGCTATTGGAATGCGGTATGACTCATGTATGATCCCACGAGTCACTTATAATCCGGTCGTGATTTGGCTCGGAGAGCTCTGGAATCTTCAAAGTTTTCTACGAGTGTCTTGGTACGCCTCATACCTTACTCCTACGACTTGTAACTTCTTCTTATATCATGAGTTCTGCCAAGTCCCTAAAATTACTGAAGCTTTCCATGGCTCCCAGTGCAGGTCGTAGGTAGATGCTATGATCGTAGAGTGCTACCCGTATCAGGAGACTTCCATTGTGCAAATATCTACGAAGCATACCACGACTCCGAGTTACGGCTCATACTAGCTTGAGTACGGCTCGAACTTAGAGTCTAGCAGCGCTGTCTTGTTCCGGTCTTGTGCTTTTCCACAAGTTTTAGTATTTCATGCAATCTTGATAAACAAATGCGAGATACGTACTTTGCGCTTTACTTTTACCAACTATTGCACATTTTTGCTCCAACACCTATTTTCCTGAAAATGAAGGCAAAAACACTTTATATTCATATAAACATACCTAAGTCCATGCTATTTTCCCTGTTTTAAGCATCGAAATTGTTGTAAACTCATAGTACATTAACACCCTCAACTTAAGGCTTTTATATGTCTTCACGCAAAGAAAACACTCAGCTAAAAATGACGTTTAACTAGAAAATAAACCTAGGACACTACAGTCAACGCGATCAAAATTTGCACTATGAACTAGCTTGACTTTTGACCCTTCTCGAGGTAACCAAATTAGCTATGCACCTCAAGTGACCACAAACCATGATAAACGAGGATCAAGATATGTGTCTAGGTATTAGTAGGAAATCAAATTACTACCAATGCTTTTCACATGGACCAATTTATGAGAATAAATACAATCCATGTACCCTCGCAACAAATAAAGTCCCCAACTCCACGGATATAGCAAAATTATGAAACTTGGGACTAAACAAATGATACTCTCACTCTCACAAGGAAGTTCCAAATGCACGTCGAATACCTGTAGGTTTGCCCTAATTTTCTCTACTTTGGCTCTTCGGCAGTCGAGGCTAAAGTCACTTATAGGACTTTATTTGACTTGTAATGTAGGCTTCGGGATGGGTATAGTAAATATGAGATTTTTAGTAACTAAACCATCCTTGGCACTACATACTTGTGGCTCCATTTTTTTTATTTTTTTTATTTTTTTTATTTTTTTTATTTTTTTTATTTTTTTTATTTTTTTTATTTTTTTTATTTTTTTTATTTTTTTTAGTTTTTTTATATTTTTTATTCTTTTCAATTTTTTCTTTTTTATTTTCTTTTTCTCTTTTCTTGTCATGTCGCACCTTATTTTAAACCATTTTCCCTTCCTTTTCCTTTTCACCTCCCCCATAATCCCATGCACCTACTCTAGCCATCTCAGCCTAGGCATTTTGCACGGGTTGGGGATTCACAATGTCTAAGGGACCAAGGCGAAAATATATTCATTATAAAAATTGGGTAAGGTTAATTGGTTAATTAAGAAAAGATGATCCATTTAAGGATCAAAATTAGGATCAAGGAAATCTTATCATTTTGTTAGGGAAATTTAAGCTAAAATGGGATGAAGCTTATAAATGGTCTATGATCCTTTCCTAACCAGCCATCCCTGAAACCTATGTAAAGACCAATCGGGCAGTTCTAGATCCTCTACGCGGTATTGAACTAGGTATGGACCTCACTCACTCTTGGTAGGCTTGTTTTCATTCGTTCAACTGTCTGGTTCATACATGGCCAACTATAACTCTCATGCTAATACACTAAATGACACAAAAAGATCCACAAATCATGTTTTACAATCAACAAGTATGCGACTAGCAAAAAAATTTAGCAGGATCATTTCTCAAACTTCCAAAACTACGCATTTTATTGGTAGAGAAATCCTAGATGCGCACAATTAAAAAAATCATAAACATGTCGGTTCTACTAGATAGCATGCAGGGTAAATAAATATGTGAGAAAAACCTCGGTTCAAATCCAAAAATTTTAAAAATATACAAGTACACCCCTTCCCCTTTTAAAAAGCATGCTTCGTCTCCGAAGAATAGAATATAAAAGCACTAGGGAAAGAGTCGCGCGGCGCACTAAGTAGCCACATGTCTCGCGGAGGTGCTGCCTCCAGCCCCGCATCCCGTGGTGCTGGCGGTAGCCGACATGCTCAATTGTACATCCACGGAGGGAATGGTCACCCCCTCGGCGGTAGTAGTCGCCTCTCGGCCTGATGTCGAGAGTGAATGTGGCTCGTCCTAAGGGTCCTTTCCACAAGCTCGGCGCTGGAGTAGTGGTGGAGCTCACCCTCTCCTCTCTACTCTCAGCGCTCAAGCTATACTCTTGACTAATTTGTTGGCTTTCCAATCTTTCCCTCTTGCGTTCTTTCTTTTCCTTCTTTCTCTTCTTCTTTAGGGTCTCGTCACCAACGGCCCCAAGACCCTTTTTTTTCTCTTTCCGCCTACTACTCAGATCGGCTCTAATATCTTTGCCAAATCAAGCTTATCATCTATCCCGATATTGAGGTTAGGATAGTGGGGGCTGCTCGTGCCGGCTATCGAGATGACAACTCCTTGGCACTACATACTTGTGGCTTCACTTTTCACTAATTTCACCTTTTCACTTTTTCCTTTTTCTCATTTTATGCAATGTATGGGTGTGGTGTCTTTTCAACTTTTTCTCATTTTTTTTTATATTTTTTATTCTTTTCAATTTTTTCTTTTTCGGCTCTTTTTCTCTTTTCTTGTCACGTCGCACCTCATTTTTTAACCATTTTTCCTTCCTTTTCCTTTTTCACCTCCCAGCGATCTATGCACCCTACTCTAGCCATCTTGACATAGGCATTTTGCACAGGTTGAGGTTCACAATAAGGAGGGACCAAGGCAAAAATATATTCATTATAAAAATTGGGTAAGGTTAATTGGTTAATTAAAGAAAAATGATCCATTTAAGGATCAAAATTAGGATCAAGGAAATCTTATCATTTTGTTAGGGAAATTTAAGCTAAAATGGGATAAACATAAATGGTCTATGATCCTTTCCTAACCAACCATCCTAAAACCTAGCAACAAAGACCAATCGGACAAGTTCTAGATCCTCTGTGATGAACTAAGTATGGACCTCACTCACTCTTGGTAGTTTGTTTTCATTCATTCTACATGCAGTTCATGCATGGCCAACTATAACTACCATTGCTAATACACTAAATGACATCAAAAATCCATAGAAATCATGTTTTACAGTAACTATAAGTACCACATTGAACAAAATATGATTTAATGGGGTCATTTTCTCAGAACTTCAAAACTAGTGCATTTTATTGGGTGAGCAATCCTAAGTGTTACACCCTAGTAAATTTCCGGCATAGATGGCCTATTCGCGTATTGGTTAAGCATATATGAAAGCCATACATGCTAGAAAAGGCCGGAAAGATCGGACAAGCACCACATCGAACCATCGCGGAAGGAGGCGGGAGGCGAGGCTCCGCGATGGCGGCGTGTCCCGGAGGTGGGGACTCGAGCGTTGGCTCCCGTGACCGTTAGGGCTCATCAGACCCAAGTATACAAAGCCCGAACGGTTTTAATTGATTAAATCATCAACTAATTTCGAGCGTGAGAAGACGAGAGAGGATGAAGGATGTTATAAAATATCGTTCGATTAAGCCGTCAAACGTAGTCCAAATCCAAGTGGCTGAGATCTGAGTGCTTTAGCGCGAGCATTACTACGGATTTAGTTTAGCGAAATTCGGCCGACAAACCATCGAACTACCGAGCTAAGGTAAGTGGAATTGCTCCAAGTTAGTGTCAATGTGCTCCTAGCCTTAAAGTGAATACTTCTCCCTTATTTGGACTTTCGAAAAATATGATTTTTAGAGCCGTCTTTACGATAAGCCAAAGTTTGAGGCTATAAATATATAGAAAGTGACGTTTTCTTTAAATCTTGATGTATTTAGTTTTAATTGACGTATATGTGAATGCGGTTGGGAGAAGTTAGATCGCGCCGAGATTCGTCAGATAATCGGATAACTAGGAGTTAAGGTATGTAAAGCCGGTTCTTCGGCAAGTTATTAGCTTTGTATATCATAGTAGACTCCATAATAGAACTCCAGGATTGAATATTAGTATTGTGCGGGGATTGATGAAATGCAGTTTGCATTGTCGTGCTAGGTCCAGAAGATGGCCAGCATGCGCCAAATGGCGAGTTAGCATTCCGGACTCGGTATGGCAGTGTGTGGTCATAAGCATGTTTTAGAATAATATGATACGGATAATCGGAGGCCACAAGTTAGTAGAAGTAAATCGAGATAGTAACTTTGGCTGTAGTTGTAAAATTCGGACATATGATATCTTGGCTCTGAGAATAGCCATACGAGACATATAATATCTTGGCTACATATTAGCCATACGAGACGGAATGATACGCTACGAGATTATCCATGCGGTTAGATAAAGATCACCCAGACTCGTATAAACATTATGAGAATCGAGATAAACACGAGAAAGAGATTAGAATAAAAATCGAAGTGGATAATGTTCAGTTAAACATGCTTGCTATATATGCCTTATTGTTTGTTGAGACTTGATTGTCTTCGTGAGGGCACCCTTTTGAGCATCCTCGACGCCCTTGGGTTGGTAATCATGTTGCCCGGCGGGTGGGTTTTACGTCACTCCAAGGAGTGGCATGCGTCCCAGTTTGGGCGAAGATGGGATAAAGCTTTCCCCATGTCGGGCGTCGGCATTACTATACGAAAGCCACATTGTCTTGGCCCAGCGCCAGGGAGAAGCAGGGTCGGATACGATTTCGATTCTGAATCTGATGTAGGAGTCCTCCCTGGGACTCAAATACGGTTATTTATATCAGGCTATGGCCGAGCCGGAGACCCAGGAGGTGCGTAGTTAGTAGTGAGTGGAGTGACTTATTTTTGGGTGGTTTGACCCGGGTAGAGGTATATAGTTGTTTGCTTACTTGGCGCCATCAGGCTTATGGGGTTGGATTGGTTCTTGCTTGCTAAATGTATATGTATTTGTGCTATATATTAGTTAATGAACGACGAGGCACACGTCCTGGGGCCACGCTCACATATCACGGCCTGAGAAGCACGATTTAGTGCGCCCTCGGTCTTACAGTTCGGTTATCTCTTGCTATTGAATTGCTAGTTATATTGTTGTATTCGGTTGTATTCGGTTGCTTCACCTGTTACAATTAAATCTTTGGCCTTCAAATGGTATTGCATTACTTACTGCGGTACTCATGGCAGGGTAGTCCCTCGTGATTCCCGATGACTATAGAGTCATCGGCTCACGTAAGTAGGGCTTGATATTCGAGTGTAGTTCATTTGCTTTTATTGACGGTATGGGTAGGTGGAGCCTGTCGGCCATTTCATCATTACTCATAGACTTGCGGTGTATATGTATATCTCCTGTGGTCAGTTGAGCCGGTGCGTGTGAGCGTGCCTTTGTTCGATTGTTTAATGTGTATTATATTGATGCGTGTGGGGCCATAGTCGATAGTAGTGTTGACCTTTATCGGTCACGTAGTTGTCAGTATTCTCTATGTTGAGTTTTAGATGACTAGACGGCATGGTGGCCTTGTCGGCCATAGGTTCCTGTTATGAGTATGTTTACGGTTAGGCTGTTGGCCTGCACGGTGGCTATAGGCCTAGTCGGGAGGAGTGTTGTGTTTCACAGTAGTTATATAGCCCGTTGTTCTAAGTAAAATGCAGAGCTAGCAGGGCACTAGATATTAGCAGATGCGGTTAGGAGTCCAGGTCCTACTAGGGCACCGGGGCGATCATACCCCCAAGACGGGCGTGACAAGCTTGGTATCGGGCGGAGCCGTGTCCCCGGGGAGTACGTAAGCGTCTTTAAGTAGAGTGCTTGTCTATGGATGTGTTGTGCACCACGTACTATAGGCGGGAGGCTGCCGAGCATAATAGGATAGTTACCCTTTCTTCTCATTTCGGAGTCGTGCTATAGAGCGGTACGGTATAGGGTTGAGTCCCTAAAAATGAAGCTTACCATATTCTTTAGTTACGAGATACAAAGACGAGATCGGCAATACCCTATCCTGGCCGAAGGTGGATATAGCGGCCCGAAGGACAGGCTAATTACGGGGTAATTACATTTGCAAGAGGTATTAGCGACCTCCCAATGTGATACCTTATCGGTACCATTCCCGGTATATTCCTATAATCTCGAGAATAGGAAGTTATAAGCATAATGTACATACGAGTTGACTTATTTGTTAGATATATAAGATACGATTAAGATTACAAACAATACCGGATTATCATATAAGTGTGAGAAAGAGAGAGAGCTCATAGGATTCCATATCCATCCCTTTAGGATGTGAGTGCCGATTCCATGTCTTCGTTTCTTCGCAATAAGAAAAGAGGCTAATTCTCTCTAAAGTTTTGATTCTGGTAGTAAAGGGCATAATACTTGAGGTGAGGTTTCCAATCAAGTAGTAAGTGAAAGCGGATGGATTGATTCGAAATGGTAGGAGAGCGTAAAAAAAGAGAAGAAAAGCCCCTATGATTATATAAGTTATCGAGACCCTCATGGTAATATAAGCCCGAGGAAGAGCAAGTAAGGCTGCTTTAGTTTACTTAGGCAGTGTAAAGACTTTGTTAGTGATGAAGGCTTAGTAGTAGTCAGAGTTTAATTCGAGAAAAGGCCAAGTACGCCATAATATACCTAGAAGCCAAGACATACATAGAGATAGTTATGGTTTCTGTTGTGATGCGAAGGTAGGAGGTCATGCGAATCAGAAGAGATGGAATACGGCGCAAGCGGAAAGTATGGTGACTTCACTGATAACATTATTAACGATGAAGGCGGGTACTTGTGAACTGAGTTCGGCTTAAGCAGATAAGAAGGGGCAGAATGCAGTTTTGTGGGAAATTAGAATCCCAGGTTGGTAGAATATATTATTAAGGACTAAGCCTCGGGTGATAGTTAAGAGACGGTAAGATTGCGGTTCGAATCTTTGTGATCACGTTCAGCCTACGGAGAAGTTAAGCGCCGACCACCCAGAGACTCTAATCTAGTGTGACCTGGAGATAAGGCCCGGCCCAGAGGCATGAGTTATGGGTTCTCAATATAATGCCAAGTAAGGCCGGCAGATTTGAATGTTGACACATTGTAAGAGTGGCAAAATTTCAATAGTAGACCATAATTAGCGCATATGTTGTTGCTTCCCGAGAATGGGATAATCCAATAGAAATGATAAGAGGAGGGGAGATATCATTAGACCGTAGAAGCGGTATATCATGTACAGTATTAAATTCAGCAAAACCACGATAACTTTCAATAATCATCCATAAAAGGTGAAATTAAAATTCGAATATATATATATATATATAATATAATATGACCCGGATATGAGATATCTTGCATGAAACGTTGCCAATAGGGGTTACAATCACAGGGTACAGTTA
Organism: Datura stramonium; assembly: GCA_018107945.1. Taxonomy (NCBI): domain Eukaryota; kingdom Viridiplantae; phylum Streptophyta; class Magnoliopsida; order Solanales; family Solanaceae; genus Datura; species Datura stramonium. Next base: position 41,776 of record JACEIK010000830.1, read on the forward strand.
TGTTGCTAGGAAGTATATAGATTGCCTTTGAGACCGCTGCCAAAAAAAAAGAGAAAGAGAAGGGCAGGTTAAGTGTGATTTACATGTAAACCATAGAACTGTCTCAGTTCTCGGTTATTAAGTTAACGGACTTATATGTTGTTGCCATATCTAGGCTTTAGAAGCTTACGAGGTTAGTAACCTGAATCGGGTGGTTAGATGATAAGGCGCGGTTGGAGCAGGTGCACAGCTAGGCTGGCGCTTGTATTAGCGAGGGAAGCATCCCTAAAGATTAAGTGCGATTATCGCATGTGCAGAGCAGAGATTAGAGACCGAATAGGCATACTTGATTAGCAATACCGGAATTGTTCCGGTATGTTAAGTGGTCGTACATCATTTTCCTAGCCTTGTAGGTGAGAGTCGGTATAATCAACGTAGCGGTGTATGTGGAACACCCGCAAGTTAGCCGGCCATCCCGATCGAGATAAACAGTGGGTACCAAGAAAGGGCCCATCGGTAGTCAGCCACCAGGACTAGTACTTGGTGTTTGGTTCTCGTAAGATATTGAGAGATCTGAGCCCTAGCAGAAGGCCGGTCTTTACGGAATGGCTCATAAGGCTGAGAATTTCTCGGAACAAGTAGTATAAATCCAAGTGGATACGTCTCTGTTAACTGTGTTTACTAGACAAAGAGATCGATGAACCATTTGAAGATCGAGAGATTGATCGCACGAGTAAGTCCCGATTAAGCTCGGCTTTCACGGTTGTTCAAGTAGAATAACAAAATAGTTAAATTTTGTCCACAACCTCATAGTTATGCATGAGTTACAAATTCGTAGGACATTTAGAACCTTATTGGACTACTTCGGTATTCGGGTCATTCAACCCGGCTATTCGATTATTCAAGGTTATGCGGCGGATTATTAGAGATCGCAGTCATTATCGGGATCCTCGATCGAGATAAAGGCACAGAGTGCCTGAGCGGTCGTTCGAGTTGTCCCGGCATTAAAACTTCGCAGCAGCACACATGGCCAAAGCCGAATAAACTCCCAGCCTCTTGGTGGATTACTGCAATAGGACTTCTCCCAGAGCATAATAATTGGTATGATCATTATATGCAAGTTTCTAAATGTGAATACTTTGTATCAATCAAGAAGAGACAATGTAGTAACAAAAGCCTTTAGCAATAATCGATGGGAAGTTTGGCGTATTTGTAGCCCGAGCGGCGGAGTTGGTCGGGGAGATACATCGATTGGCAGTCTAGCCGTTTGTGTAGCGAAGCAGAGGACAGGGTATTGAACAGTTGTATGTCATTAGTTGTGGAAGTGAAAGAACGGCAATATGAAGATTATGACTTTGGTTCAGGCGGACGAGAATTCGGCGAGAGAAACGCGCCCGAGATTTTCGAGATGGCGAGATGAAGTCTTTTTGCAATGTAAGCGCCTCTGTGTTCCGAGATATTTCGGGCTTCGCGGCGGATTATGGATGAGGTACATTGCGCAGCTATTCTCTCTTCACCCGGCGCAGTGAAAATGTACCATGATATCAAAGAGAACTACGGGTGGCCAGGTATGAAGAGAAATTGTGTCGAATTTGTAGCCCGGTGTCCTAGCGCCTTGAGGTAAAAGTGGAACATCGAAACTAGGTGGGTTAACTCGGGACATAGTTATTGCCTCTCTGGAAATGGGAAAGCGGTGAACATGGATTTTGTGGATTACCCATTGCAGACATAGACACGATTCTATATGGGTGATAGTTGACGAGCTAACAAAATGTCGGCTCATTTCACACTTGATGAAAACTACTTTCGGCAGAAAGATTATGCCAAGTTGTATATCGAGAAATAGTCGGGTCCACGGAGTGTCCCGGTATCTATTATTTCGGGCAGAGGCACGGATTTTCGGCTAATTTTTTGGCAGTCATTTGGAGAGAGGTGCAGGTACCTAGATTAATTTGAGCACGGCATTCCACCCTCCAATGATGAATAGGCGAAACGCACTATTCAGACGAACATGCTATGGGCGTGTGTGCTAGATTCTAGGGGTAGCTGGGATGAACATTAACCCCTCATTGAATTTGCTTATAATAATGGCTATCACTCGGCTATCCATATGGCGCCCTTTGAGGAACGCATTATACGGGAGAAAATGCGAGATCAGCTAAGGTTGGGCTGGTTTGAAGTAGAATCGGCATTGATTGGGCCGGACATTATTCAACGAGTCGGGGAGAAGGTGAAGCTTGTCGAGAGAGTGCCTACGGCTGTGAGCACACGCCAATCATATGCGAGATGTGTGGCGCGAGAGACCTAGAAGTTCGAAGTTGAAGATTGGATATTTTTGAAAGTATCACCCAGATGAAAGTGATGAGGAATTCGACGAAAGGTAAGCCTGAGTCCAAGATTTGTTGGGCCTTATCGGATTCGTCGAAAGATAGGCCGAGTAGTATGAGTTGAACTTGCCTCCGAATTAGAAGATGGGTTCATCCTTTCTTTCATGTATCTATGCTAAGGATATGCATAGGAGACCGTCTAAGCAGTCCAGAGTCAGATATCCAGATTCTGAAGAAGGCTGGCCTATGAAGAGATCTGTAGCTATCTAGACAACGGTCAAGTAGATTGAGAACCAAGGATATTGCGTTTGTTAAAGTACTATGGCGCGAGCGAGGACCGAGAAGACTTGGGAGGCGGAGGAAGATATGAAAACCCGAGATATCCTCGCTTGTTCCAAGCCTAGTCGGGCGACAAGGTATGTTAGTATGGTTACTTATGTAGTGCCTTATAGTTATATATGTAAGTGAAATGATCAATCCTAATCTGTCGTGTGAATACTATAGTATTGTGTGATGCACATGTTGGACTTTCTGCATTTCAAGTTTTGGGATGACCGTATTACGGGAAACTCTGCTTGAAATTTTCTAGAAACAAGTTGAGTTAGTTGAAGTCACTCTAGATAAAAGTTTACATTCGGGGGCAGATGTACTTAAGGGGGAGAATGTTACACCTAGTAAATTTCTGGCACATAGATGGCCTATTAATGTGTTGGTTAAGCATATTTGAAAGCCATACATGAAAAGGCAGGAAAATATCGGACAAGCATCGAACCATCGCGGAAAGGAGTGAGTGAGCCCTCCGCGATGGCGGCGTGTCACGGAGGGTGGGGCCTCCGTATTGGCTCTGACACGTTGGGCTGTCGAGGCCCAAGTATATAAAGCCTCACTTCGATTTTAATTGATTAAATCGTCAAATAATTTCCGGAAACGTGAGAGAGAACGAGAGAGGACGAAGGTTGTTATAAAATATCGTTCGATTATGCCGTCAAACGTAGTCCAAATCCAAATTAACCTCATATACCGAGGTATTTAGCAGTAGGAAGCTTTCCTACGGATTTAATTTGCAAAATTCGGCGACAAGCTGATCGGAGCATGCAGGAGCTAAGGTAAGTGGAATTGCTCCAAATTAGTGTCAATGTGCTCCTAGCCTTAAAAGTGAATACTTCTCCCGCCACGGACTTTCAAAAAATATGAAGTTTTCGGCCGTCTTTCGATAAGCCAAAGTTTGGGCTATAAATATGCTCCAGTAACATTTCAACTTTCGAGAATATTGATGTATTTTAGTATTAATTGGCGTATATGTGAATGCAATTGGAGAAATAGTAGATGGAAAAGCGCGGAGCTTAATTCAGTGTTGAATCGTAGAGTTACAGTGCTGTAAGCTTGGTTTCTTGACAGGTGTAACATGTGCTGCGTATATCATAAAAGTAGGCTGCAATAATAAGAACTCCAGGTTGACAATGATGTGTTTAATTAAACAAGTGCAGTTTTAATTTGTTGCTCACTGAGTACCAGTCAGAAGATGGTAAAAGCATACGCCAAATGGCGATTAGCATTCTGATTCAGTATAGCCGATTAATGTGAGATTACTTAAGCATGTTTTAGAATAATATGATACTAATAGTCAGAATACAAGTTAGTAAGTAAAATCGAGATACACGAGATAGTAACACAGCTGCGAATTAGCCATTGGACATATGATATCTTCAGCTCTGAATAGCCATACGAACATATAATTATCTTGGCTACATATTATTACCATACAGACAAGATGATATCTTGGCTACGGATTGTCCATGCGGTTAGATAAAGATCACGAGACTCGGTATAAAACATTATGAGAATCGAGATAAACACGGAAAAGAGATCGAATAAGAAATCGAAATCCACGAGATAGAAAATTTCGGTTTAAACACATGCTTATATGTGCTTATTGTTTATTTGAGAGACTTATTTGATTGTGTGCGTGAGGGCACCCTTTTAGTGTCACTCGCGCCTAGGTTAGTAATCATCGCCAGCGCGAAAATGGTGAGTTTCAATCACTCCAAGGTATGCCATCCCAATTTGGAGCAGAATGGATAAGAAACTTTTCCCTCTCAAGGGGCACATTAAACATTCATATAAGAAAGCCTGTTATTTTTCTTTTTGTGGAAGCGATTAGATATCGTTTGCAGATTCCCAAGATATAATGCTAGAGTCTCAGACGGACAATTCACAGTGCTTCTCATCCAGGAAGCTGGCCAGAGCAGAGGCAGAGAGGCGTGGAGGTTGCTGTGTTCATGATGGTGGTGGCTTATTTATTTGTGGGGTTTTGGCCCAGGAGTAGGGGGTATGGTGTTCTTGCTTGGCGCCATACGTATGGGGAGTTATTATTGGCTCTTGCTTGCTATATATATATATATATGTGTATTATTGTTTATATTGCTATATATTAGTTTAATAGGTAGCGCTTGCGCGTCTGGTGCGCTCACGCCCTATCACGGCCTGAGAAAGCCTTCTTGATTCATATCGGTTCTTACGGTTGCCGTTATCTCTGCTATTGAATTGCTAGTTATGTTATTTGTATTGGTTGTATTCGGTTGCTTTGCACTTCTCGGTACCGGTGAGTACGCGCCCATTAGTATTTGCATTACTTACTGCGGTACTCGCCAGACGGAGCGTCCCTCGCTGATTCCGGCCCGGCTATAGAGTCGTCGGCTCCTGTCATCAGGAGCTTGATATTGGAAGGTGGCAATTCGCATTGCTTTTATTGTACGGTATGGGTAGGTCGGGGCTGTCCCGACCATTTTCATCGATACTCATAGGAAACTACGGGTGTATATGTGTATATCTCCACAGTCGGTTAGTAGGTCGTGTGAGCCATACCTTTGTTGATTGTTTAGTATTCTTATTATGTTGGCCGTGTGGGGCCATGGTACGATAGTAGTGGTGACCTTTTCGGTCACGTAGTTGTCAGTATTCTCTATGTTGAGTTTCGGATGACTATGAAACTGACATGGTGGCCTTGTCGGCACTTTAAGTTCCACTGTTATGAGTATGTTTCGGTTAGTTGTTATTACATGCAGGTGGCTATAGGCCCAATGGTAGGCTGTGTTTAACCGTTATATAGCCCGTTGTTCCCGAAATCAAAGATAAATTAGCCGAGGCACTAGATATGGTTAGGCTCACCGGTGCTTGATCCGAGTCCTACTAGGGCACCGAGTGCCGATCATACCCCCAAGGCGGGCGTGACACTAAGATACTTTCAAATTAAAAACGAAAAATCACTTAAACATGTCGGTTCTACTAGATAGCATACCCGAGGTAAATAAATATGGCAAGAAAAACCCTCGGACAAATCCAAAAATTTCAAAAATATCTTCAACCCCTTCCTTTTAAAAGCATGCTTCGTCTCCAGAAAGAATAGGAATATAAAAGCCTGAGGAAAGAGTGGACTTGTGGCGCACTAAGTAAGCTGTGCATCTCGCGGAGGTCTTTGCCTCCCTTTGCATCCGTGGTTTAGGGGTGGCCGACGTACTCAATTGTGCATCCCACGGGGAATGGTCACCCCCTGCGGCGGTAGTAGTCGCCTCTCGACCTCGATGATGTCCCAGTGGGAATGTGGCTCGTCCTAAGGGTCCTTGCCACTGCAAGCTCGCGTAGGTAGTGGTGGAGCTACCTTTCTCCTCTCTCTCTCAGCGACCTATGCTCTTAGGTGAATCTGGCGGCACCGATCTTGCATTGCGTTCTTTCTTTCCTTCTTTCTCTTCTTCTTTAGGGTCTCGTCACCAACATCCCCGGGGAACCCTTTTTCTTTTCCTCCCTCTACTCGATCGGCTCCCAAGTATGCTTCCAAATCCAAGTGTCATGCCATACAGGGTATGAGCGCTTTTGTGCTCTAGTAGGACACAATTTGTGGCGGTGGGCCTAGGCACATGCGGTGCACGGCTAGCTCTATCTCGGGTTTAGAGCAAGGTCTATATAGCAGCACGTAAACCGTACTCTGGCCAACTTGGCCTATAGCCACTGTGCACAATAACATCTAACCAAAGACATACTCGTAACAAAAGAAACTATCTTTTGGCCGACAAGGCCACCATCCTGTCTAGTCATGGGAAACTCAACATAAACGAGTACTGTACAATTACGTGACCGACAAGGTCACCACTACTATCGAGACTATGGCCCACACGTAGCCGTATGTAAAGCTAGACAGCGAACACAACGCTTCACGGCCTCACACGGCCGGCTCAGCTGACCACCAAGGGGAGACAAATATATACAATGTACCCAGCCTCTATGAGTAACAATAGAAATGATCGGGACGGTTTGACCTACCCCTCTTTGTACATCAAAAGGAAAAGAGCTACACCTGAAATCGAGACTCCGAGATGACGGGCGATGACTCGATATTGTTTGGAATCAGGATCGCCTCCTCGTCTATTAATACCTGCAAGTAAGTAATACAGCGCCCTTTGCTTGAAGTCGGTACAGCAGTGCGAGTATGCAGCAACTAGGAAATAATACAAGCTGAATACAAGCGAATATAGATAGCATAACTAGCAATTCGCTGTGGCGGGAGATAATTGAATCTGAAGCGATATAAAGTTGAATCAAGCTTTACGTAACGTAGAGCGGGCGTACTGTGGAAATAATGACACATTGTCTATTAACTACTATAGAGCACATAAATAGATATACAAGTAGCAAGCAAGAGCCAATACCCAGCCCGTAAAGCGGGATGGGCGCGAGAAAGAAAACAATCTATGCCCTACAGGTCAAAGCCATCCAAAAATAAGTCCATCCATAAATGCACTCACTAGGAGCACCTCTACCGGCCACAGGTCTCAGACCGGGCCATAGCCCCCGATATAAATAATTGTGTCGAGTAGTTGGACTCCTGTCTACGTCTGCAACAGAGATAGGGTGCATTTCCTGGACAACGCTCAACGGGGGCTATGCAGCCATGAAATGCATTATCTATTCCACAGGGAAACAACTCAACGGGAATATGCATGCTTCAGACAGTACCACGGACCTTTACTCCAGCAGGGGCACGAGCATCTTTGTAGTGCTGATCGAGGCGATATGGGGAAAAGCTTCGTCCATCTTTAAATCCAAGACAAGAATGGCATGCCAGCTCGCTGGGTGGCAGTAAACCCACCCTTCGATGGCGGCATGACCACCAACCCGGCGCGAAAGGGCAGCTCCAGTAAGATGCCCTCATGCACATCAGTCTCCACAAACAAATAGCACATATAAAATAACAGCATGTATAACGAAGACTATACGAATGCGAACCTGGCATTACACGATCTCTTCTTATATTGATTGCTTTCTGGTTATGCGATTCTTTCTTGAATCCCAAATCTTTATTTAGCTTGTTTGGCTAATGCAGCCCAGCGAGACTACATACGTACGAATAGCTAATACGCAACAATATCTCATCTGTACGAATATGGCTGGAAATCTGTAGCCATAAAATATCTGTCTGCTCTGATTTTACTTTACTAACTTTATTCTAAAAAATGTTTCTTTTTATTCTACAGCATACTTGCTAATCATACAATAGGCTATCTTTGAATCTGGAATGCTAACAAGCCCTTTGGCGCATGCTTCTACTAACTCGGGTGAAATCTGATATGGCTGCGCAAACCCAGCCTCAAACTTCAACATTCAACTGAGTTCAATTGCGGAAGTCTACTATAATTTACATGGCTAAGCCCATAACACAGCGAAGCTTTACATGCATAACCTCCAGTTATCCGTCGGGCGAGGCTGGTGTCTCCCGCTCACTCCCAGCCCCCATTCATACACGTCAATTAATTACTAAATACAACACTATTCGAAGGGCGACATCACTTCATTATAATTAATAACCTAAACTTAGGCTTATCGGCGACGATCAAGCCTGCTATTTTCAGAAATCGAAGGAGAAATATTCACTGCGCTAGGAGCACATTGGCTACTAATTTGGGCAATTCTACTACCTTAGTCGTGCTTCGGCGATTAGATTGTAGTATTTCCCGCGAGCAAAATCCGTAGGAATGCTCTAACGCTAAATACTATGATATCTAGTTAATTTGAATTAAACAGTTGGAGGCATATATAATGGGGACTATAAGTTGCATTCAAGGAATGCGATTTATAAGTCGCATTTACGAAATGCGATTTATAAGTCGCATTTTCCTTCACGACACACCGACTCTCAGCGCTTACTCCAGAATCTTTCCTCGGGCCTTTTCTATAGCATGTATGGCATTCTAAAATACTTAGAACATGCGAATAGGCCATCTACATGTTAATAATTTACGGGGTGTAACATTCTCCCCCTCTTTAAGAACATTCGTCCTCGAATGTAAACTTCTATCTATAGGACTTCCCAATTTACTCAACTTGTTTTTATAAAGAATTTTGGCGAATTTTCCCTGTAATATGGACTATCCCAAGAAGCACAAATGCGAAAAAGTCCATTACGGGTACTCCACCTAATACTATATTCACATGACCGATTAAAATCAATCTTCTCCTTAATACATGTACTATAAGGCACTTATAAGATAACAATATTAATATACCTGTAACGACTAGGCTTGGAACAGGAAATGAGGGTATCGTTTCCATATCTTCCTCCTCCCAAAGTCATCTCTTCTGGGTTCTGTTACGCCCACAGTACTTTGACAACGCATCTTTGGTTCTCAAATCTACGGATGCATGCATTCTAGGACAGCCTCTCTTTGAGACCTCACTGTGGGCGGCTGCTTCTCTCTTTTGAGTATCTGGATTTCTTGGATGGGTCTCCTATGCATTCTTCCTCGACGCATAGATGCACATGAAAAGTGGATGAATAGTTGATTCTAACTTTCGAGAGCAAGTCCAAGCTACATGCCAACGGCTATTCTTGGCGAATACGATATGGCGTTCAAACCTTGGGTTGAGCTTGCCTTTCTTGCCGAATCATCACCACTGTCAGGATGCTTGCAAAAGCCCAGATCTATTCACATCCGAATTTGAATTTCTGCACCGCATGTCTGCATATAATTCACATGGCTGTGCCGTGTTAGATTCTCTGATAAGCTGCCTTTCTTACATTCATTGAACAATGTTTGGCCCAATGTGTGATTCTCCTACTTCATTCAGTCGCAGCGTCTGCATTTTGCCGTATAATACCTCGAAAGGCGCCATACGGATAGGCTGAGTGATAGGCGGTATTATAAGCAAACTTCGATTAAGGCGGAAATAACCGTCAGTACCACCAAAATCTAGCACACACGCCCAGTAGCATATCCTCGGCGTACGAATGGTGCGTTCGGCCTATCACGTCTATCGAGGGTGGAATGCGTGCTCAAGTGTCTGCGTGCCCAGACCTCTCGAAACATTGCCAAAATCTAGCCGTAAGCTGTGCTTTCGTGCATGCAAATAATGGATGTGGCACTCGTGAATCGGCTATTTCTCGGATATACAACTCAGCATAATCTTGAGCTGAAAGGTGGTTCTCAGCGGGAAATGAGGCGGTTTGTCCAATGCGTCCTTCCATCACCCATATAGGGATATATGCATGCGTGCGGGGTAATCTGCCCTGAATCCATATTCACTTTGCTTCATTTCGAGAGAGCACAGTTTATGTCACAGGTTAACTTGCTTTGGTTTAGATTGTTGCCTTTATTTGTTGGCGGTTAGGACCTTTGGGCTACAAATTCCAGCAATTTCTCTTTTCATACCTAGCCACCAGTAGTTTTCTTTGATATCATGGTACATTTTCGTCGCGCCTAGGTGAAGAGAATAAAGGGCGTAATGTACCTCGTTCATGTCTGGCTGGCCCAGCCACAAGCAATCTAGAACACGAGAGACGGCCTTTACATCGCGACACTTCATCCTCGGTAATCTAAAATGCGGCGCTTTCCCCTGTGGATTACGTGCTTAAGCTTGGACCCAGAGTCGGGGTCACTCATATTCACCCGTTCTTTTACCTCCACAACTGGTGTCGACATAGCGGTCTTACCGGAATTACCGCTGCGTTGTCCTCTATTTAAACGCTACAATGGTAGTGGCTAATTGATGTATTTCTCTGGAATAATTCCCGTTGTTCGGCTACAAATACACAGACTCCTAATAGATTTTATAGACTCCTCAAACCTCATCGTCATTAAAGCCCTCTTAGAACTCTTGGACTCGTTCCTCGGCTCCCTCCTCGGCGTAAGCATCAACGAATATAGCGTGGCCGCCTCGAGAAGGGCTTTGGCCTTTGGCCTAGTGGTTTGGGTCCCATCGATGTCAGATGTATCGATCCTGCTCTTCCACCGAACCGGTAGAAGAGGTGTACGTATTCATGGTCGGAGGCTCGTCTCTCAATGCCCTTGAGAGTAGCTATCTCTACCACTGGCGGCTTTGTCTTTGATGGATTTGGTTGCTTTTCTTGTTCAAAGTCATTGAACTTGTGGAGAAAAAGGATTAGAACTTCATATATGAGAAAAAGAAACAAAAACTATCCTCACAGATTTTTTATGGGTCCTCATCTGAGTTATACCTATAAAGTACGATCCATACTAAGACTCATAACATCTCAGGTCATAATTATGACTCTGAGGTATGGCTCGTACGATGCGGTATGATGTACCACGAGTCGTATGAGGTTACTTCTTAAAAACCATTGTTTTGTATTTTTCAAGACTCATGGCGACACATCAGTTCTGAGTCATAGCAAGGATCATACGGGTGCCTTTAGACTAGACCCTTTTAGATTCTGAGTACGATTGCCGAGGTACGACTCATAGTAAGATACTACGAGTCGTACTGGGTTCCGTACCAACTAGTGTCATACATTTGGCTTAGGATAGTCCCAACAAGTCATCCTATGAGTCATAGTGTGCCACGAGTTCGTGAAGCTTGTGAAGCCTATCCTTGCCTTTGATGCATGTTAGTTTGCGGGTTAATTTAATTTGTGTTGGGTACTCGGAATTCCCAAATTCTAGGCGTGCATTTCATATTTTTCAACTACTTAGACCTCCCTTTTTGATTCACAACCGTAACTCGGTTAATAGCGGTTTAAATTCAATTTAGCATGCTTAATCTTACCCGGTCAACGATCATTTTGCACATTGCAGATCATTATCTCATCTATTCTTCGTTGCTTTTGGAGGACTCCCGGTTGTTAAACAAGTTCACACGAGACATGAAGGTATTTTCCGACTTCAAAGCATAATCACTTTCTTGATTTTTGCAAATATCTTTCTCAGTTATGCGTGTCGGTGACTAGGAGTTGGAACTCAATTTGAAAGTGTTATTCGAGTACAATTGTTGCTCAATCGATCATTGTTCTTGAGTTTACGGGTGTGAGAGTCAAGCTACGGGTTTAAGGGGGAGACATGGGAGGTTTCATGAGTTCAAGTTTTGAATGCATGGGAGAAGAGTCAAGGTGATTTGGAGCTTAAATACTTTAGGGAAAATTTTAAAAATTTGGGCGAGTCGGGTCGACTTAAGTAATTTGGCCGTCTGACTCGTACACAGTCGTAGGAAGGACAATGACTCGTCCGTAGGACTCATAAGCGGTAGTTTAAGAAAACTTGCACGTGGACCTGGCACATCATCGACTTGTACCGTAGGAGAAATTACGAACCGTACCACAACTCGTAGGTCACTCTGGGGAGTTCCAAATTTTGCATAGTTCATAAGTATAATGGTTACTACGACGTCTGATTGAATTGTTATGACTCGTAGGACCAACCTTACCATGAACTCATGCATTAGGCCATATATCTACTTCACTTACGACCCATACTACGGCCGTACAATGCTCTTATAAATCATATTGAGGCTCATAGTACATGGAATGGTGAAGCCACTGGATCCTTCTTTTTCTGAGCAGGACCCGCTGAGCTATGGCGGCCCCATAATGATGCAAGTTACCCCGCTGAGCTCGTAGCTCGCGGACCTTTTGGCTTGGCAAGGTCCTTCATAAACTTTGGCATATCGGGGAATGCACTCCAATGCACAAGCCAATGGTATGTTTATAGATAACTATTTAAGCATGGACGAAATTTCTGAAACTTACCATATTCCGCCTTCATGCTTCCATTCTTTAGAACGGTGGAGTTGGTCGTGGGATAGCCTTATAGATCTGTGTGGCCCCTTGTTTCTTTCCTTGTTGGCTCCCAGTGACTCCTTCTCAACAACTAGGAACACTTAGTCAACTAAGCCTCTTCCTTAAGCTCTTGCTCGGCCAATATCTTCGTCATCATCAACTACGCTTTCTCTTTCTTCCTTTATATTTCAAGCACAGGCGAGAGGATCGGCCACTGGTCTTTCCACTCCCTCGTCATCACGGCCATACGGTGACTTTCATTCTTCGAATTTTGAACTATGTTGCTAGGTAGTGTTCCCTTTTTCCTAGGGTTTAGGGATGCCGATAGTTGACATTGCTACTTTTGTTGCTCAATAGTCATGGCATATGACTCGACTCTCGGCCGTGCCAAATATATCTCCCACGAGAGTCTTTTGTGACTCCTCCATGGATCTCACTTGCTTTTTAGCATCTCGTAATCATGCTCTCCAAATTTATTGTCAAAAGCCTCCCTCACGCCCATTAGGAAACCCACAATACAATCTGTAGTTATTGCGGTAACCATCATTCCTTCTCATTCTCCATCTCGCTCACGACCTCGGCTTGTCTACGTACCCGTTTGAGTTGGCAGATTTGTATCGGTATTGATTCCAACCTTGATTTACGAAACCTTGGCGCCAAGTTTCCCTATCCGAGACCCTTGGGTGTTGGCCGAAAACCCGCCACTCCCGAAAGTTTGCCTCCTCGGAATGTGAATGCTCAGCCCTTGGTTCTGTCCTGTGTTCCCCCTTTGCATTAGCTTTTCGCCCCGATGCCCATGAAATGCTTCATGAGTAGTTCAAATGATATATGCATGTGGGCCAATTCAGTCAGTTTCCTCTTTCTTTCATTGGTACAGGTCATACCTGACAACATATGCTTGCAGCTGTTGCCCCCATTCCGGTTGTACCGAGGCCACTATTAGTCTTAGTCACTGCGTAAAAGAATAGTGTGGTGGCTCCACATGTGTGACTCATCAATGCTCCTCCCGCCACGGTGTCTACTACGGCTTTAGTACTATTGTTCAATGCCCTATAGAAAATCTCAACAAACTTTCATTTGGAATTTTATGGTTGGGGCACTAGGTCAACTCTTCTTAAATCTCAGCAAGTTTCATGAAGTGCCTCACGGTTTGATTATGAAAATTGTAGAACTCATTGTTAGGGAAGTTGCAGCATCACGGAGGGTGGGAAGAATCTCTCTAGAAAAGATTGTTTGAGCTCCCTCTAGTTGGTAATGGAGTCGTTGGGAAACTCTGATAACCATAAAGTGGCTTCCCGGAATGAAAGCGGGAAGAGTCTCGGCCATATTGCATCAGTGACTCAGGCTTTGTATACTTGCATATTTCCGCAGTTCATTAAGTGTAGGTTGGCATCACCGGTTGCATGACCACAAAAACACCCCTTTCATATTAAACAGCGTATCATGAATTTGCTAGTGATGTCAAACTTTTTCCTAGCGGGCGAAGGTGGTAGTACGATAGCTCCGAGTTGACCCAACTATGCTGTCCGGTCGTCCTCATTAAAGAATTGAGGGCATATGCATCTGCTTAGAACATAGGTCAGAGATCGAGACACGGACAAGGAACCACTGAGGACTCCAAGTGACCCATGGCATGACATACATCTAACTCAATCAGCAAAAGCCGAAGAGATCAAGCACAGACAACATAGCGGTAGTCTAAACATAATATGAAATACTGATATACATCACATGAGTTTAAGGCGGATATAAACTATGTTCGAAAAGCCTCTAACAACGGTAGTTGACCATGACAAGACCCCAGCTAACTCTAAAACTAAAAAGTGAAAATAAGATAGTTGATAAGAGATGGTCCTCGGGAGATGAGGACTCACAAGGCGAAAGGTTGCTTAACTCAGGAAATGATGGCTAAGGTCGAGGTGAGTCAGAAGTATGAAGACCCTATATCGTAAACGATACGGCATAGAGTATTGGTCGGTACGTGGAAATGTACCGAGTATGCAAGCTAAATTAAGACGGATACTTTAAAATACATAAAAATTTCATAAAAGTAGGAGAGCATGATTGTAATGTAAATACCATTATGTAAACATAAGGCTCAAAGGTTTCAAAACATTCGTAAATTAAGCATAATCATAATCATAAGAGAAAAGGTTTATTGGACATGACTTAAGCCAAAGTGCATAAACATAAACATCGTAAATCATGAGGAGCAGTCAGGAGATTCTTATAGCGAGCATACCTTATAAAGACGCATGGGCAGGCACATGGCTTTAGTCGGGAGGAGTGTTTGTACCTTGCTAAGGGTAGAATAATGAAAAACGTGTGATATCACTCATGAAAGCCCATTCGGACAAGGGGCAGGAGTCTCGAGGGTACTGTGACCTACGGTGGCACGTAGTTACGAGACTCGGGGCAAAAAAACTAGTCTAGAACCTACTCAATGTTAAATACTACTCCCCAAACATATATAGTGCTCATTAGATAATATACATGAAATGGATGGACTAGTTAAATCATGATAATCATAATCATGCTTGAAAATACATGACTAGCAATGAAATAAGGCCCATGAGTCGGTCATAATCATAAATTCATAAATCATGAGATTGACACGTACTTGTAAATTATTTGTACTTGATAGTCATAAATCATGATGAGCATTTAATAGAAATTATATCATAAATCATAAATCATAATGGGTTAATGAACACCAAGATCAAAGTAGAATCATAGCAATTTATCATGAAACATACATTATTGGGCATAACATAGAAATTTAAACCCAGAAGTTTATAATTGAAATAGTTTTAAATACGCATGATCCATAGAATATGAATTTAGATGAAGGAGGTTAACCCATAGATAGATCATAAGAATTTCATAAGAATTGGGATAAAACCCCATAGAATTTCCAATAGAATTTCATAAATTAGAGAGAGGTTGGGCAAGGGTGTGAACAATTTCACCTATCCATAACCCTATATACGAAGGGATACGATTTTTACCACTTCATGATGCTTGAAACATAGTGAGGAAAAACTTGGAGAAGCTAGATTTGATCACCTCCCAAAACTCCTAAGCTTGCATGCATGAATTAGGATGGGTTTGAATGAGTTAAACTCTCTTAAAATACCCCATTACGAGCTTAAAACAACGTGGTTTAGGACCACAGAACTTTGGAATGATGAAAATGCCCTTAATGAATTTCTGGAAAGAATTGTTACGTCGGTGAACACGGGCGTCAAACGGACAGTTGCGGCTCCAACGGTCCATTGCACCCTTCGTTGTTTCACCTTGAACAGGACCCTAAGCGATACCACGGGGTTCCACTGGCAGGTACCCGGCTGCAACGACTTGTGGTAACCATTCGTGAATTACCACTCATCTCAGAAAATACTCCCACGGACTCTTACAACGTCTTATGGTTTCCAACGTGGAAGTCGTTACATGGCTCATTACTTCTCCACGAACCCAGACCCACCTTACCACAGCTCACGACGGCCCATTACATCAACGGCCAGTCGTTTCCTAGACCCATTATTCCCAGTATAAAAGCATTTGCTTCTGCTTTGCGGACACGTAGCGGGTCGTTAGTCCAACCAACAACCCGTTAAATGGGATTTTCCAAATTTCTGCTACTTTCATTTCCAAATCTCGGGTCTAGTCCAAGGCACTTTCGGGGTATTACAATATCTCTCCACCCAGGAACATTCGTCCTCGAATGTTGGAAGAAAACGTACAAAAAGGAAATACCGTCATATTATTCAAATGCGATCATATAAGGCGAAAACTAACGAAATGACTACCTCGAGCTGAACCACATAGCTAAGCGAATTCACAATCATACATACATACTCTAACATAAAAAAGCGGGAAACATGAATGGAACATGGCGAATGAGTTTTTGGGCAAAAGCTGATACCTTACCGCGTCTTCAGCCGAGGAAGGGGTAGATGTGGGTATCTATCCATCATTTCTGCTTCATCTTCCCGCGTAGCTCCCTCAACATGTTGATTCCTCCATAAAAACTTGGTAGAAGCTACTTCCTTATTCCTTAGCTTCCGAACTGATAATCTAATATCTCCACGAGAATTTCTCGCCTTTAAAGGTTGTCTTTCACTCCTACACTCTCACCGAACAACTAAGCTAGATCACCCAAACACTTCTTTAAGACGATACATGGAAAAGGGATGGTAAGGCTAACTCGAGGGCGCTCTAACTCATAGTCCACCTTGCCCGTCGTTTCACAGTCGATGCGGGCACACATATCGGGAGGCGGGGTTATCCTTTCTTTTTTAATCTCATTACTCCCTTCATAGAACACTGGCTCACCCAATCATTAACTTCAAACTCAAGTTCCGCTTCCTTCTCACATCCGCATAAGACTTTTGACGGCTACGGGTCATTTCAACCTTTCCCGATATTTGAACTTTCTTCTTAGCCTCATGGGCGAATGGTCCCTATCAATGTAGCCTCACCGACCTCCAGGCCAACGATAGGTGACCTGCACCTCGGCCCATAGGAGCCTCAAACGAGCCATGCGGATCTTTGGAATAGTAGTTATTGTTGTATGCAAACTCAATGAGAGCAAATGTCATCCCGATTACACTTGGAATTAATAGCATAGGCTCTGACATATCTACGCGAGTGCGAGATAGTCCGCTCCTTTGACCATCTATTTTGCGAGTGAAAGGTTGTGTTAAGCTTGACTTGAGTCCCAAGTCCGCCTGAAAGCGATCTCTAGAGCGAGAGGTAAGCGGTACCCCCATTTACTTGAGTACCTACGATATGATGGAAAAGGGAACTGCATGCAAACGAACCAACTCCCGAATGTAAAACCTAGCATAATCCTTGTTTGAATCGGTAGTTTGATAGGTAGGAAGTAAGTCGCTTTAGTCAACTTGTCTACCACAACCCAAATAGAGTAATACTTTGTCTACGAGTGAGGCAAACCTATAATGAAGTCGTATTGATATCTTCCCGCTTCAAGTAGGAATGCTAATATCAAGAAGCACGCCCCGAGTCTTTGATTCTCGGCCTTCACTTGTTGTAGTTTGGACACTTAGCCACAAGTGCACTTGTCCTTCTTCTTGCCATTTCACCAATAGACTTCCCGCGAGTCACGGTACATCTTGTTGGAACGGGATGGATAGAATACCTAGATACATGAGCCTCATGCAACTCAGGTCTCTCAAATCACCAATATACGGAACACCCACCAAATGATCCTAATATCGAAGTACCCCATCTCCCCTTGGAGAAGACCTCAACCTTACGGTTTGCGTAGCTTCCTTCAACTTCACCAAGATAGGGTCCTCGTTTTTTCTAGATTAAACATTAGTCACCAAGGATGATTGACCCATTACGGACAACCAGCTCCACGTCGGTCGAATCAACCAAATGAACTCCCAACCGTACAGAAGTCGATATGCGTGTTTCACCAAATCCTTCATCTCTATCACTCTATATGAGACACACTCTTCATAGAAAGTCTAGTAAGAGTGTCTCCTACCTCACTAGCCTTGCACAATTGGTACATGACACTCATATCATAGTCCTTGAGTAGCTCCAACCACCTCCTTTTGACGAAGATTCACATCCTTTTGAGTAAACACATGTTTGTAGGCTTTTGTGGTCAGTAAACACGTCTACATGAACCACAGTACAAAGTAGTGTCTCCACCTCTTCAAGGAAAATACTCTTTTGCCGCCAATTCAAGATCATGAGTAGGAGTAGTTCTTTTCATGAACCTTCGGTTGTCACAAGCTAGGCTATAACCTTACTATGTTGCATCAACTCACAGCAGTAGATCCTCGAGGCGTCACAATAAACGACAAGCCCGTAGTTTCCCTCGGGTAGGGTAAACACAAGTGTTGTGAGATCGGAGTCTTTAATTCATGGAATCTCTTCTCTACAAGCCTCTGACCATTAAAACTTCACCTTCTTCTGGGTCAATTTAGTCAACGGTGTTGCAATATATGAAAACCCCTCGACAAACCTTCAGTGGTAGTAAACTAAACCCGAGAAACTCTTAATATACAAGGGATTGACTAGTCTAGGCCAATTCTTCACCGCTTCTATCTTACGAGAGTCACACCTGAACATCCTCACTAGACACCACAAGACCCAAGAATGCCAGGTTAGCAAAACTCGCATTTCTTGAATTTTGCACACATTTGACAATCCTTCAAAGTACGCCACGCCACCCTCGAATGGCGGCATGCTCCACCATAAACTCAGAGAGTATATAAGGATTTCATCTATGAACACGTCACGAACATGTCTAGATATGGCTTGAACACCTGTTCATCGGATCCATAAAAGCTAAAGGGAGCATTCGTTAGTCTAAAAGGCATAACTATAAACTCATAGTGACCATGCGGGATTACATGGCGTGCGAATGTAACTCTCACAGACCATTTGAGTGATGGTATCTAGATGCGAGGTCTATCTTTGAAAAGCACTTAGCACCTGAGTGGTCAAATAAATCATCAATCTTGGAAGAGGATATCTATTCTTGATGGTGACTTTGGTCAATTGTCGATGTCAATGCACATCCTAAAGGAACCGTCCTTCTTTTGAACAAATAAGTGGTGAACCCACGTGGAGACTTGCTAGGAGTGATGAAACCATTGGCTATGCGGGTCCTTCAACTGCTCCTTCAACTCCTTTAGCTCATTTGAGCCATTCTATAGGAGGAATAGATATGAGTTGCGTGTCGGGAAGAAGGTCGATACCAAAATCGGTTTTCATCTCGAGAGAATGCACAGTAGATCATCGAACACATCTGGGTACTCATTAACCACTGGAACGGATTGGATAGTCGGGGTTTGGATGTAGCATCCTTAACCCTAACTAAATGAGTACACACAACCTTTGAAAATCATCTTAGCCTTAAGGTAGGAAATGAAATGACCACAAAGGCTCAACGGCTAAACTACCTTCCACTCAGGAGTGGATCACCGTAAATCTGAACTCTACGGCACGGGTTCTATAATTAGCGAGGCAAAATATGCGTGCCCAGCCAATCCATGCCAAAGATAACATCAAAATCTTTCACTTAGCTAACTCTACTAGGTTTCATGAGGTGATTTTTTTGAGCGAAATCGGGCAGATTTCTATATACCGCCGGGCTATAAGCCGAATCATCGGCGGAGTAGGGAGGCGAGAGAGGTTACGTGGGATCAGGATGACTCTGGAAGCTACTAGAAACATTAGGCGTCACAAAATACAAGGTATCCCTGAATCTAACAAAGCATAAACATCGAAATTGGAAAACTCATAATATACGTAACCCGTGCAGGAAAGTATCCTGCTCACAGCCGAGGCAACGAGGCATAGAACCTATTCGATGTTGTACAGTGGTGTAATCAAAGCACCTGCTTTGGAAGGGACGTGCTACTAGAGCACATTGAACTAGCGGTTGGCATACGTGCTCCACCACCCCCAGTACAGGATGAAGGGCAATCCATTTGAGTTTGTGTCGGGTTTGCCACACCCAAAAAAAAGCATTTGAGCCAACTAAACACCTCTAGATGATTCTTTCCACACTTTACGGGTTGGGAAGAGTTCACTCTATCTGCATGTTATACGGCCCTTCAAATGCGAGGCCTGCTCCTCAGGTCACCTACGAATCTTGGATGGTGTACTAGGCGATGATGGTGTAGAGAAAGACTGTGATGAGGCGGTAAGTGTCCCCACCCCCATCTAGGCTAGAAGTCCCATGCTTGATGCATCTGTCCCTCTTGGCCTCTCTCCCCCTCTAATACCTTTGCTTCCATGTTGGGCGTGTATGTAAAACTATGTGGGAAAATCCATTTCCTTATGCAACATAGCAATCTACAATCATATCAGGTATTACGCCTCCATCTACAAACTGCTCACGAGGCTGCGTCTACTGACTAACTCGAGCGCATACTTGGATAAATGGGTGAACTCCAAAGTATACTCTGAGTGTCATGTTACCTGCTTTAGATTCTCGCTTGGCGCTTTTATCTCCGCCGTCTCGCTGAGGGAAGAGGCAGAATACGAGGCGGCATGAAACTCGTCCCAAAATGATAGTTCCTGCTCCCTGACCTACTATCTTTCCCTTTATTTGAACCAAATAACTCCCAGCCCTTTCGGTGATAATAAGACAGAGTCTACACACACTCCCGTTGTCACCCCCATAACCTGGGTGATCTTTAGAATCTCATCAATGAACTCATGTGGATGCTCGTCCACTTTTATTAAGGAACTCGGTGGGTTCGTCTGAAAATTCCTAACTCAGCGCCGCCGTTTCCGTTCGAGGAAAATGCACCGCCGTTGTTGATTGACCTAGGTTGTCAAAGCATGTTCCTAGATTCTATGGGCTAAATTCGGCGTAGGCGGCCAGGCTGCAGTGCATGCTCCTCATGGGGTACAGTGTTTGATGATGCCCTCTCGTTTCCATTCTCGTGGTCGTTTAGATTTTTCTCCTTCCATTCACTCAATGTGGAGGCATGATTATAAGCGTTTATAGACGGTTAGAAGGATAACTAGATATTTCATCGCACGACATGAGATCATGAAAAGAAGGAAATATTTTTCTAAACATTTTGTAGTCTCTTGCGTCATAAGTGTGGTGTGCATTACACCCATGAAAGGCCCTACACTTAACGTGACTTTTGGACACCTGGGGCCTTCAAACCTATTGCTCTAATACCAATTTTGTCACGATCGATCATAGGCCCCGAGATCGAGACATGGGACAAGAACAGAGGGACCCCAAGTCTCCCATGGCATGAACATACATCTAACTCAATCAACAAAAGCGGAATATCAACACTGAATAACATAGACATTAGTCTAAACATAATATGAAATAAGATACATCACGTAGGTTTAAAGATGAATATAAACTGTATGCAGAAAGCCTCTAACTGCTTGATGAGTTGATGAGACAAGACCAACTAACTCCACTAAAATTGGCCCAGAAAATACAAGATAGGCGATAGAGATGGTCCTAGGGAGATGAGGACTCACAAGCGAGACGATGCGCTAACTCCGGAAAAGCTAGATAGGGACGGGTGAGCACAGTGCGAGCTTGTATCATGAAATAGCATAGAGTATGTGGTGGTCCGTGGAATGTGCAGTATGAAAGGTAAGTAAAGCGGACAATTTAAAATACATAAAAGTTCATAAGAATAGGACAACATGATCATAATGTAAATACCATAATGTAAACATAAGGCTCAAGGTTTTCAAAACATTCTTAAATTAACCATAATCATAATCATAAGAAAAACTTTATTGAACATGACTTAAGACAAAGTGAATAATCATAAATATGCACAAATCATGAGAAACAATGGGAGATTCTTATAATGACATACCCCATATGAGCACACATAGAGCCGACACCCTTAAACCCTAGTCGGGGGAGGGTGTTCGTACTTATGACAAGGGTATAAAAGGTGTGATATCACTCATCAGAAAAGCCCCATGGGCAAAGGAACGATCTCGGGAGGTCCCATCTCGTGACCTACGATAGCCGTAGTTTACAGACTCGGGGCAAAACACGGCCCCAACCT
Organism: Datura stramonium; assembly: GCA_018107945.1. Taxonomy (NCBI): domain Eukaryota; kingdom Viridiplantae; phylum Streptophyta; class Magnoliopsida; order Solanales; family Solanaceae; genus Datura; species Datura stramonium. Next base: position 63,696 of record JACEIK010000830.1, read on the forward strand.
CCGTGTTAAATACTACTCTAAAAATATATATAGTACTTTAATAGTATAATATAAATTAAATGGATGGACTAGTTAAATCATGCTAATCATAAGCGTAATGCTTAAAATACGTGAACTAGCCATGAAATAAGGCCGTGAGTTGGCCATAATCATAAATTCATAAATCATGAGATTCATACATTCTTGTAAATTATTTTTACTTGATAGTCATAAATCATGATGAGCATTTAAGAGAAATCATATCATAAATCATAATGAGTTAATGAACACCAAGTTCAAAGTAGAATCATAACTTGATTTATAGTAGACATACATAATTGGGCATAACTTTAAAGAAATTTAAACGTAAGTTTATAATTTAAATAGTTTAAAATATTCCCATGATCCATGGAATGTGAATTTATACATCAAGGGGGTTAACCCATAGATAGATCATAAGAATTTCATAAGAATTGGGATAAAACCCCATAGAATTTCGAATAGAATTTCATGAATTAGAGAGAGGTTGGGCATGGGTGTGAACAATTTCATCCATTCATAATCCTACATACCTAAGGGATCGATTTTACCACTTCCTTGATATCCCAAAGGGAATTGAGGAAAAACTTGGAGAAGCTAGACTGATCACCTCCCAAAACGCCTAAGCTTGCATGTATGAATTAGGATGGGTTTGAATGAGATAAACTGTTTCTTAAAACACCCCCATTTGATCTTAAAATATGACGTGGTTTAGGACCTAGTACTTTGGAATGACAAAAATGCCCTTAATATATTTTCTAGAGAAAAAACTATTATGTCATTGGCGGCGGGCGTCACAATGGACCGTTACTAACTCCAACGTTACATTTGCACCTTTGTTGTTTACCTGAACATGGACCCCAAAGCGATACCATGAGAGGTTTCACGAGTTGTACCTGACTCTAAAGACTTGTGGTAACCATTTGCATTACCACTGCTCATCTCCCGGAAATCCTCCCACGGACTCTTACAGCGACTCATGGTTTTCCGCGATGAGTCATCACATGGCTCGTTACTTCCTCCCGAACGAGACCGCTGTGGCTCGCATCGGACGACCGTTACATCAAACATCGGTCGTTCCTAGACCAATTATTCCCAAGTCCCACTATCGCATCTCACCATGGACACATACAACGGGTTGTTAGTCCAACCAACACGACGTATAATGACCCTTTTTTGGGATTTTTCCATATTTACGCAGCTTTCATTTTATATTGAGTCTAGTCCAAGGCACTTAGGGGTATTACAATATCTCTCACGGCCTCTGTTACCCCTTCCATGGCGACCATGATTACAACTTCATCCTGAGCATCATCGGCTTTACGAGAAGTGCAGCTTGCTTAGCTTCTTGAGCAAGACGGGCATCTCTTTGCTCTTAGTTCTCCATTCTTCCACGGTGTTCTTTCAATTTCGAGATCCAAGGAATCGGGGAGTTCCGCTTCGTCGAGTACTTTGCATTCACTAAGAGACAACTTGTGGGTGTCAAAAAATTTAAAAAAAAAAACGTAAATGAGGAAATAACAACCAAAAGTTAAGCACAAGCAATTAATCTAATCTTAGCGGTATTTCCATCAATGGACCTTTTTGATGACGCTCAAACTCACACTCTGACAAAGTATGAAGCGTACGTTGTCAATAAAGAACCCACAAGAGATTGGGGTCGAACCCACGGGGAATATGGTAGAACTAGACTAATCTTAGGTGTTCATCTTCAAGTGTTACCTCAGAATTGAGGATTTATGAAAATAATTATAAAATAGCGTAAAACGATTGTGTTTATCCAAAATTTGTAATTAACTAGGGTAAGTGTTCCCATGGGTTCTAACTACTTCGGGTTTACACTCGTGATCAATCCCAATGCTTACTTGTAGAATTAATAACTAGGGTTCATCGAAATAAGCTGAAGTTCCTCCCTAATGGATGACTATACTCCCGATCATCGGTTAGTCTCATGAGTTCAAATTAACCATTATTAATTTGTTCCAAATTAACTATCCTGCTACCGCTGACTCAAGTTATCATTGATCATAAAAATCAAGGCTTTGTTGTAATTCTCTTTTCCTAATATCTACCTATCTAGGTTAAAACAAGTAAAGAGTTCGGGAAAGTCTTAATGTTGTAACGCCGTTAAGAAAGCATTAAAGACAAAGAATAAAATACAGAGTATTTAGCATTGATTTCGAATCACTTTGTGTAAACCTAATTCGTTAATCCACCATGGTTCCCATAACCCTAGTTGTGGACATTTTAGCCTCTCATGATTGTAAGATTGTGATTAGTATTCATAGACACATTGAATTAAATACTTACAATGATGGCGAAATAAAACCTACTTTAATTAGTGCAAGAAAATATGATGAACAAAATCAAGAACAATTGAGAAATCCAACTTTTGATCGAAAGAATCGCTCTTCAATGTTGTCAAAACTAATTACAAACTTGATAACAATTGACAACTAACTAATTTTGACCCTATCTCGGCAAAAGCTTGTAAAATATATTTATACGGAATGTAAAATCCTTTTCTTAAGTTAATACGACAATAATTAAATGCGCTTGCGACACATCCACATGACTCATCATACGACTAGTAACGAGGATTGTATGGGGCGTGCCTTGTCTCATACATTTCTTGACTTACACCAAAATTGGCTAAGTGTTGGCATGTAAGCATGACTCGTAATATGATCCCACGATCCATACAATACGGTTGTGATTTGGCTTTGAGAACTTTGGAATCTTACGAAGTTTTCTACGAGTGTCTTGGTACGCCTCGTACCTTGCTCCTACGGCTTGTAACGACTTCTCGCATCATAAGTTCTGCAAAGTCTTTAAAATCACTAAAGCTTTCCATGGCTCTGGTATGAGTCATAGGTAGATTCTATGATCATAGGTGCTACCTGAATCTGGAAACTTCCATTGTGCAAATATCTCACGAAGTATTCCACGACTCTGAATTACGGCTGCATGCGAGAGTTGTTCTTGGCCTTTGGCTTGTTCCGGCCTTCTAAGCTTTCCACGAGTCTTAGTACGGCTCGTACAATCTTGGTGCAGTTTTGGTATTAAGATTTGTACTTTGTTGCTTTTACCACTTTTCTGCACATTTTTGCTCCAACACTATTTTCATAAAAACAAAGCAAAAAAAACACCTCATATAGTATAAACATACCCTAAGCCCATGCTATTTTCCTAGTTTTAAGTGATGAAAGTACTGTAAACTCACCGCACATCATGATATAAACATACCTAAGTCCATGTAATTTTTCGGTTTAAGCATCGGAGTGTTGTAAACTCACAGCACATCAAGCCACGTCGGGTGAACCTAGATGTGTGTTCCGCCGCGGCCCAGACGCTTCCCGCCATAGTGAAACCATTGTAGCGGTAAAGGTGCTTTAACTTTCCGACGGAGTGACGTTGAGCCCAGAGTTCCTTAGGCTGTTCGATTAGGATTTTTAAAGGCGTACTCTCTCAAAAGGGCTTAATAAAAATGCCACAAAAACGAGAAAAATAGATTTATGGAAAAGTAAGAGGTCCGAGGTAAAGATTCAACCTCCATAGCTAGGAACCCCGAGAACTCAAATCGGTAACCATACAGTTGAGAATGGTTGGACGATAGATTGGTGCCAGTAGCTATGGTTTACTCCTTATGGTGTTAGACTTTGATTAGCTAAACATATACATGTGTATGGTTGATATGCTTTTGATGGGTAGGATCAAAACTTAGATAACTTGTAGTCGGCTAAATGAAATTTGTGTGATTTTGAGAATGATCGGGTTAAAAAGGGAGTGATATTTAAGTAATGAGAAAACCCCTAAAAAAGAGAGTGCAATAATAATTAGTTCATGCCTAAGGGTGTGGGACCAAATAAAGTGTATGTAATTGACCTTAAATTGTGTATTTAATGTATTTTCATGTGTATAGGATTATAAGGTCATTCTTTTGGAATTGAAATCGTGGATAGTTAATCAGGTAAGCATGCTTAAAGACGACATAATTGAATGATTGACTAGTTGTGATTATTGAACGTGAGTGGAAGTACGAAATTAGGGTAGCTATACTTTTCGTAGCCAATGACTTTAATGTACATGGTTAATATTACATTATTGTGATAGGTGAATATTGTTCATATGGATGATTGAAATATGAAATTGTTAATAGTTGAAATAAGTTTGATAGGATGTTGCCTTCATTGTGATGGGCATGGTAGAGAATGGGCCTCACAGATGGGGAAAGAAGCAATTCATGGAAAAGGGTTGGAAGAAGGCGGTCGTAGTACGCGGCCCGATCTCGTTACGACGATTTGTGGTGCTGTGCGGCGAGACCATTGGCAGCTAACACAAATGTCGTTATGGCAGTCCAAACCGTAAGCGGGCCGTCATAATTCCTCATAATGTATTAAGATAAGCTGATATTATTAATATTGGGTAAGAGGTTGGGTTTAATATTACACATGTGATTGTACTCGTTGAATTATATATGTAACTTTTGTCCCATGTAATTTATTACTTGTTTTGTTAATTGTAATGTTTTACAAGAGTTCTCCTATTGAATAGAGTCGATTTAGGTGCCCGCACGATCGCTTATTTTGGGTCGCTGACATTACACTTTTAGAGTAGATTTAATTGTATGCTTCAAATAAATTAGTCAAATCGGATGATTTCTTTGGTTCTTAGAAATCAAAAGGATATAAATCTTATTTAGAAAAGTACATTCAAAATCTAAATATTCTTTACAAAAAAATGACTAAACACGACTCTTTCTTTATAAATTCTACATAAAATAAAAAATATTTAATTTTCATGACCAAATATCCACGAAGAAAAAGGCAAAAAAAAATTAAGAAAAGGACCCGTTTTAAACTCAACTTTGTACATCTAAACAAAAGATTAGGTCTAAAAAAATTATAAGATTCTAATTTAATTAATATTCTTCTTTTGAATTTTCTCATTTTTATTCTCTAATTTAGTTCAATCTCAACTATCAAATAATCTCTTTTGTGATGTTCTTTGATTTATTTTTATGTATTTCAAAAAAAATAATTGGTGTACAATTTGATTTAATCCTTGGATTGTTGTGTATTTTTGTGATTTTTTGTAATTTTCATTTTACATTGCAAAAAGGAAAAATTAACAATCTAGATTACATTGTTTCTGGCTGTTGAGCGTAAGAAGAATATAGAAGAAACGGAAAATGAGATAAAAAATAAAAATTTGAGCCCTACGAAAACTTTGTTTCCTTAAGAAATTTAATCCCTTCATATTGCTCTAGGTTTTGATCCCCCGGGATAGAACGGAAACGTGTTCTACAATACCAGCAATGAAAATTGTAGAACTTCAGTGAACTCAGCAAGCGAGGTAAACCACGGCACTTGCTGCTTTTGAACAACGGAATGCATCTTTTGAGAAGGGAAAAGAAGATTAGAAAATCTTATTGCTTTTCTATATTTTGGTGTGAAAATGAGGCAAAACATCTAAATTTAAAGACAATGAAGAGGTAAGATGGAGAGGTGCAATCTAAAAGGTGTCTTTTTGGTGCAATCCAAAAGGTATCTTTTCTTATTTTTCGTACATCTGACCCAACAATCCCCACATAAATGAAAAATGACTATATTATGAAAATATGCATTAAAAAGCGTATGATTACAAATAAAATTAATCCCATGAGTAAGTGGGTTTTCTTTAGACACCGTAGTGGTGTGTTTACACCCAATTTTGACCTCCTCATATCTTATTTAGGCTGCTATTTTACTTGTAAATATTTTCACATAGTCACAAATTATTATATTTTATTATATATGTATACGTTATATTTAATATTATGTTTACGTTATTGCAAATGTCATTATTATTTTTGTTGCTCTATGTACAAACTTTTTCTTTTATGTATTATTCCTATTATTATCGCCTCATTCTTTTCTGCCCAAATTATTTATCTATTTATTTTTACTTACATTTATTCACTCTTTTTTATAAATACTAAATATTTTGAGAGTTATTATTCTTTTGTAATAAATATTATTATTATTTTTTGATAATAAAATACAATTATTAAATTTTATAGTGTTTTGGATTGTAATAATTTATTAATTTCTAGTTTATATATATTTTGGTAGAATATTATTTAGAATAATTAATATTGAGCACCAAGTTTTAAATTTAAAATTTTATCAAATCTTATTATAATTAGAAAAATACTCCTATATTTTCTTTATCTATATAGAACAATATAATTTTCATCAAAACCAGAAAAAATTTATTCTTTCCCGTTTGAACAAATATTACTTTCCTCAAATATCACCCCTAAAATAATTTTTTTCTATTTTTTACTCTCTCTCTTCATTAAAAATGAATCTTCCTTGACTCATCTCCCACAATCTTTTTCTTTTCTTGGTCTTCGGAGAAGAATCTAGAGGGAAGACACTAAGGAGAAAGGGAAAAAATAAAAGAAAAAATTAGCCGCAAAGAGCCTTCTTCATTTTCAAAACTAACATGACCTCACCTCCATTTTCTCCAACCATTAATTCCACCATGTGAAATGCAATACTCACTCGAACCATCCTTAAACCAGGCCAAAACTAGTCTCCAACAGTAGTCTTCTGCTGCCAAACACCTAGAAGGCCGGTGAAACCACTGAAAGTTCATGCAAAATCTGAGTCAAATCACCACACGAACTACCCCTATTTTTCTTCTTGGGTGAAATAGCATTCACCACCAGCCCAAACCATTAATCTACGAGTTGGATTTTGGAGCTTGTTCGAGTTGTCAGGAGGTCTTATTGAGCAGTAAATTGGGGTTACCAACGAGTTTTGCTTTTGGTCGAGTCAAATAGGTTATTGGAGGCATTGTAATTTAAGTTCAGGTTCATTTTTTGACTATACACTCAAAAGCGTATATAGTTTGCAAGACCTTTTAAGTTTAAATCAATATGATAATATTATTACGTGTTTGGTTACTAATTTATTATTGGTTATAATTATTGTACATAATTTTAAACATTCATAAATTTGTTCTCACTGCTTAGTCATTGTTTGTTATCACATGACCTATTTTTGCCCAAAACATAATTAGTTTGGAAGAGGCGTAAATTGTGAGGATGGATTGTGATAAGTTTGTTCTATTAAATCATGAGTCATTTGGGATGTGAGTCGGGTTTTGGGGTTGATGAATAAAGGGTCGTGGAGTTTTAATTTTTTAGTCCACTTATTTATTCAAATAAGAGTTAATTGTTTGGTGTTAAAAAAAAATTCTCAACTCATAAATATTACCATGATAAGTTATTTGCATTATGTTTTGGCATAGATCCTATAGATGAATGACGTCTTACTAGTTAGTATATATTACTCAGTTTTCATACCCAAAGGCGAAATAGCCTTACACGACTTATAGTTTTGTTTTTTTCAAATTTTATAGGGCTTCTGATTATGGTTTACATGGTTATCAAAAAATGGATTATCGGTTGGGTGAAACAAACAAGCGGTGGGGCATTGATTAAATTATTTTAAGTTATACTCAATTTAACGGCTTAACTAATTAGTTACATATGAGAAAGAGAGATAGATATGAATTTATTTCAAATTTCGTTGCAAATAAAATGTTTGAAAAATTCTCTTGTTAAACTCTTTAAACCGTATGTACTTCCTTCAAATAAAAATCTATTACTATAGTATTTTAATTATTCTTTCTATTAAGTTAGATGTTAAACGGACATACTCTCACCCTTTGAGATATTTTACATGTACTACGATGGAGTGACACCGTTTGGAGTTTAGTCATGACGAATGAAGGAGTCAATGCGCGAATCAGAGCTCAAGTGGAATCATCGCCCAAGAGAGGCCGAATGCGTTTGGGAAATGATGGTGAAAGAGGCAGGCTAATGGCGGCTTCTTTTGCAGAAGCACATATATATAGCTTTATAAAAATAAAACATATCGGTTATTCCCTTCTTTTCTAATTTTCTATGTTACTCTTTGGAAGTCTCAAAGACTTGACAACTTCTACTATTATGATAATTGTCATTATACTTTAGACAATACGAACCTCAATATATATATATATATATATATATAAAATTTGAATTGAATTTTTAAAGTTAGGTTTGAATTTTCATTCATTTGCTCTTTTGTATTTTAAAAATTCTTTTCGTCTTATCTTAGGCATATAAAAATTGATTAAGAGAGTCGATCATAAAAATAAGAATAGAGGGAGTAACATCGCATTGGGCCCTTTTTTAGCCTTGATACCCTGATCCCACATTCTCTCTTATGCTTAATTTTTACTTTATGTATTATTGATTTATTTATTTATTTTAATTTCTTAGATTAACTTCGCCACCAAAATTAAGGTGGAACGCACTTTACTAACATTTCTTTTATTTTTCTAGATTTTATGACTCACAGGACCGGCTACATTATGTAAAATATAGAATACCGTCACTATTGATTCCTCCTGTTATTGGTTGAAAGATTTTTGGGTCTTCAATATTAATTCCGCATTAATTATTAATAAATTAATTTAATTTATGCTTAGATTATTTATTTTCTCTAAAAATAAGTTTGTGTTAATCACGTAGCTATTTTTAGGCTTAATAATTCATCGACCTTTTTTACTTGCTAATCTCCCCACATAAATTGAATTCGATCAGGACCCACAGTTGTGGACCTCGAAAGTTCCTTAACACCTTCCTTTCGGGGTAATTTGAACCTTTACTTGATTCTGGTGACGTAGACTAATAAAATAGAGTTATCTACATAATTAGTTTAGAATGGTGCCCTAATGCACCTTAATCCATTAGGTGACAACTCTTTCTTTTCTTTTAATCCTTCAAGAGTTGTCACATGTTGAGTTTCATTTTTCGCGAGAAAAATGGGGCATGACAATATGGAGACTCTGCTAGAGATATACTCAGGTTTCTAACCATATTGTGTTCATTTTTATGTGGGGTTTTGTCTAACTTTTTGGATCTTTATAAAAAATTATTTCCTTTTAGTAATTAACTATTTTCCTTTCATGTTTATTCCCATTTATAATTAGTCCATGTATTTTTTATTTACCTTTTATTTGTTTCTTTATTTATTTACTTACATGTTTAATCTCTTTCCTTGTGCTATTTATTTTCTTCCTTAATTAGTCAATTTATCATATTTAATTCCTCTCCCTTTTCCCCATTTATTTATTTCCTTAATTAATTAATTTACTGCCTTATATGTTTTTATTTTTTCCTTTCACTATATATTATCTCTTTAAACAAGGAGTCACTAATGATCTTTTTTATTTTTATTTATTTACACTGTCTCATTTTTTATGTATAATTTATAATCATTATCTTAATTACTTGGCTAATTGTTAATGCTTTTTATAAATTGTCATTCCGCTCATATTTTTCTCACAAGGAAATCTCTCATTGTCACACACTTGATAATGGCTGCGTGGTTTCACGGTCATTCACTATTAAAACATCCTCTAAGGAATGCCTCATGATTTGATCGATCAGCGGTGCGTCGACAACCATGAGCTTTTCACTCTCAAGTTGTCTACTTGAGGAAACCGTATCTACACTCAATATTATTCTTAGATCTTGACCGTGTACGCCTTTACTAAGGAATACACATCATGTTATACCTAAAAAGTCACCACGTCCATGGCGCGTTAAGACTGATAGTGAAACCTTGCCTTGTGTCTTAAGGAATTCTCAATCCCGCAAAAGACGCTTTATAAATTATGTGCATTTTTTAGAGTGATTATGTTCAAGTATTTTTATTTTTTTCTTGGGTGGGTAGATTAGTCTAACACTTTTGCAATGCAGGTATAATGAGTCCACCTACCTCCTATCCGAGATTTAGCATGGTTTGGTGTATGCCAATGGAGATGAAATCTTGGTGGTGTGACAGCATCACCACTCTTTCTTTTTTTTTAATCCTTCAAGAGTTGTCACATGTTGAGTCGTGTTTCGAGAGAAAAATGAAGTGTGACAGAACATACATCGGATATACTCGATTAATTGGTGGATGTGATATCCTTGAACCGTCGAAACTTTGATATATACCTAGATGATATATGTCACATAATTAATCCTTAAATTTTTTTGGTTCTCATTAATGTGTTCGTTTCAGCCAGAACACCTCCGAGTTTCACGAGTGCATAGAGAACTGGCCTTATACTAATTCTCCTTGAAGCGACTTACACTTCATATTTACATAGGTGATTACTAAACGTGTAACCGGTAGATACACTATTTGATCATTTCATTTCAAACTTAGAAACCATTAAAAAATCATAACACTTTATCCTTGTTTCTGAATATTGTCTTATCATGAGAATGGATTGAGTTTTAGTGACAATGTTGAACTGTCATTCACAACTTTGTTTGATCTCTTTGAACCTAGATCTTGGAATCTCTAGTCAACTAGGTAGATTTACCATTATGATGGTTTTTAATTAGCCATAATCCCATTTCTCTTTATAATTTGTCAACCACCTCTCTAGTCAGACCTTTTGTAAGTGGAACCATATATTATCTTTTGACTTTACATAGTCAATCGTTATAATTCCACTAGAGAGTAACTGTCTAACGGTATTATGTCTTTATCGTATGTGAAATGACTTTTCATTATATATAACGCTTTCATCCCTTCCTATTGCAGCTTGATTATCATAATGTATGCATATGGGAGCCACTGGTTTAGTCCAGAATGGAATATCTTCTAGGAAATTCCGTAGCCATTCTGCTTCTTCACTAGATTTTTCCAAAGATATAAATTCACACTCCATTGTAGAGCTAACGATGCATGTCTGTTTAGATGATTTTCAAGACACTGCTCCTACACCAATGGTGAACATATATATGTTGGTAGATTTCACTTCAGATGATCCAGTGATCCAATTTGCATCACTATAACCTTCAATTACTGCCAGATATTTATTGTAGTGCAAAGCATAGTGTTGAGTGTGTTTTAAATACCCCAACATCCGTTTCATTGTCATCCAATGAGTTTTCTCTGGATTACTTGTGTATTGACTCAATTTACTTATTACACAAGCTATATATGGTCGTATACAGTTAATAATGTACATCAAACTTCCCAACACATGAGCATAATTCACTTGAGACTTTCTTTGATCTTGGGTCTTTGTAAGACCAACATTTATATCAATTGGAGTCTTTGCAACTTTGAACTCCAAATATTTAAATTTTTCAAGCACCATTTTAATATAATGAGTTTGATATATTGTTATACCTTGTGGAGTTTGATGGATTTTAATCCCTACGATTAAATCTACAACTCTTAAGTCTTTTATGTCAAATTTGCTAGCAAGCATATGCTTAGTAGAATTTATACCAGCAATATCTTTACTCATTATCAACATATCATCAACATACAAACAAACAATGACTGCATGATTTGGAGTGTTCTTAATGTAAACACATTTATCACACTGATTAATCTTAAATCTATTTGCCAACATTGTTTGGTCAAATTTCACATGCCATTGTTTGGGTGCTTGTTTTAGTCCATACAATGACTTAACGAGATGACACACCTTCTTTTCTTTTCAAAAAACTACAAAACCTTCGGGTTGATTCATGTAGATTTATTCCTCCAAATCTCCATTTAATAATGTTGTCTTCACATCCATTTGATAGATTTGAAGATCGTACATGGCGGCCAACGCGATTAACACCCAAATAGATGTAATTCTTATTACTGACGAATATGTATCAAAATAATCAAGACTTTCTCGTTGTCTAAAATCTTGGAAAATAAGTCTTGCTTTATATTTGTCAATAGTGCCATCACTTTTTTATTTTCCTTTTAAAAATCTATTTGGAATTAAAGGTTTATTTCCTGGAGGAAGATCTACCAATTCCTTAGTATGGTTGTTTAATATGAATTCTATTTCACTATTGATTGTCTATTTTCAATATTGTGCTTCTGAGAAAGACATTGCTTCCTTGAGTGTTTGAGGCTCATTCTCCGCTAAGAATGTCAAAAAGTCAGTACCAAAGGAAGTATATGTACTTTGACATTTGCTACATCTTGGACTGTCTTCGTCAGGCCTATTTTCATTCGTTTCTTTTCGAGGTCATTTAGATCTTTTACTAGGTGACTCACAATTATTTTCATACAGATAAATGGTTTCAAAGAATTCAGCATTATCTGATTCAATTACCATATTAATATGAATATTGGGATGTTCTAATTTGTGAACCAGAAAATGATATACTTTGTAATTAGTTGCATATACTATGAAAATACAGTCTACAGTTTTTGATCCTATCTTAACCCTTTTAGATTTAGAAACTTGTATTTTAGCTAAATATCCCCACACTTTGAAATATTTTAAGCTGGATTTTCTTCCTTTCCATTTCTCATGTGGAATAGACTTTGTTTTACTATTGGGTACTCGGTTGAGTATTGGACTAGATGTAAAGATAGCTTCCTCCCACAAGTTCTGTGGTAAATCAGAACTTATCAACAAGGCATTCATCATCTCCTTTGTTATCCTATTTTTTCTTTTCACAACTCCATTTGATTGTGGCGTGTAAGGGGCTATCGTTTGATGAATAATATCATATTATAAACATATTTTTTCAAAAAGAGATTCATATTCTTCGCCCCTATCACTTCTAATCATTTTAATTTTCTTGTCAAGTTGTGTTTCAAATTCATTTTGTATTGCTTGAATGTGTTAAATTGCTTCAGCTTTGCTATTAAGTTAATAAACATAGCAATATCGAGTTCGATCATCAATAAAACTTATAATTTACTTTTTCCCACCACGATATGGTATAGACTTCATGTCACAAATGTTTGTATAAATTAAGTCTAAAGGATTTGAATTCCTTTCAATTGACTTGAATTATCGCATTCAAATTTAGGCAATATTTCCAAGTTAATCATTTTTCATAAGATTTTGTAATTAATATATCCCAAATGTGCATGCCATAAATTGTTTGGCTCATGTAAGTAAGAAGAAGTAGAACCTTCATTCATTTCAATAGTTATTACATTGAGTTCGAAAAGGCCCTCAATGAGGTCGCCTTTTCCTACATACACGAAGTTCTTGCTAATTACAATTTTGTTAGAAACAAAAACACACTTGAAACAATTCTTGATCAGAAGCAATGTTGTGTCACATTCCAAAGTACCCCCTAGACGTGACTGGCACCTGCTAACATATTCCACCGGGAGAACCAACTTATCTATTTCACTTGCTTATTCATATAAGTACTAAGAGCAAAGACGTGCAAGTCTAAACACATTAATAATTCTTAGATAGAAAATAGTGATTGAACGTAATCTAAAATCAATCTATGATATTCAACAATCACTCAAATACTAAGTGGCTAGCCCAAATTCCACAAAAGACCATGAAGCATCTAATAGAGTTACATGAGTCCAACAGTCAGGTATGCAAAACCCAAGAAAGAAAATAAAGACTATAAAATATATAGAGTTGAAATGATAGCCTCTACGAATCAATGTGAAAGCTCACCTCAGCAATAGAATCTACACGAAAGGACTCGTCAGCCACTAGTCCCACGCTCTACAATGGTATCTGCATAGACATGCAAGTAAGGAGTGAGCTATATATAAATATAACTCAGTAAGATCCCTGACCCGTCACTTTAAATACCCCTGGAACAAGTGTTAAAAATATATATATATACAACTCATCACAAGCACATGAATTATATCATAATATAATCTTCAACAAGATTCACACAATTAACTATCAAGAATACTATATATTTCAACACAATTTATACTAAAGGCTTGTCATGAATGACATCTACGCAAATTACTCCACACCATGATTCCACAACAGCATACACAATGCTTAGTATTGGCAAGAGGCATACACAAGGCGCAATACTGTCAAGAAGCATACACAATGCCCAGTGATATCTAGGAACATACCCAATGCCCCAACCTCATGGCTCACAGCCGTATCATTCCACGAATTAATTGTAATAAAGAGATTTTAGTGTGATTAAATATAAGATATACACCGCTAGCTTCGAAGACCACCGATTCTTCCAAGCACTCGCTCGTTCCAACACGTGGACCAGGCAGACAAAACATATTTTTAAAATAGATTTGAAAAGCAAGCATTCAAAACTTAAAGCCTCACTTACCTCGAATTCACAACTCAAGCACACCTTTCAATAACTCAGAACTATTCTCTCGGGTCTCTAGATCACCTCAAACTACATAAAAATGGGTTTAGAATGATAAAAAACACTTATGGTAGAAGTTTCCTTAATTTTTAACGAAAGTCAAATTCACGGTTAAAGATTTGATTAAAAAGTCAACTCTGGTCAATAGGGCAGAATTCTCGAACTATAACCACCAACAGATTCTTCTCGACGAGAGAATTTTAGAACATTAATCAAAATCAAATTTTGATAACATTTGCCCTTTCAAATTGATGATTTGGGGTGAAGAACCCTAGGGCTAAACTTTCTCAATTATTCAAAATTTTCCATGTTTCTACTCTGAAAAACTTTTTTATAACTGTGTAATAAAATCAAGCAAAAGATTAGGATCATTACCTTGATGATTTGGGATGAAAATCTCTATTTTTCTCTTCTCTTTTCTTCTCTTTTTCTCCCTTTCTTCTCTTTTCTTCTACTGCGTTTTCTTTTCTTCTCTTTTGTTTTCCACGCTCTACTTCTGGTTTCCAACTAGACAAATCCTTTTATATCTTTTTTTTCTGCTTATTCCTTCCTCTTCTTTTTTTGTTTTGTATTTTTTTACCCTTAGTCCCTTTATTTATTTATTTTTAGGCTTAAATTACATAATAACCCTTAATGAAAATTTAGGTTATTACATTCTTCCTTTCTTAAAATAATGTTCGCCCTCGAATGTCTAGAATCATACCTGTAATATCAAATAGATGAGGATATCTATCTCGCATGCCTGCCTCAGACTCCCAAGTAGCCTCCTCGGTTGGATGATTTCACCACAACACTCTAACTGAAGCAACCTTCTTCAACCTCAATTGTCTCACTTGTCTATCAAGAATAGATATCGGACCCTCCTCATAAGTCAAATTCTCATCAAGCTCCATATCCTCTAGTTGTATCTTATGACTATCATTATGAACATATCGTCTAAGCATGGACACATGAAACACTGGATGAACAGCGGACAATCTCGGAGGTAAAGCAAGTCTATATGCCACCAATCCGATCGGATCCAAAATCTCATAAAGGCCAATGTTTCTAGGACTTAACTTACCTTTTCGGCCAAATCTCATAACTTCTTTCATAGGGGAAACTTTTAGAAAGACTTTCTCACCTTTCATGAACTCCATATCATGGACTTTCTTATATGCATAAGACTTTTGTCTACTTTGTGTTGTCTTAAGTCGTTCTCGTATCAATGCAATTTTCTCCAAAGAATCTTGAACTAAATCTGCACCTAATAATTGTGCTTCGCCAGGTTCAAACCATCCAACTGGTGAACGACACTTGCGACCATATAGAGCCTCAAACGGCGCCATCTGTATACTCGATTAGTAGCTATTATTATAAGCAAACTCCGCCAAAGGAAACTGATCATCCCAATGGTCACCAAAATCAATAGCACAAGCTCTAAGCATGTCCTCCAAGATTTGAATAACTCGTTCAAACTGTCTGTCAGTTTGCGAATGAAAAGATATACTCAACTTGACTTGCGAACCCAATGACTTCTGAAAAGACTTCCAAAACTCAACAGTGAATTGTGCACATCGATTAGATAATATTGAAATAGGAACACCATGAAGTTGAACTATCTCACGAAGATAAATATCTGCTAACTGCTTTGCGGTATGAGTAACTCGAACTGGTATGAAATGTGCTGACCTTGTGAGTCTGTCCACAATCACCCAAACTGAGTCATATTTCTTGAAAGTACATGGAAACCCAACAACAAAATCTATAGTAATCCTCTTCCACTTCCACTCTGGGAAATCAAGTTTTGCATTACTCCCCTGGGTTTTTGACGTTCATACTTAACTTGTTGATAATTTAAGCAACTAGTTACATGCTTCAGAACATCATCTTTCATACCCTTTCACCAGTACAATCCACGCAAGTCTTGATACATTTTTGTAGCACCTGGGTGAATAAAGTATCGCTAGTTATGAGCCTCTTCAAGAATCAGTTGTTTCATATCACCCACAATGGGAATACACAATCTACCATGTCTACGAAGCACACCTTCACCATCAATAGAGAATGACTTAACACCCTCATCCTACACTAGATCTCGTAGTCTAGCAAGGTAGGATCTTCATATTGGTGAGTCTTGACTTGTCCAACTAAGGACAATTGTACCACCATACCCGCTAATAACTTGCCCAGCACTATATGATAAATTCGAACTCCCTAATTGTCCAATTCCTGAATATCCATAATCATAGATCACTTTTCAACAATGAACTGGGCCAAACTACCCATAGACTTTCTACTCAAGGCATCCGCCACCACATTCGCCTTCCCAGGATGATACAAAATGGTAAGATCATAATCTTTAAGTAACTCTAACCACCGTCGTTGTCTCAGATTTAGATCTTTTTGCTTGAATATGTATTGTAGACTCTTATGATCTATATAAATTTCACATGGCTGACAATAAAGATAGTGAAGCCAGATCTTCAGTGGAAATACCACTACAGTCAATTTCAGGTCATGAATCGGATAATTCTTCTCATGAATCTTTAGTTGTCGAGATGCATATGCCACCACTTTACCATTCTACATTAAGACACAACCCAATCTGACTCGAGACGTATCACAATAAATGGTGAAACCACCTTCCGCTGTAAGTAACGTCAAAATCGGAGTTGTAGACAATGTGGTGTTTAATTTTTGAAAACCTTCTTCACATCCAGTAGACCATTTGAACACTACACCTTTCTGAGTTAAACGTGTCAATGGAGCGGCTATCTTTGAGAAGCCCTCCATAATCCTTCTGTAATATTCAGTTAGTCCTAAGAAGCTGCGTATCTTTGTAGGAGTACTAAGTCTAGGAAAATCTCGAACCGCTTCAATCTTCCTTGGATCAACTTGAATTCCATCCCGTGACACTACGTGTCCCAAAAAGGAAATTGTGCCCAACCAGAACTCACATTTCGAGAACTTGTCATAAAGCTTTCGTTCTCTAAGTATTTGTAGCACAACTCTCAGGTGTTGTTCATGTTCTGCCTCACTCCGAGAGTAGACAAGAATGTCATCAATGACCACAATCACAAAATGATCTAAGTATGGATTGAATACCCTATTCATGAGGTTTATAAATGTTGCAGGTGCATTAGTCAACCCAAAAGACATCACCAAAAATTCAAAGTGCCCATATCTTGTCCGAAAAATTGTCTTAGATATATCCTCGGTGTTGATTCTCAGTTGATGGTAACCTGATCTTAAGTCAATCTTGAAAAAATGAGTAGCACCTTGTAGTTGATCGAATAAATCATCAATACAAGGCAACAGATATTTATTCTTGATTGTAGCCTTATTCAGCTATCTGTAGTCAATGCACGTCCTCATTGTGCCATCTTTCTTTTTCACAAATAACACAGGTGCACCCCAAGGAGATACACTAGGTCTAATAAACCCCTTATCAAGTAGCTCTTGGAGTTGAACCTCCAATTCTATCAACTCAGCTGGAGCCATATGATATGGAGGAATAGAGATAGGTTGAGTCCCTGGATCTAAATCAATGCTGAACTCAATTTCTCTCACCGAAGGCAGCCCAGGCAAATCTTCTAGGAACACATCAGCAAATTCTCTAACAACTGTAACACTTTCGATAGTAACATCCTCTGCTCGAGTATCATGAACAGTAGTAATAAAACCCAAACACCCATGATTAATCATTCAATGTACCTTTACATAAGATATTATCTTTCCTTGGGTCACAGGAGTCATGCCTTTCCACACTAAAGGTGGTTCTCCAGGAAAATCAAAATGTATAAGCTTAGCATAGCAATCAATTAAAGCGTAATGTGATGACAACCAATCCATACCCATAACAAATCAAAATTAGACATCAGTAATTCTAGTAGATCAACTACGGTGTCCCTGTCCTGAACAGATATTGCACAGTCTCTATAAACTCTATCCACTGCCAAAGTCTACCCCACCAGAGTCATAACCATATATGGCACAATAAGAGACTCAACGGTCCATTCTAAGAATATAGAAAAATATGGAGATACATACGAATACGTAGAACCAGGATCATTAAGAGCATATGCCCCATGAGAATTGACAATGATAATACCTGTGACTACTGCATTAGATGCCTCGATTTCTTGTCTTTCCATAGCAAAGAATCTCGGTTGTCCACCCGCTACCTGTGCAACCTGTTGACCCTGTCCACGAGCACCTTGCTGAGCAGCCCTAGCTGGCTGAGCCTGAGTATGTGTACCTGTAGCCGTTCCCTGCAATAGTGTTGTAGCCTGACTAGTACTAGAATTCCCCTTAGGACAATATTTAGAAATGTTCCCTTGTTCACCACAAGTAAAACAAGCCCTGTCAAGTCCAAAGCAATAACCATTATGAAATCTACCATAATTAGAAAATCTTGGATATTGTCCGTACTGAAAGGAACTGTTGCCCTTCCTCTGCATTTGTGGCTGACCCTGTGTAGCTAGATAACCACTCCTGGAAGACTGCACCACCGACTTTGACTGAGTAGGTCTGGATTGCCTCGGTGGAAACCGCTCTTGCATCCAGATGGAGAACCATTGTACCCTCTTGTGTTACGCGCCTTTTTGATTTCTCGCTCGGCTCTTTCCATTTCTAAATATGACTCACAATGGAGGGCAGTGTCAACTACATCTGAATAGGTACCACTTTACATATCTCGTATCACAGAACTACGGTACCGATGCTTAAGTCCATCCATGAATCCTCTCACCTTCTCCCTCGGGTCTTCAACTAAAAATGGAACATACCTAGTAACTTAGTGAACTTAGCCTCATACTCTGTAATTGTCATAGCTCCCTGGCGTAGGTTATTAAACTGACGTCTCATGTCATCTTGTTCACTCAAGGGAATGAACCTATCCTTAAACATAGTTGAAAACTCTGACCAAGTGATACATGGTAACCCGGCTTGTCTGCCTCTCTAAACTGAAGTCCACCATGCCTCTGCGGACCCTGTGAACAGGAAAGTGGTAAATTCCACACCTCGAATCTCCTTCAACCCCAATGTAGTCAATATCTTTTACAACGATCAATGAACTTCCGAGGCTCAATAGAATTTGGCATCGCATCGAACTTTGGTGGCTTAAGATCCATGAAATTCTTAAGATCTTTGGATTGCCTAGTAGTGGCAATTGAATAAACCGTCGGCTGAGGGGTCAACTGGGGTGTCTGTGTAGCTGCAACATTCACTGAACTTGTGTTTGCGCTTGAGAAGTAGTTTGAGGAACTGGAAGTCCACCATGATTAGGCACCAATGCCTCTAACATATTCAACAATCTCATAACTACATCTTTAGGTAAGGCAACGGTAGGTACAGCAGTTGCACTGTCGATGGAGCATCCTGAACAACCTATTCCTGTACTCGCTCCGGAGCAGCAACTGGGGGCTGATTCCCATTCATAACTTCAGGTTGGCTTGTGCCCTAGTATGAGCCCTTGTTTGGTGGGCCACATCTCGACTACCACCGAGGATAGTACTATGCCCTGCACCCCATCCAACTGGTGCCTTTGATCGACTAGCAAATGAAGACGCACGTTTCTTAGCCATCTGCAAAATAATATTTCAATATTAGACTTGAATCAATTCAATGCACGAATAAAGAATGAAAGAAGACAAAACATCCTAAATGTTCTGTAGCCTCGAGGTCATAAGTATGGGTGCCTACATACCCATGAAAAAGACTCTACTAAACACTTCTCCATGACCCGGGACTTAAAGCCTAAGCTTTGATACCAACTTTGTTACATCCCAAAAGTACCCCCTAGACGTGACTGGCACACGCTAACATTACCCACCGAGTGAACCAACTTATCTATTTCACTTTCTCATTCATATAAGTACTGAGATCAAATACATGCAAGCCTAAACACATTAATAATTCTTAGATAGAAAATAGTGATTCAATGGAATCCAAAATCAATCTATGAAATTCAACAATCACTCAAATATTAAGTGTCTAGCTCAAATCCCACAAAAGACTATGAAGCATCTAATAGAGTTACATGAGTCCAACTGTCGGGTATGCAAACCCCAAGAAAGAAAATATATACTATAAAATAGATAGAGCTGAAATGACAGCCTCCACGAATCAATGTGAAGCCTCACCTCAGCAAATAGAATCTATGTGAACGGACTCGTCAGCCACTAGTCTCACGTTCTACAATGGTATAGGCATAGACATGCAAGTAAGAAATGAGCTANTTCCAGTATATATAAATTTAACTCAGTAAGATCCCTGACCCACCACTTTAAATACCCCTGGAATAAGTGTTAAAAAATATATATATTCAACTCACCACAAGCACAAAAATTATATCATAATATAATCTTCAACAAGATTCACACAATTAACTATCAAGAATACTATATATTTCAACACAATTTACACTAATGGCTTGTCATGAATGACATCTACGCAAATTACTCCACATCACAAATTCTACAACAGCATACACAATGCTTAGTATTATCAAGAGGCATACACAATTCCCAATATTATCAAGAAGCATACACAATACCCAGTGATATCTAGGAACATACCCAATGCCCCAACCTCATGGCTCACAGACGTATCACTTCACGAATTAATTATAATAAAGAGAGTTTTGGTGTGCTTAAATATAAGATATACACGGTTGGCCTCGAAGACCATTGATTATGCCAAGCATACGCTTTCCCAACACGTGGACCAGGCAAACAAAACACATTTTTAAAATAGATTTGAAAAGCAAGCATTCAAAGCTTAAAGTCTCACTTACCTCGAATTCACAACTCAAACACACTTTTCAATAACTTAGAACTATGCTCTCGGGAATCTGGATCACCTTAAACTACACAAAAATGGGTTTAGAATGGTCAAAAATACTTTGGTAGAAGTTTTCTTAATTTTTAACGAAAGTCAAATCACGGTCAAAGATTTGACCGAAAAAGTAAACTCTGGTCAATAAACTCTGCTCAATGGGGCAGAAATTTCGAACTATGACTACCAACAGAATATCCTCGATGGGAGAATTACATAACATTAATCAAAATCAGATTTTGATAACGTTTTCCCTTTCAAATTGATGATTTGGGTTGAGGAACCGTAGGGCTAAACTTTCTCAATTATTCAAAATTTCCCATGTTTCTACCCTGAAAACTTTCTTATAACTACATAATAAACTCAAGCAAAAGATTAGGATCATTACCTTGATGATTTGGGATGAAAATCCCTATTTTTCTCTTCTCTTTTCTTCTCTTTTTCTCCCTTTCTTCTTTTTCCTTCTACTGCGTTTTCTTTTCTTCTCTTTTATTTTCCACGTTCTACTTCTGGTTTTCAACCAGACCAATCCTTTTATTTATTTGTTTTTCCGGTTTATTCCTTTCTCTCTTTTTTTTATTTTGTATTTTTTTTACCCTTAGTCCCTTTATTTATTTTTCTTAGGCTTAAATTACAAAATAACCCTTAATGAAAATTTAGGTTATTACATGTTGAGACCAAATTCTTCCACATTTCATAAAAATGAAGGACATTGTTCAGAGTCACAATTTTGCCAGATGTCATTTTCAAGCCTATCTTGCCTGTTCCTTCAATCTTAGCAGTAGCAGAATTTGCCATGACTATTTTCTCGACGGCTCCAGCCATAGTGTAGGAACTAAATAGTTCCTTATTTGCACAAACATAGTGGGTTGCACCAGAATCTATCCACCAATCTTTGAGATTACCCACCAGTTTGCATTCTGAATGCATGGCACATAAGTTGTCCATAACTTCATTTTCAGGAGTTTCCACGGACAGAACTGGTACATCCTCAGTATTAAGCCTTTGCAGACTGATGGTGGTCAAGTAGAAGAACATCTTTTGTTGCCTTCTTTTGAAGTCTATTGTCACAGACATAGACTTCAATTAAGCACACCGTGCAGCACTTGTCAACTCGCTCACGAATCTTTCACGATCTTGCAAGCTCAAGTAAGCCTTTTCAACACTAGATCGCTAAGAGAATGTTGGATAAGGAAGATAAGAGAAATTTTCTAAGAGAAGCTTTTAGTAATGTAGAGAACTTGATTGATTTTTCTTAATGATTTTACAAATGAATGGCCTCCTATTTATACTACNCTACTCACTTAGGGGCCAATACACAAATAATAATTATTATACAAGTCCCTATATATTTACAAATAAGTCCCTTTCTAGAATTCTCTACATGTTTGGAATTCTCCAAGGACTTTCTTAGCAATTCTATAAGACTCCAAGGTCTTCCATCGGAATTCTTCATAGGTTTCTAGAATACTCCACCAAGTGTAGAACTCTTGCTTATGTAAGCTTCCACAAGGCAAGGATATATTCTAAATGGCACATACTTGGCATGATGACATGGCAGGTCATTACACTCTACCCCACCTGGTGTTACGACAATCGTGGCGCAATGCTGCTGCATAAATTCTCAGATATTGTCCTTGAATTACCATAAGTCATCATGTCATTCTCACGTGGCTTCCTCTGGTGATTTCCCTTTCCAATGGATGAGGAACATGGCAGTAGCCTTCTGCCCTTGTCTTCGCCTGGCTTGATAGTCAATGATAGCCTCAATCTCCTGATCATGTGAGACGATGATGGTAATCGGTCCCTCCTTGACTGTCCTCGGGTAGGGTCATCCTGGTCTTTATGGTATGTCTTGAGTACACTGGTATGGAAGATAGGATGAACCTTGAGATGACCTGGTAACTCCAACATACATGAGATCTTGCCCACCTTGGCGACGATCCTAAATGGCCCTTCATACTTCTGTACCAAGTTCTGATGCATGCCTCGTAGTGTCTTAAACTGCCTTAGGTTAAACTTCACCAAAACCATGTCCCCAACTTTATAATCCGTGGGACGACACTTGCGGTCAGCAAACTTCTTCATCTTCTTTGTTGTCTTGTCCAAGTAGGACTTAGTAGTGTCAAGCTGCTCCCCGAACCCCATATCCATATGGTAAGCCCCCAAACTTTTGCCCTCGAACACGACTGGTAGTCAATGTGGAGTTTGTGGTTGCTAGCCCATGGCTAACTCGAATGGTGTTCACCCGGTAGACTCGCTCCGCTACAAGTTATAGGAGAATTGAGTTATGTCTAGGAGCCTTGACCAATCCTTCTGATGTGAACTCAAAAAGTTCCTCAAGTAGCACTGCAACAAGGCATTAACCCGTTTCATTTGTCCATCGATTTGTGGGTGAAAACTAGTGGAAAAATGTAGCTCCGTGTCAAGCATATCAAACAATTCTCTCCAAATATTTCTGGTAAAATGTGGGTCTCGATTACTAATGATGTGCCTTGGCAAGCCCTAATACTTCACCATATTCTTGAAGAATAGTTTGGCAGCCTCTTTAGCGGTGCAACCTGCTGTGGCTGGCATAAAGCTAGCATACTTCGAAAATCTATACACCACGACCATGATCATCTCATATCCTTCAGACTTTGGTAAGCAAGTGATGAAGTCCATAGTTACGCTCTCCCAGGGACACTCTACAACTGGTAGTGGTTCCAAAAGTCCTCCGAGTTGTTGTTGCTCCACTTTATCCTGTTGACAAACTAGACAGGTCTACACATAACATTCAATATCATCACATATGCGCGTCCAATAGTAGATTGACTCGATCAATGTCCTTGTGCGATGCTGGCCCGGGTTCCCAGCCCATAACGTGTCATGGCTTTCCTTCATAATTTGCTGCTTGATGTTTCCAAACTTGGGCACATAGACCCTCCATCCTGTGGTGAGCAATAGGGCATCTTCCACCCAAAAACGTCTTGTCTTGCCTTGGGCAGATAACTCCATAAGCTTATTTTCTTCTGGGTCGTGTTGTATGCCCTCATTTATTGATCCTTGAATGTCACAACTTGCTAAAGTGAGGGAAGCAAGTTCGGCCTTTTGGATCAAGGCATCGGCTACGACGTTACCCTTGCCTGGCTTGTACTCTAGCTCGTAATCAAACTCCGCCAAGAAATCTTGCCACCTAGCCTACTTCGGTGTAAGTTTCTTCTGCATCTGAAAGTAGCTAGTGTCTACATTATCAGTTTTGACCATGAACTTTGACCCGAGTAGGTAATGTCTCCATGTGCGAAGGCAATGAACAATGGCAGTCATCTCTTTCTCTTGCACTATGTAACGTCGTTCTGTCTCATTCAACTTATGGCTCTCGAATTCTATGGGATAATGGAAAAATCAAATGCATCTGTATGCACCTAGAATGTCTTGGTAAAGTCAGGTAATGACAAGACTGGCTCCTTTGTCACAGCTGTCTTAAGGCCTTCAAACGCCTTTTGACAATGTTCCGTCCAAACCCACGACTTGTTCTTCTTTAGAAACTCGGTCAAAGGTGTTGCCTTTGTTGACTAGCCTCTAATGAACCTGCAATAATAGTTAGCGAGTCCAAGGAATGATCTAAGCTCTGTCACCTTTGTGGGCGCCTACCACTCTTGGATAGCTCGTACTTTGGCCTCATACATACGCAATTGGCCCTGGCTAATGACATGTCCCAAGAAATGTACTTTATGCGGGGCGAACTCGCACTTCTCCCGTTTGATGTAAAGCTCATTCTCCTGCAAGACCTGAAAAACCCTCCTTAAGTGCTCTACTTGCTCTACCAAGGTGTTTCTATAGATGACTATATCGTCCAAGTAGACTACCACGAACTGATCAAGGTAGGGATGAAAAATCTTACTCATCAGATTGCAAAATGTAGTGGGTGCATTGGTCAAGCCGAAGGGCATCAACAACCACTCATAGGATCCATATCTCTCCACGCATGTCGTCTTTGGTTCATCCCCTTCTACTATTCACACTTGGTATTAACCCTTTTGAAGGTCCACCTTAGCAAAGTACTTGGCTTGTCCAAGTCAATCGAACAAGTCAGCAATAAGCGGGATAGGATATTTGTTCTTTATCGTCACTTTTTTGAGTGCTCAGTAGTCTATACATAAGCGTAATGATCCATTTTATTCTTTTGAAACAAGACTGGTGCTCCATAGAGTGCTTTGTACCGGCGGATATGACCGGCTTCGAGCAACTCCTTCAACTTCTTCCTTAGCTGCTCCAAATTGGGAGGAGCCATGCGGTATGGGGAGTATGCGGATGGTTTGGCTTCAGGCTTCAACTCGATCTTATGATCCACTTCACGCCTAGGAGGCAAGTGCCTTGGCATCTCGTCAGGCATAACATCTTTGTTCTCTTTGAGTAGCTTTTATATGCAAGGCGGTAGCGTCTCTTGGGAACCCCTGTCTTCCTCCAAACTTGCAATGGTTTCCATGAACGTGGGCTCCCTCTTCTTGAGCCCCTTTACAAGCTGCATAGCCGATAGTTATGTTTGGCTATGTCCTTGTGGTATTGTTATTATGCGAACCATGCAAGCTCCTTCTCGCTCCATGACCACGAGACATTGGAGGTATGGATCATTCAAGGTATAACATCTTCTAAAGAACTCTTGCCCTAGAACAATATCAAAGATAACCATCGTTGTGGCTATAAAGTTTTTCTTACCTTCCTAATTGCCTAATTTGACACCAACACCATTGGCTATACCACGAGCATTTTGAGCTTTAGCATTTACGGTCTTGACATGAGAGTTAGTTAGAGTGAGCTTCAACTCTAGTCTCTTTTCTGTGGCCTCAGTCACAAAATTGTGGGTTTCTCCTGTGTCCACCAGTGCACGAGCAGGCTTGTTATTGATGGTGAGGTCTACGTACTGATTTTTATTTTTATTGGGTTGGATAGGTTGCTTCTTAATAGTGCCACATAATCCTATCATACCCAATTGTGTTGCGCTCAAACACTCTCTTGGGGCTGCTCTTTCTGTTCACGCACCATGGCACTGAGTCTCTTTAAATCGGGATAATTCTTGAAGCCATGTGGTCCTCCGCATATGTAGCAACTGTATCCTTTCGTGGCTTGCGCCTTCCTCTTAGCATAGCCTTGACGTCCAAGGTTTTTCCATCGGACTTGTGAGTGTCATGATTCTTGGAATGCGGTTGTTGCTCCTTGCTTTTGCCACGATCTCCCCCACCTTTGGCATGGCTACTTCTTTTCTCCTTGACTTTGCCTTTTTCATTCCTAAAGTTAGTGAAAGCTTCGGCCTGTATGATGGCTTCATCAATAGTATTAACTTGTCGGCATTCCAGCTCCTTCTTGACCCAATTTTGCAGTCCGTCCATGAAGTGGAATAACATATCTTCATCTATGATGTTGGAAATCTAAAGCGTAAGAGTGGTGAACTCCTTCACGTATGCACGTATACTTTTCGTCTACTTCAACTCCCAAAACTTGCGTTTCTCCTCATAGATGACGTTGTTGGGGAAGAAATCCCTCTTTAACTCAGCTCGAAACTTCTCTCGTGTGTTGATTGTGCAAATCCCCTTCCCCATCTCGGACTCCTTCCGTTTCCACCATAGAATGGTCATCTACGAGAGGTACAATATAGCAGTGTTGATCTTGCTCTCGTCGCTCTTCACCCTGTTGCATTTGAAATAACTTTCCAAATGCCAAAGGAAGTTTTCCACCTCTTGTGCATCACGAGCACCTTTGAACAATGGTGGGTTAGGGGCCTCAACCTTGGCCTCCTTCTCTTTGCCAGATGTCACAGATCCTCCAGCTTCAATCTCTCTCTCGTGCCTCTATCTTGGCCTTCATGGTCTCAATCATGCTTAACGCTTCCATGAGATTTCACTCCAAGGAAGTGATAGTTTTTCTCATCTCCAATTCCGCATGTTTACGCCCCTCCAACTCCTTTCGGATGTCATCATTCTCCTCAAGGGTGAAGTCTTCAAGAGTCTTGAACTTGTCATCAACCTCGTTCAAACGTTTGTCAAATATCTCCACAACCTGTCTTGCCGTGTCAACCCTTGTGATCCACTCTAATCTAGGTGTGACGTCTGAGAGAAGCTCATCATGTTCGTCATCACTTGCCTCAATGGTTGAAGGTGAGTGGGATGTCATCATTTTGCTTGATTTAGGGTCGGACAACAGTTCCTCATTCCTCTTATGAATATTTCTTCCCTTTCGGTGCTTTTTTCCAGCATCCTGTCGGACATTGGTGGTGCTAGCGCCGTTGATGTCTCCCTCATTTGACATTCCCTTAGTATTAATCTTTGTTTTGATACCACATTGTCACGGACTTAGACTTCAACTAAGCACACCGTGCGGTACTTGACAACTCGCTCACGAATCTTTCACGATCTTGCAAGCTCAAGTAAGCCTTTTCAATACTAGATCGCTAAGAGAATGTTGGATAAGGAAGATAAGAGAAATTTTCTAAGAGAAGCTTTTAGTAATGTAAAGAACTTGATTGATTTTTATTGATGATTTTACAAATGAATAACCTCCTATTTATACTACTCACTTAGGGGCTAATATACAAATAGTAATTATTATACAAGTCCCTACATGTTTACAAATAAGTCCCTTTCTAGAATTCTCTACATGTTTGGAATTCTCCAAGGACTTTCTTAGCAATTTATAAGACTCCAAGGTCTTCCATGGAAATTCTCCATAGGTTTCTAGAATACTCCACCAAGTGTAGGACTCTTGCTTATGTAAGCTTCCACATGGCAAGGATATATGCCAAATGGCACTTACTTGGCATGATGATATGGCAGGTCATTACACTATGCCTAAAAAATTCTGTGGCTTTTCTGTCTGCGCTATTGCCGGTGCAGGAGTTGCACGGCTCGTTGAGGTCATAGAAACTGAACTGTTAATAGTTTTTGGGTCTCCCATTTCTGCTCAAATCTGTTAATATATAACAACAAAAATTAACAATCGATGAAGATTTTATTTCTTCGAACCGACCAAACTTTGACAGAAATAAACTGAATAATCGGTGAAATTTTTAAATCTTCAAATCGAATTATCAATAATGAGATTTACTTGGCAAAGTTTTATATCTTCAAACCTAGTAATCAAAGTGAGTAGAAAATCATAAGAATTTTAATCTCAAATACGGGAGTAGAAAATCCGATGATTTTAGTCTCCTACAATAGAGTAGAAAACTAAAAAGGTTTTAGTCTCTACTTCAACGGAATACAGGAAAAAGAATATTAAATTTATTAAGCTTGTTATTTCCTGTATTCTGAACAGTAAGCAGAAAGTAGAAGAAACAGAAGAACAATTAAAAAATAAAAGTTCCGCCCCCAACAGAAAACTGTGTTTCCTTAAGAAATTTAATCCCCTTACAATTGCCTAAGGTTATGGATTAATTTCTCCCGGAATAGAATGAAACACTGTTCTACAATCAATGGAAATTATAGAACTTCAACAAACTCAACAAACGGAATAAACCGCACAACACTTGCTTTTGCTTTTGAAAAACCAAATGCAGATTTTGAGAGGGGAAGAAGAAGATTAGAAAATTTTATTGCTTTGCTATATTTTTCGGTAATTGAAAATAAGACAAAATCTTTGATATTTATAGACAATGAAGAGGTAAGATGGAGAAGTGCAATCTAAAAGATGTCTTTTTAAAAAAAAATATTTTAATCTTTTTTTATTTGGGAAGTAATGTGAATATGATGTGGATATGATGTGTCATCCATGACAGGACAATTGAGGAACATACATTATTTAAGGCATTTAAAAGTCTTGTTTTGATCAAGTTAAGATATGTGAATGAAAATTCGTGAAGTTCAGAAATCGAGATGACAAATCGAAACAAGCGCAAGAGTCTTTCGAGTTATTTTATTTTCTTTTTTATAGCACAAATTTTGAATAAAATATAAGCATTCATTCAAATAAATTTAGGCCGTAATTTCTCAGGCTAATAATTAGGGACAAATACTATTATTCTTTAATTTTAAAAAAATTAATATTTCACAATCGTCACATAAAACTGGAATTCCGGTAGAGTCAAATTTCGTGATTAAGAGTATTATCCTGGGAGTGTTAGCAATGTATATTTAACCTAACATATGGGTAAAACTAATCTAAGAATCTAGTGAATGGGGGTAGCAGTGGGAGTGGAATAAAAAAAATAGTAGTGTAAGACAAAACTTATCAGTTGTAGTTAATGAGTAGTTTATGTTGAATCACAGCCATCACCAGTGGCACCATATATATACTGTTCATCACGAAACAAACAAGTTGCTCGCTGGTGACAGACCATAGAGTTGTACCATTTTCTTCAATATTAATTAAATAATGGAACAAGTGAGCACACATCATAACTAGCCAGGACATTAAGCATTAATATTACGTGGATCAATATTACTATTTTTACTAATATTATTAAATAGGGAGAATTACCTCATCTAATTGATTAAGCTCCCTAATTACTTTTTATATTATCACACTTAAATTATTATAAAACATAGCTATAGGGCTTGGACAAATTTGTGAGTGAGCTATGTTGGACCAAAGTGGACAATATGTGTTATCAACTTGAACTATAACAAATATAATATCATAGCCGAACTCCTGCAATACGATGTGAAAAAAACCTCAACAAATGCTGCATTGTATGTGATTCATGTCCATGGCGGAGGATGGGCTAATGAGAGCGAGTTAAAAGAATGACTACATATTTTTAGACCGGCAAAATTTCATATAAAAAATTAAAAGGAGAGAAGAGTAAAGTGTTGTATAAGATCGACCACAAGTTCATATGGTACACCTATTTTTGGACAAGATGATGACATAGCTAAAGGAACAGATCCTTAAGATTTGTTGGGTAAAAGCAGACAATACATGCCATGAGTTTGGATTGTGACAAATATGATATCAGATCCATATTCCGATTGTATGATGGTTAGCCAGACCTCATTGAGGTCGCCGATGGTGTATATGGTGCCCATATTAGTGGTGTGCATTATTCGAGTGAAATCGAAAAATCAAACTAAACCAAATTCTTTTTGTTATTTGATATGGATTTTATAGTTTTGGTTTTGTGTGAAAAATTTAAAAATTTGGAAAACTACATAATGCACTAGATTTCACTGAAACTTTACGGGTATTCAACTATCCCTAAACACCTTTGTAGTGAATTATATATTTCACCCGCCATGACTAAAACTAGTTCAAGTCTAACTGTTTTGATGTTGATATTGATAGATTCTTCTATTTTTAGCTTGTGAGTTACGTTAAAATTGGTTATAACTTTTTGTGTTGCACTATTTATGTTGGAACACCAAACTCTAATTATTTGGCTGGCAGAAGTTAAAACAGAGCAGGACATTATGAGTATTGTTCCTTTGTTAAAACATGAGAATATTTTTGAAGTCTTATGTGTCCCACATAATTAAAGAACTTGTTGTGGTCTTTTCTGTCATTACATATTCTGCTAATAGGATAATGTCACTTTGTCAAACTGACATAACATATCTAGATTAAAAATCAAATAAAAATGCGTTGCATATACAAGTGACATTTTCAACTAATCAAATATCGTCATTCACTTAAATCTGACTGGCCGAAAATAGATTGTCCTCATCACAACTCTTTCATCCTATAACTATAAATAGAATTCTCGTATTTAGAAAAGACACCAGAATCCAAACAAGAAAACAGAAGATACTTGTAGATCAAACGCTATAAATTTAATTTCTCTACAAGGTACAAGCGTTCGAATGTTTCTTTATAAGTTTCAAATACGCAAAGATATCAAGAACATAGACAAAATAAATATTAAGATATTGAAGATCAATTTTAACAAAGAAAAATTAAATATCTAGACTTTTAAGGTCAAATGTAATATCTTTTATTTGATCAATTTTTTTAAATACTTAGCAAACCGACTTGGTTCGTATTCCTAATTTCGCAACTTTTTCATTTTTCTATTAACACAGTCGAATAAATAATCTTTTTATTTACAACTCAAATTAACAAAAATTAACTTTCAACAAAGTTGAACAACAAGCAGTTTAACCATGGATCAAGCTAGTATATGTAGAGAGATAGACTTTTGATATTTAATATATATCAGAATATAGGAATACCAACTCTAAACTATGGGCGAAGTTCAGAAATGGCTTTAAAATGGAATGATCTTGATATTTTATCCCTTGTAAAAAAAATTTAATAGAAATGTCTTCATAAGGATAGTCTTGATTTTTTGGCCTCGCTTAGCAATTTTTAAAAAAAAACAGCCTTTTTTCCTAAGACAGATGTTCAAAATATTTTAGGACAGTGATCCTGCTCAATTGACCAAAAGTTGTTTCTTATAGGCAAAAGTTAGAACGTAGTTATGATATCCATAAGGCAGACGTTTAGGATATTTCGAGATAGTGAACCTCAACTGATCACAAATTCCGGCAAACATTAGGACTTCTGCCTGAGGAACAACATATATATTCTTCCCAACTAATTTTTAAAGTTAAGATCATTTTTTAAAAATTTTATGAAACACGAATCTTCTATATATTATTAAAAGGAGGGTAGTGAAACATGATGTTAAGCCAAGAGGCGAATTGAGAATTAGTCACTTGGCACTTTTACAAAAAAAAAAATATTTCATCTTATTATAATATGGAAAAAATATAAATCT
>JACEIK010000830.1:151179-169978 GCA_018107945.1 Datura stramonium
AGGGAATTTGCCAAACCCTAGATGAGTTCTCCCACTTCTCCCTTCACTCCTAGGTAGTTTTCCAGAATAAAATCGTGACAAATTGGATTTAGGAGCTAAGAGACCTATTTATAGTAAATGGAAAACGTGCATAATTTATCCTGTCATGGAACGGCTCCGTGTCATGGAGTGTATCGCGGAGCACTACCTCCGTGACACGGAGGTAACGCGAAGGCTCTCTGGAAATTGCCTCCGGAAGCCAAAACTGCCGAGTGTCACCGCGTTGGCAGTGTGTCACGCTGCTTGGGCAGCGCGTTGGCATACTCCTGTCGTGGAGCTGGAACGACGTGGCACATTGCTGGCGCGCTGGTGCTGCCTGCCTGCACATCCGCTCGCGTGCCTGGCATAGGCATGGCACGGCGCTGGGCGCGGCACATTTCAAGTATTGACACATATTTTCTACACTATATCATTTTATGATATAGGTTTGGGTACCCAACATTAGCATCATAACTAGCTTCCCCGACAATATCTGGCAGTTGATAGTGGTGAGTCCTTATCTTTCGAGGACCAAAGTCTTTTATTTCAGTTATTGTCATTTCCAGTTTTCAGACTTTAGAGTTAGCTCGGGGCTTGTTCCAGCAACTCAACAGTTAGTAGAGGCTTTCAAACAACGTAGTATTAATCTCAGCTTATCATTCTCAGTGTTGGTTAAAACTTCTGTATTTATCAGATATTATCTATTCATATAAAAGAATGCATTTACACTTCAGTAGCTTCCACTCAGTTTTCTATTTACTTCTAAGTATCTATGCCATGAGTTAGCTTAGGATCACATGTGACTCTAGGCATAGTGTCGCGTCCATGGTGTAAACTCGTGTCATGACTAACTTGGTATCAGATCCATAGGTTTAAAGTGTCCTAAGGTGTCTGAAAGCCACATCAGATAGTCTTTTTCATGGGTGTGAAGCGCGCCACACTTATGAGAGAGAGAGGCTACAAGGCGTTCTTGGAAAATAATTCCTTTTCTTCATGATTCTTATCATGCGTAGACTATAAAAATCTAAACTGTCATTCTAACCTGTTCTCCTCCATTTCCAGTTGACAATGCATCCTAGAAGAGAAAATAAAAGGAGGACTGATAATGCCAACCAACAAGCTCCACCAGTTCCAACGACCCCTCACGACAATCAAGTGACACCTGCTGAGATCAGGCCACTATTCAAATGCTCACTCAGGCTGTGACCAACCAGGTCAACCAGCAGGCCGCCGTAACCGCCAACATGGATAGGCCTACAGCTGTTGCCAGAGTCTGGGACTTTACTCGGATGAATCCCCCAAAATTTCATGATTCTAAGGAAGATGAGTACCCTCAAGAATTTATTAACAAGGTTCAAAAGATCACCGTGTTACCTCCATCGGAAGTGTAGATTGCCGGCCTATCAGTTGAAAGGAGTGGCCCAGATATGGTACAGACAATGGAAAGAGGGGAGAAGGGTTGGTGCAAGTTCGGTGAAGTGGGACGAGTTCATGATCATGTTTCTGGAAAGGTTCTTTCCATTGGAGTTGAGGGAAGCAAAGACCGTGGAGTTCGTCAATTTGAAATAGAACGACATGATAGTGCAGGAGTATTCCCTAAAGTTCACTCAATTGTCAAAATATACTTGGGAGATGGTTGTCGAGCTGAGTGCTCACATGATTAAATTTGTATATGGGGTCTCAAACTTGGTGGTTAAGGAGTGCAGGACTGCCATGCTCATCAACAACATGGACATCTCTAGACTTATAATCCATGCACAGTAGATAAAGGCGGAGAAATTGAAAGAGATAGAAAGGGAAAGTAAACGGTTAAGGACCGGTCAATTCAAGTATTCCAACAAAGATTGGGTGGGGGTAGTCTTCCATAGTAGCAATAGAGACCTCCAACACCCTCTTCAGCCAGCGCCTTTTTCTTTTAGGCACCATAAGGATCGGAAGGGTGGAACATCAAGCTCCCAGTCTCAGAGCCATGTCTCTAGTAGCCACATTTTCCCAATATGTACTAAGTATGGTAAGAACCATTTGGGTGAGTGCCGTCTGGGAAAGGAGGGTTGCTTTGGTTGCGGCCAATTGGGTCACAAGTTGAGGGACTGCCAGTTAGCTGGACAGAGGAAGGCCTAATCCACTACATCAACAGCTCCGTCAGGTCGCCTAGCTCAGTAGGATACTACTTCAGGTACAAGTGGCAGTCAACGCCAAAATCACTTCTACGCCCTAGTCACTGATATGTTACGTCTTTTTCAGATAGGTGTTTATGCTTTACTAGATCCCGGAGCCAAAATTTCCTTCATGACTCCTTATATTGCAGTCCAATTTGATATTAGTCCATAAATTCTCCCAGTGCCATTTTTAGTCTCTACTCCAGTTGGTGAGTCAGTTACAGCTAGTCGGGTATACAGAAACTGCCCGGTCATAGTGTTATATAAAGTCAACTTAGTTGATCTAGTAGAGTTCGATATGGATGATTTTGACCTCATTCTTGGCATGGAATGGTTACACTCTTCCTATGCCTCAGTTGAATACTGAACCAAAGTCATATGAACCGGTCAGAAAGTGAAAGGGTAGTACTTCGGTGGCTTATGTCGTCCAAGTACACATGGTCATCAAGTAATATAAGACTGGAAGTACCAATTATCGATCCCTTAGAGACTTGTCAATTCAATTGTTTAAGGTTATTTCTTTGTTTCTCTATTCTATCAAACAGTTGAAATGGGGAATGGTTTAGATAATTAAACTACTGAAAAACTTTAAATATTAAATTAGCTAAAGACTGCTGCAAACTTGGTTTTACTTCAGATGATGATGAAAATCTAGGGAAATGGCACTGTTGCTTCAGGGTGAGTTTTCAAGACGTGATTACACTATAACCATTCTTCCTATGGTTTCTAGTTTCAAGTTACTATCCCATTCCTTATCATTCTCTCGAGCATCCAAGAACTATC
Source organism: Datura stramonium (assembly GCA_018107945.1). NCBI lineage: Eukaryota > Viridiplantae > Streptophyta > Magnoliopsida > Solanales > Solanaceae > Datura > Datura stramonium. The sequence goes on from JACEIK010000830.1 coordinate 154,140, forward strand.
TCATGAATCCTAATACCTGTATCCCTATGATCACAGGAGAACATGAAATGACGGTTATGCCTACTTGTATTTCAATTAAATAGGGTTGAAGGGTATATCCCTGTCCTCAACAACAACTTCTATCCTCTTACCAATGGGTTCAAGGGTCTTTGAATTCCTGTTCTATATTTACCTTTAACCCTTTCGATTCCCCTTTCTAAGTTCAATTGAAAGCCAACAGATTTATTCATAATTGATCAGGCTAGTGAATAAGTAATTATAACAAGTAAATATAAACAACCATTAAATAAAAATCGAAACTAGCATAAATTAGTCTTTCAAACTTCAACCATCCACTACGACCAAAACCCTAGAGTATGAGTTTAGCCAATCATAGACAAGGGGAAAAACAAATACTTAATCATCATCATTCAAAGTAAAATAAAGAAGAAAAGAATAAACCTATGTAGAAATTTTTCTCTCCTTCCAAGTTGCTTTACAACCCTCAATAAATGAGATACGTAATGTAAAAGTGATCCAAAGATCCCTAGCAAATGACCTAGAAGCTATATTTATAGCTGAGCCTTCAAATGACACTTCTTCCCTCAAGTTCTTGGATTTAAAATCAATAAATTCTATCCCAAAATAGGTCTAGTGCGCCGCCCCCTCCATAGCCCCAAAATGGGCTCAAGTTTCCTTTGAAGTTTAGCTCCGGGCGCCCATCTCCATAGCACCAAGTAGTTAGATAAATTTCAACACTTCTGGATCATCCGGGCACCTTGCACCACTCATATCCTCTGAGTGTTAGTCAAATTTCTTGGCTCTAGAACCTCTGTAGCGCCTAGCCCTATCCAGAACACCAGAATTTTGGGAAATTTCTCTAAGTCTGGGATGCTTCTGGGGCTCCGCGCCTCTCATCTCGCCAAGGTGTTGAATGAAACACATTCTGAAGTTTGGGACCTGGTGCTCGACACCAGCCATAACCCTATGTCCTTCTTCTCACACTCTGAAATCTTCACACCTTGGGCTAATTTGGGTCCTGTTTCCTTGGTTTTCTTCTCGAAACAACTAAAATCATTTGTTAGCTTACAAAACACGCAAACAAATGAATTTATGCATTTTTAAAGGATTATGAACTCAAAACAAGGTAAAATATGGGCAAAAATATGGCAAATGGGTATAGAAATGTTCCCAACATCACCACCCAACACTTAAACCATTGTTCGTCTTCGAACAATCCTTAGTTACATACATAAACTCTTCTTTTACCACAACACTTGGTACCTCTATCAATTCACACTCAAACAACTAGCATAGAGCATAAGATTAAGCGGTTCATCAACATACAATTATTCAAATCAAATACATATAAAGGTTTCACAATCAAGACTACACAACCTCTATAATTGACTCATCTTTTCAAAACATAGGGCCAACATGATTAGGTATGACACATGCAACAAATAGTACACCGGCTTATACATCTGTGCACCTCACTTTTAGTGATGTTCCTCTCTCAAATTATCAATGCAAACACATGGAACATAGAAAGAAAGGCACCCTCACGCTCACAAATGATGCAATGCACATATGTCATAGACCATAAGCTTTTCCTTCATGTACCTTTAGACTACTTGGTTGTTTCAAGAGATTTGGATCACAAGGACTTTTCTTGGTTGTATGTTGGCTAAGGACGGGTAGGAATAATATTTCTTTTATAGTGACTACCACCTTATGCATTTAAAAGATATTTTTTCATTTTTCTTGTCCACCACCTTTTTCTTGCTTGTTCACCCTCAGCTAACTCACCCTTTTTCTTTTCTTTTAATGCCCCTTTTTCACTACTTGACTACTAGTCTTTCTCATAGAATATATAAGGATTTTTCAATTAAAGCTCTATCTTTTTCTAGTAGCAAGTAAACAACACAATTTTGTTGGCACCTCTTCTTCCTATTTTTCTCCTCTTACCACAATTTTTTTTTCTTTTTCCCTTAACATTATACTCCTTTCAAGTCTCAAAGTGCCTAAGACTACTTTGGATCAATAAGTCTGAGGTCTCACTAAAAGAGGGATTAAGCTACTTTCTTGGCTAAGAAAAAATAAGGCTTATGGCTCAAAGGGGTTAACTAGGGATAATGTTCAGGAAGGTAAAACAAACATGGAAAAAACATGGCTTTTTCAAAGAAATGCCTTAATCATTTCCTGTCTCCCTAACAACTAGCTATCCTACGTACACTAAGGCAAGTTATAGATGCCACAATATGTACAAACAAGAAAATTAGCTCACCTCTCATGGCAATCAAGAATCTAGTCGGTTTCCTACAACTACACATTCAAACAATCATATTTGAATGAAAATTTTCATTATTAAGCCTTTAAAATCATCTTGAGTCAAATTAAAGAGATATGTGTGTCTCTCATGAATTCCTTACTTATGCATTCAAGATGACGACTCTATTGACTCTACCATAACTGCTAAGTGAAATGTCAATAGGTACACAAATGAATAATCTATGACTCAATCCTAAAAAATAAAAAGACGTGATGAATTTCCCTTAAGACGTTCGTCATCCATCTATCATAGAGAAGAGTCACTATTCTAAGACGACAAAAAAATGAAAAAAATTGACTCTAAAATAAAGAAAACAACATACTACTCAAGAAGAACAATAGTCACTACATCACAAGGCATCATCCAATCATCATCAACAATATTAGCTATTACAAACCATGCTTAACAAATCATAGAGCTACTAACACGGGGATTGACAACTCATGCTATAGCTACGAATTTAGCATAGATAGAATAACAAGAACTCTTTCCTCGGATCCCCCCCTCAAGATGTCACCCTAGCACACGCAAGAGCATATGGTCGTCAAGTACTATAGGACTGGAAGTCCCGATATCGATCCCTAAAAGACTTGTCAGTTCGGTCGTTTAAGGTTACTTCTTTATTTCGCTATTCTATCAAACAGTTACAATGGGAAATGGTTTAGATAATTAGACTACTAAAATATGTAAATATAAAATTAACTAATGACTGTTGAAAACATGGTTCTACTTTAGATGGTGATGAAAATATAGGGAAATGGAACTATTGCTTCAAGTTGAGTTTTTAAGACGTGATTATGCTATAACGATTCTTCCTATGGTTGCTAGTTGCAACTTACTATCCCATTCCTTGACACTCTATAGAGCATCCAAGAAATATCTCATGAACCTCAATGTTGTGCCCCAGCGGACGCGCAAACATACGCGGTTGTACAAGTAGTAAAGTGACTCTTACGAGCCGGATGTCGAACCCACATGGACCAGACTATTCTAGTGAATTTTACAGGTCAAGTATTACTCCAAACTTCGAAAGTGTTAATGTAACCAGGAAATTTTGGTTTGTTTGTTACTACAATCTATGGGTGATCATAAATTTAATTGAAGAAAAATAATGATAAGAAGCATCTAAAGTTAAGGCCAAACAATCATGCAACACTACATTTAACTTGGTTCAAGTATATGCTTTCATTTATTGTCTCACAAGAAATATGCAATATTCATGGTCTTTTGAGACTCTAAACATAACAAATTAGCCTCACAACTATATCGTTGAGCGGGGATATGACGTCCTAATCATATGCATTTATCTATGTGGAGTGGTTCACGGGGTTAATACCCTTGATTATGGACTTTCAAACATCTAACCATTTAACCTAACTTGTTTTAACAACTAATTCTGTGAGTGGTGATGTGACAATTCCAAGTTGATGTCTAGCTATCTCTCCATTTTATAACCAAGTGAGGCGAATTAGGTATATTTCTATCCTAACCGCGAATCAAGTCTTGAAGACAAGAACTCATTTCTTGCATTTTTAGTTCTAACCTCCATTTTGCTCTTTTGAGTTTTGCCTAAGCTTAACAAGTACATTCTAATGGTAATCAAGCATTAAAATGATGGAAAACAAGAATACAAGACTAACAACAATGAAAACCTGAACCAACAATGAATTTAAGCAATTACATTCATGTCATGTGGCCTCAATCCTAGAAGAAGGGTTTTAGCCACTCATGTTCATACAAGGAATAAAAAAATGTTTAAATTCAAGTAATTACAGGAATGGATAAAAGAGAATAACAAAAATCAAACCCTAGGTAGAGTTTTCTCCGTTCTCCATTCGCTCCTTTGTGTTTTTTCAAAAATAAATCGTGACATTCAATTAAACTGCTAAGTGTTCCTTTTATAATTGTCAAAATTTGTCCTGTGGTGGACTACCTTCGTATCACGCTGGCTATTATGGAGATTTGCCTCCATGACATGCTGGCTATCACGAAGATTTTCCTCCATGACACTTTGCTGTTGCAGATGCTCACTATTTTGCAGCCGCTGCTCATATAATTTTTTGCTCCATGGCACATTATTGAATGCCCAAATGCTTCTTCATCACACGGAGTTGCCTCCAAATGTCCTTTTTAGCTTGTCTCACCATCCATAAACCGTCCCTTAGCATTTATCTTCAAGATTAGGACCATTATCTTCACATTGATCTCCATCCATTGGCAATTTCAACCAACAAATAGAGTTAATCATATTTGTTAATCCATAGACACAAATTACACAAAAATATATAAGATTATTCTTAAATTAAGGTACAAACATGGCTAAAACATGGGCAGAAAAATATCACTTGGGCATGTACATATGCCCAAGATCACTACCAACACTTAAAGTCTTGTTCATCCTCGAACAAATAATTTACATCTCATGCACAAGGAAGACTCACATATAAATAATTGACGCAAGACGACTCAAGTTAAGGCTACAATGACTGACTCAGATGGAAAGTTCAAAATAGAGCATGTTATATATATAACACAATTCCAATAGAATACAACCAAGTTAAGACCTCCTAGCCTCAAGAATCGACTCTACAACCATAGCAAACTCATGCACATTATCCAATCAAGAAGTCCAACATGAATTCTATCTTTTCTCAAACGTGTGCCCTAACAACAAGAGAGATACCAATTTTCACGCATAAATGTACAAGTTATAACACGTATGGCTATATGAATACAATTACACTCACTCTCACAAACAATTCACATGCAACACATAATGACCCATATGCTTGTCCTTAGTGTATTACTCCGCTAATCAGGGAACATCTAAAAGTAAGATCAAGTAAGACTTTAAGGGTTGTACTGTAAGATAAGGGATGGTTAGGTACTATTTTGGCCAGTAATAGTGACTATTTTCCCTAAGCGTTTTTAATACATCACATGTTCTCACTAAGCACATGATCTTCTTTTACTTTTTTACTTCACCCCTTGTTCTTTTCAATTCTCAATTTCCTTTTTGTTTACCCCCTTTCTTTAAGAACACTTATGTTATTAGTAAGGAGCACTCAAGCATTAAACATTCTTTTATTTTTTTTCTGACTCCCTACCAACACTTAGACATTTTGGACAATTGCACCCTTCACTCTTTTCTTCAACTTCCACAACCAACTATTTCACTCCTTTTCAATATTCTTACTGATCTTGGGCAGAATTATATGCCCAAGTGATACTCAAATGCTTCATTTCGTCTTGTTTATCTATCGTATTTGTGCATTCTCATGTGGTTTGTAGTTAAAATGTGAATTTATACTAACCAACATGATTAGTGTTGTTTTACGGGTAAAATGTAATTTTAGGAAGCTAAGGTACATGTTGGTAAAAATCGGAAATGGACTTGGAAGCGAGCGAGTGGAAAAGGTCGAGGAAGAGCGGCAAATATAAGGGCTCGCGATGGAGCGGGTAATAACAGCACCCTCGATGGAGAGCATGCCTCGGTGGTGTGTTTTGGCCATTTCTAGTGAAGCGGCATTGCCTCGTGACACGGAAGCGATACTATGCGACCTAATGATAGCACGTTGGGTATATTTACTTGGAACATCAAATTCCGATGGGGTTCGCTGACTGCTTGGCTGTGGCACGTTGGCCAAGCTCCGCGTTGCATGCCGTGGCATGCGAGGAGTAATTGTTGAGGACCTAATTCCCGGGAGAGGGTCCGCGTTACCGTGTCACGGAGCGGTGCTCGCACGCCTCATTGACCGTTGCCCATCCGGGGAAAAATTTCCACCGGTATAAATAGCACACTTAGGTTCATTTTGGTATTACGACTTAGTTGAGCAAGTACGTGAGTTTACGAAGCCAGGTTAGAGGCCAGAATCCTAGGTTTCTTCTCTATCTCTTTCTCCTTTATTTCAATTGTTTGTATGATTTATACTCATTTGATGATGTTTAATCCACAAATGAGTGGCTAAATTCACTTCTTCTTGAGGTTAAAGGCATTTGTAGTGAATGTAATTGTTGATCATTTTATTTTTCATCTTTTCTTCAATGGTTGTTCTATCAATTCTTGTTCTTCTTGCACTAATGTTTTGGCCAATGTTGATGTATATCTTAAAAATCAGTTTGATCTTGAAAAGAAAGGAAATAAATTGGAAAGTTGTGAATTCGTAGGATATGTTCTCTTCTTAGTTTGGGAAAATTGAAATTGTTGCATTTAGAATAGAAATATATCGAAAGTCGTATTAGTCAATTAAGGAATCGGTTTTGTATGGATAGAACATGAAATTCTTTTATCACAGAAATGTAGGTTGAAGGTTCATGATTCTTAAGTTGGGTAGAATATGAAAGTTTCAATCCATAAGAAGTGATAATTACTTGACTAGCAACCGAAGGAAAGATTAACCGGAATTGTGTCGATAAATTACTTCTACATGTTAGTTTCCTTTCAGCTTGTTCATTACTATGGATCAAACTCACTTTATAATTTTGTCTTAGATTAGTATAAATTAGGAAACAAACTCTCAAAGACTTCTTTAAATTGTTGTCCGCATTTTTAAAGTTAGAGTTCATTAACACTTAAGTTGATTATTGATTATTACCTTAGTTCAGTCCCTGTGGGATCGATACTTGGCTTACTTTAGCCATTTTACTACTTGTTCGACCACGTGCACTTGCGTGTAGTTGTGAAAACCACCGAACACTTACTCCTCTGACTCTTATGCATTTTTCACTTAAGCGCTTAGGAGTTTTGGATCAAATTCAAGCCTAAAAAGGATTAAGCTTTTATTGCGGCTACAAAGAATATGCTAAAGGCTCAATGGGGATAACTAGGATTATGCATTAAAGTAGGTAAAGCATAGGATGGAAATAGGCTTATTTAAGAAATTCCTACATCATCTCCTACAATTAACATTCTTCATTTCGCTTTGCAAACACACCAGGCAAGTTTTACACACTATATGATAGCACGGAATACACGAAGAACCTTACACTCACTACAAATGTTCAATTCTAGATAGACCCATACAGACTCTTAACATAGCTAATCACATGAATTCAACAATTAAGCATACACCATACAGAGTCATATTCCTGGGCCTAGGTGTCTCAAAAAAATCATACCATTTACTCAACATGCTTATTAATTACAATACTACTTGCCTCTTACAATCATGTATAACACTCAACAAAGTATCAATCCATCAATCAATCAAGAATTCAACAAAAATTCCTATTGACTAATTTTTCCTCAAGACGGTCATCATTCATCCATCGTCGGGAAAAGACTTTAACTATGACTAAGACAACTATTCACAAACAAACAAAAATTTTATTCTTGGTTCAAAGTGCTCCCTTCGAAAAAGAACTGAAAAGAAAAATCAAAGGGTATGTGAATTGTGCTCAATTCAGACTTTTAAATCAAACAATTTTCAAAACAAGCACCTAATTCACTCGAAGTCAACATCACAAAATTTTTAAATTTCCCTCACCCCACATTAAAAATATTTTATGTCCCCAAAGCATGAATTAAGATTAAAAACAATGATTAGGGATACTTCCTGAGGTCTCTAGGCCTAGCTAGCAACATGTTTTCATCCTTTTTCATCACAAGGGTCATCAACCCCACACTTGTATTTTTCCATACTCCGTAGCTTCTACTTCAAAGGGTACTCAAAATTTCTCTCAATATGTTCTCAACTAAACAAAACAATAACAAAAGTGAAAATAAACAAAATTAAAACAAAATGAAAAGAAAATGTACACGTGACATTGATTTTTATCGCGGCATGACGTATCAAGTCTCACCACTTTTCCTTCCATTTTCAGGATATAAATTTCACCTCTAATTTTTTTCCAGTTTCCTATTATGCTCTAGGGGTGGAAGTGAAAAAATGAAGGGACCAAACAGTAGATGTCGCATTCTGTACTTCTTGGCCCATGAGTGAGGGATGTCCTTCTATCTCTTCAGCTTAGCAAATTTCAGAATACATGGTGATTGTTCCTCATCTATACCTTTCTCTATAGGCTTGGGAGACTCTATTTCTAGGTTTTCAACCAAACATAATGTTGAGAAATGCATAGAAAGAGGACCAATACGCCTCAACTCTGAAATTGCACTATGCTTGACATCCTCACTTTTGTTTCCCTTCTCCACATAATCATCCAACCACACAAAATATTCAAATGATTGGAACCCTTCTTTTTGTTCCATACCCTGGCTACTATCCACAACACTCTATAGTTGGGCCTCAGATGCCACAACCTTTTCATTTACAAAAGAATGTTGGTCATGGATAGCTGAGCCAATTTGATCTATCGCTTGTCTAAACTCTTTTCCCTCTTTCAAGACTGGATTTGCCATATACGTAAGACCATTATGGAGAAACTCATAAGATTCTATGTGTTTAGAGTGTTCCAACAAATCACTCTTTTCTTCTCCTTAAGATCCCTCTTGAGTATTGGCTAAGATCGTGACTTGCAAATCAATTCAAGTTTCAGCCTCAGTCTTCATCTCCATGCACTTGGCGCTCCTCATTTTTATGGACTCTCCATTTTCCTTAGTATGAACCCACATTACTTCCATCTTCTCCCTCATCACTTCCGTCTTCTCAAGGACCTATTTTAACATGTTTCCTATCTAAGCATGGTGTTCTAAATTCTCCTCTTCATTATTCTTGTAAGAATAAAACATAATAGGAGGATCATAGTAGGGGCTTGATAAAGGGGAATAAAAATTTGGACAACCGTTTCAATGGCCATCCAGACCACCACATATACTACATGTATGATAGTATTGCTATAAGTGGGGTCCTCCATAATTCAGACAAGGATCATCAAAATATGAGTATCCACCATTCAACCCATTTGTATTCCATGATGTCATGTTAAGAAGGGTATCAAAGGGTAAATAGAAATAAAAGAAATCTAAAACTAATTTCTTTTCAACACTTAGAAAATTCGACACTCACACAAAAATGAGAAATTCACTAATTTTTGTTAGTCCCCGGCAACGACGCTAAAAATGTATTGCGCCCCAGTACACATGCAAGTGTACGTGGTCATACAAGTAGTAAAATAACTCTTACGAGACAGATATCGAACCCACAGGGACTGGACTATTCTAGTGAATTTCACAGGTCAAGTATTATCCAAACTTCGAAAGTGTTAATGTAACCAGGAAATTTTGGTTTGTTTGTTACTACATTCTACGGGTGATCACAAATTTAATTGAAGAAAAACAATGATAAGAAGCATCTAGAGTTAAGGCCAAATAATCATTCAACTTGGTTCAAGTATATGCTTTCATTTGTTGTCTCACAAGATATATGCAGTGTTCATGGTCTTTCAATCCTCCAAACATGACAAATTAGCCTCACAACTACATCGTTGAGCGGGGATATGACATCCTAATTCATATACATTTATCTATGTAGAGTGGTTCATCGGGTTAATGCCCTTGATTATGGACTTTCAAACCTCTAACCATTTAACCTAACTTGGTTTCACATCTATGTCTGTGAGTGGTGATGTGAAAATTCCAAGTTGGTGTCAAGCTATCGTCCCGTTTTATAACCAAGCGAGGCGAATTAGGTATATTGCTATCCTAACCGCGAATCAAGTCTTGAAGACAATAACTCACTTCTTGCATTCTTAGTTCTAATCTAGGTTTTTCTCTTTCGAGTTTTGCCTAAGATTAACAAGTACATTCTAATGGTGATCAAGCATTCAAACAATGGAAAAAATAATAAAAGACTAACAACAAAGAAAACTTGAACCAACAATAAATTTTAAGCAATTACATTCATGTCATGTGGCCTCAACCCTAGAAGAAGGGTTTTAGTCACTCATGTTCATACAAGAAATCAAAAACATGTTTGAGTTCAAGTAATTACAAGAATGAATAAAAGAAAATAAAAGAAATCAAACCCTAGTTAGAGTTTTCTCTATTCTCCCTTCGCTGCCTCTGTGTTTTTCCAAAAATAAATTGTGATATCCAATTAAACTGCTAAGTGTTCCTTTTATAATTGTCAAAATTTGGCCCGTGGTGGACTGCCTCCGTTTCATGCTAGCTATGGTGGAGATTTTCCTTTGTGACACACTGGCTATCGCGGAGATTTTCCTCCGTGACACTCTGTTGTCGCGGATGCTCACTGTTTTGCAGCCGCTGCTCATATAAATTAATTCTTTACTCTGTGGCACGTTGTTGAACGCCCCAATGCTTCTCCTTGGTAGGGAGTTGACTTCAAATGTCCTTTTTAGCTTGTCTCAGTGTCCATTATCTGTCCCTTAATATTTATCTTCAAGATTAAGACCGTTATCTTCATATTGAGCTCCATCCACCGGCAATTTCAACCAACAAAGAGAGATAATCATATTTGTTTATGGCTACAAATTACACAAAATGCATGAGATTATTATTAAATTAAGGTACAAACATGAGTAAAACATGGGTAAAAGAATATCAATTGGGCCTGTACATATGCTCAAGATCACTACCCCACACTTAAAGTCTTGTTTGTCCTCGAATAAATAATTTATATCTCATGCGGAAGGAAGACTCACATATGAATAATTGACACAACACGACTCAAGTTAAGGCTACAATGACTGACTCAGATGGAAAGTTCAAAATAGAGCATGTTATATATATAACACAATTCAAATCCAATACAACCAAGTTAAGACCTCCTAGCCTTAAGAATCAACTCTACAACCATAGCAAACTCATGCACATTAGCCAATCAAGATGTTCAACAAGAATTCTATCTTTCCTCAAACATGTTCCCCCACAACAAGAGAGATACCAATTTTCACGCATAAATGTACAAGTTATAACACGTATGGGTATATGAATACAATTATGAGTCACTCTCACAAACAATTCATGTGCAACATATAATGACCCATATGCTTGCCCTTAGTGTATTACTCTGCTAATCAGGGAACATCTAAAAGTAAGATCAAGTAGGACTTTAAGGATTTTAATGTAAGCTAAGTGATGGATAGACATTATTCTAGCCAGTAATAGTGATCATCTTCCTTAAGTGCTTTTAATACATCACATGTTCTCATTAAGCACATGATCTTCTTTTCAATTCTTAATTTTCTTTTTGTTTACCCCATTTCTTTAAGCACACTTATGTTAGTAAGGAGTACTCAAGCATTAAACATTCTTTTGTTTTTTTATTCTGACTCCCTACCAAAACTTAGACATTTGGATAATTAAACTCTTCACTATTTTCTTCAACTTTCACAACCAACTATTTCCCTCCTTTTCAATATTCTTACTCCTCTGACTCTTATACATTTTTCACTTAAGCGCTTAGGAGTTTTGTATCAAATTCAAGGCTATTGAAAGAAAAAGGTTAAGCTTTTATTGTGGCTACAAAAAATAGGCTAAAGGCTCAATGGGGCTAACTAGGATTATGCATTAAGGTTAGGTAAAGCATAGGATTAAAATAGGTTTATTCAAAGAAATGCCTACATCATCTCCTACAATTAACATTCCTCATTTCGCTTTGCAAACACACCAGGAAAGTTATAGACACTACATGATAGCATGGAATACACGAAGAACCTTACACTCACTGTACATGTTCAATTCTAGATAGACCCATACAGACTCTTAACACAACTAATCACATGAATTCAACAATTAAGCATACACTATACAAAGTCATATTCTTGAGCCTAGGTGTCTCCACTAAGTCATACCATATACTCAACATGCTTCTTAATTAAAATTCTACTTGCCTCTTACAATCATGTATAGAACTCAACAAGAGTATCAAGCCATCAATCAGTTAAGGGTTCAACAAAAAATCCTATTGGCTTATTTTTGCTCAAGACGGTCATCATCCATCCATCATCGGGAAAATTCTTTAACTATGAATAAGAAAACTATTCATAGACGAAGAAAAATTTTATTCTCGGTTTAAAGTGCCCCCTTCAGAAAAGAACCAAAAAGAAAAACCAAAGGGTGGGTGAATTGTGCTCAACTCAGACTTTTAAATCAAACAATTTTAAACAAAGCACCTAATTCATCCGAAGTCAACATCAAAAATATTTTAAATTCCCTCACCCAATATCTAAAATATGTTATATCCCCAAAGCATGAAATAAAATTAAAAACAAGGGTTAGAGATACTTCCTGAGGCCTATTGGCCTAGCTAGCAGTATGTTTTCATCGTTTTTCATCACAAGGGTCATCAACCCACACTTGTGTTTTTTCATGCTCCGTATCTTCTGCTTCAAAAGGAATTCAAACTTCCCCTCAATCTGTTCTCAACTCAATAAAAACAACAAAAGTGAAAATAAACAAAATTAAAAACAAAATGAAAAGAAAATGTACATGTTGTATTGATTTTAGGTTGCGGCATAACGTATCAAGTTTCACCACTTTTTCGTCCATTTTGAGGATATGAATTTCACCCCTAATTTCTTTTTCTGTTTCCTATTATGCTCCAGGGGTGGTGGTGAAAAAATGAAGGGAGCAGTAGATGTCGCATTCTATACTTCTTGGCCCATGAATGAGGGATGCCGTACTGTCTCTTTGGCTTAGCAAATTTCAGAATATATGGGGATTGTTCCTCATCTTTACCTTTCTCTATAGGCTTGGGAGACTCTATTTCTAGGTTTTCAACCAAACATAATGTCGATAAATGCTTTGAATGAGGACCAATATGCCCCAACTCTAAAATTGCATTGTGCTTGACATCCTCACTTTTGTTTCCCTTCTCCACATAATCATCCAACCACACAGAACAGTCAAATGGTTGGAACCCTTCTTCCTGTTCCATACCCTGACTAATATCCACAACATTCTGTAGTTGGGCCTTGATGCCACAACCTTTTCATTTACATGAGAATGTTGGTCATGGATAGGTGAGCCAATTTGATCTATCGTTTGTCTAAACTCTATCCCCCTTTTCAGGACTGGATTGGCCATATATGTAATACCATTATGGAGAAACTCATGAGATTCTATGTGTTGACCTTTTTCCAAGAACTCACTCTTTTCTTCTCTTTGAGATCCCTCTTGTGTATTGCTTAAGACCGTGACATGCAAATTAATGCAAGTTTCAACCTCAGCATTCAACTTCGTGCACTTGGCGCTCATTATTTCTATGGCCTCTCCGTTTTTCTTAGTATGAACCCACATTACTTCCATATTCTCCCTCATCACTTCCATATGATCCAGGACCTGTTTTAACATATTTCCTATCTGAGCATGATGTTCTAAATCCTCCTCTTCATTATTCCTGTAAGCATAAAAAACAATAGGAGGATCATAGTAGGGGCTTTGGAAAGGGGAATAAGCATTTGGACAACTGTTCAAATGGCCATCCTGACCACCATATATACTACATGTATGATAGTATTGCTATAAGTGGGGTCCTCCACAATTCAGACAAGGATCATCGAAATATGAGTATCCACCATTCAACCCATTTGTATTCCATGATGTCATGTTAAGAAGGGTATCAAACTATAAAGAGAAATCTAAAACTAATTTTTTTTCAACACTTAGAAAATTTGATACTCACACAAAAACAAGAAATTCACTAATTTTTGTTAGTCGCTCAACAACGCTAAAAACGTGTTGTGCCCCAGCGCACATGCAAGTGTACGTGGTCATACAAGTAGTAAAATAACTCTTAAGAGCCAGATATCGAACCCACAGGGACTGGGCTATTCTAGTGAATTTTACTGGTCAAGTATTACTCCAAACTTTGAAAATGTTAATGTAACCAGGAAATTTTGGTTTGTTTGTTACTACATTCTACGGGTGATCGCAAATTTAATTGAAGAAAAACAATGATAAGAAGCATCTAGAGTTAAAGCCAAACAATCATTCAACTTGGTTCAAGTATATGCTTTCATTTGTTGTCTCACAAGATATATGCAAAGTTCATGGTCTTTCGAGCCTCTAAACATAACAAATTAGCCTCACAACTACATTGTTGAGCAGGGATGTGACATCTTAATTCATATACATTAATCTATGTTGAGTGGTTCATGGGGTTAATGCCCTTGATTACGGACTTTCAAACCTCTAACCATTTAACCTAACTTGGTTTCACATCTACGTCTGTGAGTGGTGATGTGACAATTCCAAGTTGGTGTCAAGCTATCTTCCTGCTTTATAACCAAGCGACGTGAATTAGGTATATTTCTATCCTAACCGCGAATCAAGTCTTGAAGACAATAACTCACTTCTTGCATTCTTAACCTAGGTTTTTCTCTTTCGAGTTTTTCCTAAGCTTAACAAGTACATTCTAATGGTGATCAAGCATTCAAACAATGTAAAAAATAATACAAGACTAACAACAATGAAAACTTGAATGAACAATGAATTTTAAGCAATTACATTCATGTCATGTTGCCTCAACCCTAGAAGAAGGGTTTTAGTCACTCATGTTCATACAAGAAATCAAAAACATGTTTGAGTTCAAGTAATTACAAGAATGAATAAAAGAAAATAAAAGAAATCAAACCCTAGTTAGAGTTTTCTCTATTCTCCCTTCGCTGCCTCTGTGTTTTTCCAAAAATAAATTGTGATATCCAATTAAACTGCTAAGTGTTCCTTTTATAATTGTCAAAATTTGGCCCGTGGTGGACTGCCTCCGTTTCATGCTGGCTATGGTGGAGATTTTCCTCCGTGACACACTGGCTATCGCGGAGATTTTCCTCCGTGACACTCTGCTGTCGCGGATGTTCACTGTTTTGTAGCCACTGCTCATATAAATTAATTCTTTACTCTGTTGCACGTTTTTGAATGCCCCAATGCTTCTCCTTGGAAGGGAGTTGACTTCAAATGTCCTTTTTAGCTTGTCTCAGTGTCCATTATCCATAGAACTGGAATTTTGGGAAATTTCCCTAACTCTAGGATGCTTCTGGGGCTCCGTGCCTCTAATCTCGCCAATGGGTTGAATTAAACATCTTCTGAAGTTTGGGACCTGGCGCCCGACGCTATCCATAGCCCCAAGTCCTTCTTCTCACACTCTCAAATCTTCACACCTTGGGCTTAATTTGGGTCCTTTTTCCTTGGTTTAATGCTTAAAAAAACTAAAATCATATGTTAGCTTAAAAAACACACAAACACATGAATTTATGCATTTTTTAAGGATTATGAACTCAAGAAAAGGTAAAAGATAGGCAAAAATATAGAAAACGGGCATAGAAATATGCCCAATATCAGCGCCTAAGGGTCGATTTATCTCTTACCTTAAGGCTAGGAAAATGATTTCTAAGGGTTACCTATATCATCTAGTTAGGGTAAAGGATCCTAGTTTTGAAACCCCAACTCTTCAATCAGTTCCAATCGTAAATAAGTTTTCAAATGCATTTCTCAAAGATCTTCCTAGAGTCCCTCGCGAGCGAAAAACAAACTTCGGCATAGACCTTCTCCCAAATACCCAGTGTTCGGTATGTTTTGCAACTACACGCAAGTGCACGTGGTCGAACAAGTAGTAAAATGACTTAAGTAAGCCAAGTATCGATCCCACAGGGACTGAACTAAGGTAATAAT
>JACEIK010000830.1:178732-191130 GCA_018107945.1 Datura stramonium
ATAAATCATACAAACAATTGAGATAAAAGAGAAAGAGATAGAGAAGAACCCTAGGATTTTCGTCCCCTCAACTGCCTGTAACCCACGTTCTTGCTCAACCCAGTCAGAATGTTTAAAAATAAACCTAAGTGTGCTATTTATACCAGTGAGAATTTTTCCCTGAATAACAAGCAACGTGGCACAGAGTGTATCGCGGAGCACCTCCTCCGTGCCACGGAGCTAACGGGGACCCTCTCTGGAATTAGGTTCCTCAACAATTACTCCTCAGCGTGCCAAGGCCTCGAACGCGGAGCCAGGCCAACGTGCCACGACGCAATCGCGAACCCTTACTAGAAATTGATGTTCCAGGTAAATATACGCAACGTGCCACCACTTGCATCGCGTGGCATTGCCTCCGTGTCACGGAGGCAACGCGGACCTTCACTGGAATTTGCCAAAATAAATCACCCGAGGCAGAATGCCTCTACGATGGCAGCGTGACACGGCTCCATCGCGGAGCCCTTATTTTTGCTGCTCTTCCTTGACCTTTTCCACATCTCGCTTCCAAGTCCATACCCGATTTTTACCAACATGTATCTTAGCTTCCCAAAATTCCATTTTTCCTGCAAAACAACACTAATCATGTTGGTTAGTATGAATTCACATTTTAACTACAAATCACATGAGAATGCACACATAACGCTAGATAAACAAGACGAAATGAAGCATTTGAGTATCACTTGGGCATATAATTCTGCCCAAGATCACCCAGCCTATCTCAATTCCTCGTTAAAGAATGGCTCTAACTGAGCTTAAAGAGTTAAAATAACAGCTAAAGGACCTTTTAGATAAGGGTTCATCAGACCCAGTACCTCTCCTTGGGTTGCCCCAGTCCTATTCGTGCGAAAGAAGGACGGTACACTTAAAATGTGCATCAACTACCGTCAGTTGAATAAGTTCACAGTCAAGAACAAATATCTTCTTCCCAGGATTGATGATCTATTCGATCAGCCTCAAGGTGCTAACTGCTTTTCAAAGATAGGCCTTAGATCAGGCTATTATCAGCTCAGAGTCAAAGAATGTGACATTCCAAAGAAACCTTCATAACTCAGTATGGTCACTATAAATTTATTGTTATGTCTTTTGGACTAACGAATGATCTTGCAGCCTTTATGGACTTGATGAACAAGGTATTCAAATAGTAATCAGACATGTTCATTAATGTCTCATAGATGATATTCTAGTTTATTCTAGAACAGAGGAGGAACATGCAGACCGCCTAAGAATAATTTTGCAGACTCTCAGGAACTGCTAGTTGTTTGCTAAATTTAGCAAGTGTGAATTCTAGATGAAATCAGAGGCGTTCCTTGGTAATGTTGTCTCCAATAAGGGCATTCAGGTCGATCCAAAGAAGATAGAATAAGTTAAGAACTTGCCAAGACCCACTTCTCCGTTAGACGTTACGAGTTTCTTGGGCCTAGCTAGTTATTACTGACGGTTCGTAGAAGGATTATCCTCTATTGCATCTCTTTTGACTAGAATAACTCAAAAGAAAGTGAAGTTTCAGTGGTTTGATACATGTAAGAAGAGTTTTCAAGAGTTTAAAAGTTGGCTTACTATAGCCCCATGCTTAACCCTGCCAGAAGGTTCATATGGATTTGTAATCTATTGTGATGCCTCCTGAATTGGATTGGGTTTTGTATTGATGTAGCATGGTAAACTTGTAGCTTATGCTTCCAGAAAGCTCAAAGCTCATGAGGAGAACTATCCGACTCACGATCTTGAGCTGGCAGTGGTAGTATTTCCCTTGAAGATTTGGAAACACTACTTTTATGGGGTTCAAGTATATGTTTTTACTAACTGCAAGAGCCTACAGTATGTTTTCAGTCAGAAGGACCTGAATCTACGTTAAAAAAGGTGGTTGAAGTTGTTGAAAGACTACAACATGAGCGTCTTGTACCACCCGGGTAAAGCCAATGTAGTGGTCGACGCCTTTAGTAGATTATCAATGAATAGTGTTGATCATATTGAGGATGATAAGAAAGAACTGGTTAGATATGTTCACGACTGGCTCGATTAGGAGTTTGTTTAATTGACTTAGCAGAAGGTGGAGTTGTAATTCAGAATGGGGTCAGAATCCTCCCTTATTGTTGAGCTTAGGTCAAATCAAGATGAGGACTCAATCACAGAATCCTCCCTTATGGTTGAGGTTAGGTCAAAGCAAGATGATGACCCAATCCTACTTAAGTTGAATGAAATAGTCCTAAAGAAAAAGGTGGAAGCATTCTCCAAAGTGAGAGATGGTGTGCTCCGTTATCAAGGAAGGTTGTGCGTTCCAGATGTAGATGATTTAAGGCAATGGATACTAACGATAGCTCATAGCTCCAGGTACTCTATCCACCCATGTGCCACCAAGATGTATCGTGACTTATGGGAAGTCTATTGATGGAATGGCATGAAGGACATTGCAGAATTGATGACTAAGTGCCCAAACTGCCAATAGGTTAAGGTTGAACATCAGAGACCTGGGGGTATGACTCAAGATATCAACGTTCCTACTTGAAAGTGGAAAGAAGTGAACAAGGATTTTATTATAGGTCTACCATGTATGCGCCGACAACTTGACTCAATTTGGATGGTTATAGATCGAATGACTAAGTTAGCACATTTTCTACCAGTTAAGACCATAGATTCAGTAAAGGATTATGCTAGACTATACATCCAGGAGTTAGTCAAACTGCATGGAGTCCCTTTGTCCATCATTTCAAATAGGGGTACTCAATTCACCTTGTATTTCTAGAAGTCCTTTCATAAGGGACTTGATACTTAGGTTAAGCTAAGCACAACTTTCCATCCGCAGATAGATGGTCAGGTTGAGCGGACTATTTAGACTCTAAAGGATATGTTGAGAACTTGCATGATTGATTTCAAGGGCAGTTGGGATAATCACCTACCTCTCATTGAGTTTGCATATAATAACAATTATCTCTCCAGTATTCAGATGGCCTCGTTCAAGGAATTATATGGTAGGAGGTATAGGTCTCTAATAGGGTGGTTTGAAGTTGGTAAAGCTACCTTGATAAGGTATGATTCAGTACATTAAGTATGAAAACAACTTAGAGTCATCAGAAATCATATGATGATGTGAGGGGAAGAGAGATGGAGATTGTTGTGGATGATTGGGTATATCTGAAAATTTCACCTATGAAAGGGATGATGAGGTTTGGAAAGAAAAGAAAACTCAGTCCCTGCTATGTTGGTCCTTACAGAATCCTAAGGTGTATTGGTAATGTGGTCTATGAGCTGGACCTGCCTGCGGAGTTAGAATCATTGCATCCAGTCTTTCATGTGTCTCTGTTGATGTGCATGGGTGATCCTGTCATGACCGAACATAGACTCGGATAGAGATATGGGACAAAAACCCCGAGAGGCTCCAAGTCGACCCATGACATGAACATAGTAGCTAAGAGCATACAACAAGTGGAACTAAAATAATAAAACATGCTTAAGCGGAAGTCTACATACATATCAATCCAAAAACAGAATCAACACTGACAAACTGATTTTCTACATATTTTCTGAGAAGCCTCTAACATAACTAATGAACTGATGGGACAACACCCCCAACTAGCTCAACAAAAGTCTGTAACTAAAATAACATAACAATGGGTAACTGAATATCCTCGAAGGATAAGGACTCACCAACACTGGCTAAACAGGCCTGAGGGGAAAACAGAACTAATGATGCAGCTGAGACTGATCCCTCGGACTTGTATCATAAAACGATACATCATAGGGTATGCGGTCAGTACTTGGAATGTACTGAGTATGCAAGGTAAGTAAAACGGACAATTAAAAATACATAAGAGTTCACAAGAGTAGGACAACATGATCATGAAGTAAATATAATAATGTAAATATAAGGGCTCAAGGTTTTCAAACCATTCATAATCCAATCATAACCATAGTCATAAGAGAAACTTTATAAAAACATAACTTGATCTAAAATAACATAAACATAACCATGCATAATTCATGAGGAACAATGGAAGGACTCATCTTAATTGACACCATCATGATAGAGCTTACATGATGCGCCAAATTTTTTCTCAAGTGGGCAGAGCCGTCCCAGGCTTGCCAGGCAAGGGACATGCATGATGTGATATCACAGGGGATCCATAAATATATGTATATACCTATGGTGGCATGTATTTATGAGACCACGGGATTTACCTAAACACTGGTCTACTCAGTGCTAGACACTGCTCTAAAAAACATGCACATGAGGCTCATATCATAATCGTGAATCATTCATGAAGTTCATGACCAAATAAATCATAACATACTTAATCATACTTGAAATACATTATTATCCATGAATAAGGGCCCGTGAGTCGGCCAAAAGTCATAAATTCATAGATCATGAAGAACATGCATACTTGTGAAAATTCATATACTTGATATTCATAAATCCATGAAGAATACTTGAAGAGAAATCATAACATGAATCATAAATCATAATTTGAACTTAGTAAAATCAAAATCATAATAGAATCATAATTTGACTTTTCGTGAAACTTCACATAATTGGGCATAGATTGATTGAGAGTTGAAACCATGAAATAAATAGTCAATTTAAATATAAAATCTACCCATAGATATTAAAACAACATTTAGAACATGAAGGGAGTTGACTCATAATCAAATCAAAGAGAATTTCATAAATTTGGGCTTAAAATCCCATAAGATCATCAAATTTAACTTAATACTTGAATTCATGAACTTAAAGAGAAATTATGGCATGAGAGTGAAGAGGAGCTCTCATTCAAAACCCTACATACCTGGGTAATCTGATCTTACACTCTCTCTTGAAATTCCAAATGAATTGGAGAATAATTAGGAAATTCTAGGCTTGATATTCCCTTAGAAATCTTCTAAACTTGCATGCATGGAATAGAATAGCTTAGGATAGGTTTAGCACTCTTAAAACCCTTCTAATTGAGTAGAAAACGACATAGTTCAGGACCTTAGAGCTTAAGAATTATGAAAATACCCTTGATGAAAAATCTGGAAATTAAATATTGCTAGTGACCACGGCTCATACCACGAGTCGTCCTTTGATACCACGACTCGTGGTATCCATCTGTTACTTCCTTCCAGCATTTCTTCAGTTCTCAGGTCCTACGATGATGACTCAATAAAACAATTCATTACTCGTCACAACGACCCATAGTGTCCGCTCGTTGTCACCACCGACTCCACATGTATGATTTCTGAAACTCCCACCACAAGTCCACCAACAAACCATACCTCCCAACCACTGGTCATTGGACCCATTACCTCTGTGCTAATTTTCACCGCACCTCCTCACGAGCACTTACCACGACTCATACAATCCAACTATGGTACCACAGGGATGAACACCGACCTTAACCCACAACCCATTACATCACCCAATGGGTCATCCCTGGACCCGTTACCACTAAGCCTTCTACTATAAAATCTGACCACGGGTGGTTCCTACGAGTCATTATGCCTTCCAACGACTCGTACCATGAGTTTTCTGAGTAAAATCTCAGATTTTCTATTATTTCTTGTTTCAAATCCTCGAGTCTAGTCTTAGGAACTTTCGGGGTATTACAGATCCGACCTCAATTATTCCTTTGGAGTGTGTGGGCATAAATAATAGCCTCTCTTATGAAGAGGTCCCCATTGAGATCCTTGACCGTCAGGTTCGTAATATGAGGAATAAGGTCGCTTCAATAAAAGTTTTATGGAGAAATCAGCTAGTTAAGGGAGCTACATGGAAATTTTAAGCAGATATGATGGCTAAGTACCGTCACCTTTTCCGTTCCAGCTCAGTTTCAGCATCAGGTACTAAATTCCTCCTCAGTACTCTATTCAGCCTCATGTCAGTTGCATGCTCATCAATTCTATTCATTTCTTAGTGTGCACCCTTGTTATATGAATTCAGTTAGTATGTCTATCTCATTTTGGAGTCAGTCCCTCCTTTAGTATTTAGTTTACGATTTTCAGTTTTGGGATTGCAGCTCTTTCCCTATCTTTCTAGCTTATTTTGTCTTCATTCGAGGATGAATGTTCCCAAGGGGGAGATATTGTAACACCCCAAAAATCCTTGAGACTAGCCCCTAGATTTTAAATTTGATCATGCAGAAAACTAGAAAAATGTCCTCAGTACGAGTCAAAGTATGACTCGTGAGGAGGTGGTACAAGTCATACTAGGACTCATGAGATGAGGTTTAAGAGGAACAACAGAAATTGTACACTAAACCAAGGGTGATTCATATGAGTCGTACTAGGGATACGAGTCGTACCATGATTCGTGATACAGGTTCAGGGAGTCTGACAGGCGGTGGCAAGAAAACCAGGACTGCATGTCACGATTCGTACCACCATGGTATGGATCGTACTAACCAGTGGTGAAATGAGCTACGAAGAAGTGTTTAGGAAATTTTAGGAAAACCACAAACCATGCTATAACTCGAGGTATATTGTATGGATCGTGGTAGGCTTCCATGGGATAAACTTCAGAGAATGGTTTAGGGTGGGGTCCCTATCCACGAGTGTCAGTACGGATCATATGATCTTGGTATAACACATAGGTTGGGTCATACCACTGGACGAGCAGATTTTTGAAATGGTTTTCCAAGGGCATTTTTGTAAAATTCTAAGCTCCTAACTCCTAAACTAGGTCGTATGGGGATATTTTAGTGAGGGACTAAGAGAGGGTTTAGTCATATACTCCTCTTGTTCTCTCCAATCATTCGAAAAAGTCACCGTAAGAACACAAACAGACATTTCAAGGCAAGAACTAAGGCTTCAACTTTCTTCTCAGGACTTCAAGTGTTTTCTCAGAGAATTCTTTTACAGGTATTTAGGGGTTTAGAAAGGGTATTCCTTCCTCCATTGTGCCCCAAAATTACCAGTGAACCCTAGTTTTCAAGCTTTCTAGAAATCATGGCCTACAGTTTTTCTTCTAGTTGTTGAAATTCTCTATCTCTGTAATCTTTTAGAGTTTTCATGACTAGTACTATGCTGTGTTTGGGATGCTAATATCAACTTGTAAAATGTCTATCCAGATTTTTGATTCTTGCATGATTTTGAGTTTTCATTCCATGAACTAGTAATGTTTCGAAAATAGTATGATCTTTTAGAGTATATATGATTTTCTCATAATTTATGTAACCATGCTTTACAATACTATTAGCATAGTTAGTATACTCAGTAATATCAGTAATGTTAGTAGTACCAGTATTTTCAATCACTAGGTATTTTAGGCTCTTGGGACACTTCCAAATAAGTAGTTTTGATTTAGCCTTAAGGCACTAGTTCGAGCTAATCAGGTCAATTAGTTATACTTAGGAGTTCAGTTGGGAGTAGTATTTAGAACCGAGCAGACCGAGGTTCCAGCGCACCCAGGTCCCCTAAACTAGGTGCCACCGTAGATCTTTATACTGAATGGGCATCAGCCAGTGATCACACAGCCATGCCTTTATACCCTAACAAGGTATATTGGGTCCTATCGATGGGGCGTATACATCGAAATTCACATTTAACTGATGCAATTATATGTCGGTTAACATGCTCTCCCATAGTATAGTCCAGTCTCAAATTTGATATATATATGACCCTTAACCAGATTTTTACTAGCTTGACAATATTTTTAGATTTTAGGTCATTGATGGCATTTGTATTTTTCAGACAGGGTCATTTCATATTACTTCAGCATTTTTACTTATAACGTCATTATTAGTATGTTTACGTCTTAAATTGTATAGCTTTAAATATTCAGTACATTCTAAGTACTGATGCATATTTCTTATGCTATATTGTTTTATGATATAGGTTCAGGTACCCAGCACTTAGCATTGCAGCTAGCTTCCCCGACGATATCTAGCAGTTGATAGCGGTGAGTCCTTATCTTTCGAGGACTGGAGCCTTTTATTTCAATTATTGTCATTTCTAGTTTTCAGACTTTAGAGTTATCTAGGGGATTGTCCTAGAAACTTATCAGTTAGTAGAGACTTTCAGACAACGTAGTATGAATCTCAACTTATCATTCTCAGTGTTGGTTAAAACTTTAGTATTTATCAGATATTATCTATTCATATGAAAGAATGCTTATACACTTCAGTAACTTCTGCTCAGTTTTATATTTACTTCTATGTATGTTAGTGATATGCTATGCCATGGGTTAGCTTGGAGTCACTTGTGACTTGATGTCGCCCAAGTGCACGTAAGCGCACGTTGTCGTCAAGTAATATAGGACTAATCTCAATTATTAATCCCTAAGAGACTTGTCAGTTTAATCATTTAAGGTTTTTCTTATTTCACTATTCTATCAAATAGTTGAAAATGAGGAATGATTTTCAAAGTCATCTACCATCGATTTACTGGAGGGGTCTCAGTGCACTTTAGCAAGGTTCGTTAAAGGAACTGAGATCGGCCATGAAAATGTCGGGAGGATGAAGATACTCTCAGCTAGTGACCCCGACAGATGGTTGTAGTAGGACACTTTCCAATCTCACTTTTGGATCCTTCATCCCATGTCGTTTCCTCATCTCTAATTGATGAGGAATTAGAGATGACTAAGTCGAATTCAGACTCACAGTCTTCGATTCAACTGGAGCCCTATGGTGTTCGCGCTGTTGATTCTACAGTGGCGATGCAACGATTACAGTTTTCTGAAGATGCAACTTTGACCCAACAAGGCCTAGGTACCCAGAAGGAGGTTGGGGGAAATAGGTCAGTGCAGAAGGGTATGAATCTATCTTACTTTCCTCCAATATGTAAAGATGGTAAAATGGCTGTTACCATTGAGGTCAAGGATACCAGTACATAGGAAGAATATTGGAAAATAGTGTTGATTGGGTATGTGATTAGGGACACCCCCTATATGAAATCAATGGAAACTTTCATCAAGTATAACTGGAAGACTGAGCATGCTCCCCAGATCTTAATGCATNCATGCTCCCCAGATCTTAATGCATGATGAAGGGTATATTCTATTTAGGTTTGATTCGATTCATGAGAGGGATATTGTCTTACAAGGAGGTCCAAATACGTTCGACAACAAACCAATGGTTCTGAAGAATTAGGGAATTGATTTTAAATTTGATTCGGACTGCATTACTAGAATTCCTCTATGAGTTGTTTTCCCTAGGTTACTGTAGGGTACTGGTCCAATGAGGCGTTGAGCAAAATAGCAAGTGCAATTGGTAAACCTCTATGTACGGACCATTATATTGCAGGACAATCCCGAATATCATATGCGCGAATAATGGTGGATGTTGATGTGGCTAATCCTCTCATGGATACGATTGACATTATTACTCCTACAGGATCTTTCACGCAGAGGGTTGATTATGACCGGCGACCTAGATTCTGTACTGAGTGTATGAAGTTGGGTCATCTATTGTATAATTGTAGGAATGTTGATAAACCTAGATAGGTGGAGGATAGATTTCAGGAGGTTCAAAAATTCAAGAGGAAACCCAAGAAGAAGAACACAATTCAGAATTGAAAGGTTAAAGATACTGAGAATCCTGAAGAAGACCCAGTAATAATAGGGGAATAGTGTGTAGAGGTAAATCCTCAAGCAATATCAAAGGAGGTAGTTGACACAGGTGTGGCTGGTGTTTCTCTAAAGCCGAATATAACTACGCTATATTCTTTTGGGATATTGGATGAAGGGTTGGTTGAGAGTTCTCATAAAGGCAACCCACAGGGTCTTCACCCCCCATGATTGTTGCAACTTGGAATATTTAGGGGATTGAATCAATCCCTTAAACAGGAAGAGATAAAACTCTTTCTACAACAGAATAAGGTGTACATGATTGGAGTTCTTGAAACAAGGGTGAAGGAGCATAAGGCCTAGATCATTTTAGAGAAATTGGCACCAGGGTGCGGAAACCAGTGCAATTATCCTATGGCTCATAATGGTCGGATTTGGGTGATGTGGAAATCTACTTGCCAAGTTAAGATAATGGCTGTTAATGAGAAATTTATTCATTGTAAGGTGGAGAATTCAGTTTCATCTTTCAAGGCCTATATCACAGTAGTATATGGTTTGAATGATCTAACTCAAAGGGAAAGTATGTGGTAGGAACTAATTTAGTTAGGGAGCACTATTTAAGATGCTTGGTTGCTTAGTGGAGATTTCAACAATGTTCTATCTAGCTTGGATAGAATAGATTCACAAGTTCAACCTATGGAGGTATTGGGTTTCCAGAACTGTATAAACTCACTACAACTTACTCCATTTAGGGAAAAAGGGTGTCATTACACATTTTGCAATAAACAACAAGCAGGTAGTAGAGTATACTCTAAGATTGACTGGGCTTTGGGTAATGTAACATGGATGGCCACATATGGTCATGTGGATACAAATTATAGGAATGTAGGGGTTTTGGATCATTCCCCAATTTTCTTACAATACAACCAACTGACTACTGCGAATCCTAAGCCTCTCAAACTATATAACACAATGCTGAAGTGTCCAGAGTTTGGAGGGTTAGTAGAGAGGATATGGTGTAAGAAGGTGAAGGGTACAAGAATGTATCAACTTTGGCAGAAACTGAAGGTTGTTAAAATGGGCATAAAAGACATTAATACTTATATGACCTCCTATGCCAAAAAAATACAACAAGAAAAATAGGAATTGGAGATTGTTCAGCATCAGCTTAATATGAACCCTTTATGCCAACAACTTATTGAACAAGAGCAGGTCCATATGGCAGAAATCAGAAAATGGAGTGCAGTGGAGGAGCAAGTTGCCAGCCAGAAATCTAGAGTCACTTGGATAAAATGTGGAGATGACAACACAAAATATTTACATGCCCAGCTGAAGATGAGAACATACAGAAATACTATTTCATCCATTGTTGACTCAAGTAATATTTTGTTAAAGGAGCCTAAGTAGGTGGAGAAAGAGTTTATTTCTTTTTTCTCCAATCTGTTAGAAACACAAGCAACCAGTCTCCCTTTCCCAAATGTTGAAGTCATCAAGAGTGTCCAGTGCTTGAGTTATGAACAGAAGTGTGACTTGATCACTGATGAGGAAATATATACAGTTGCTACAAGTTTTCAAATTGATAAAGCTCCTAGTGTGGATGGTTTACTAGTAGAGTTCTTTACCCAAACTTGGGCAGTGGTAAAGGATGATGTCTTAGCTGCAGTTCAGGAATTTTTCACACATGGAAAATATATAAGGCCACTAGCTGTACAGTAATTACACTCATTTCCAAAGTGTCCAATCCTACATTTGTGAAGGATTATAGGCCAATTGCATGTTGTACCACTGTGTACAAAATTATCACTAAGATCCTTATTAACAAGATCAAAAAAGTCATTGGCTCTATCATATGGCCCTCACAATCTACTTTTATAGAAGGAAGGAGTACTGTGGATAATATTTTGCTAAATCATGAATTGTTGAAGTGGTATACAAGAAAAGGTATGTCCCCAAGGTGTATAATGAAGGTCAACCTAAGGAAGGAATATGATTCTATTGAATGGGAGTTTCTGAACAAGGTTCTCAGTGAATTGGGGTTTCCTTATAAATTCACTAATTGGATCATGGAGTGTGTATCTTCTGTTTCTTATTCTTTGATGCTAAATGGTGGTTTATCTCCACCTTTTGAAGGAAGAAGAGGCATTATAAAGGGGACCCTATGTCCCCATATTTGTTTGTCATAGCTATGGAATATTTGGTGTCACGCCCCACCTTGGGAGGCATGACTGGCACTTGGTGCCCTACTAGGACCTGGACTACTAGACTAACTGAGCCTAAGCACTTCTGGAGCCAGGCTAGCTCTAACTCTGGATTCAAGAAAACGATGGGCTATATGACGACTGTAAAGACAGCCTCTGGTCGACAAGGCCTATAACCACCTGTAAGGATATAAACAACTAACCAGAAGAACCAACTACAAGGGATCCTATGCGGGCCGACAAGGCCACCATGCTGTCTAGTTATATCTGAGAAATGAAATCGAGCACTAAACTAATCTGTGACCGACAAGGCCACCAACTAACAACTGAATAAGGCCCCACACTGCTAATACAGCTAACCATAGGGAAAATATACAATCTGCAAGCCTCTAGGAATAATAAGATGGTCGGGGCAGGGCCCTGGCCTACCCATACTGTACAAACAAAAAGAAAGTACACCTCTGTTTTCCAGGCTCCGAATGAAAGGAGCTGAAGGCTCTATAACGCTGATTGGAACTACGAGAGATCTGCTCCTCGTCTATGTAGACCTGCAGGAAAGTAATGCAGTGGCCCAAAACGGGAGTCTGTACCATTGGTACTGAGTATGCAAAGCAACAACTGAAAATAACTGAAAGTAAATAATGAAACTGATAGTAACTGGAGCAATAAGAAAGACAGACTGAAAC
>JACEIK010000830.1:205441-219436 GCA_018107945.1 Datura stramonium
TGTTGGTTAGTATAAATTCACATTTTAACTAAAAATCACATGAGAATGCATACATAACGATAGATAAACAAGACGAAATGAAGCATTTGAGTATCACTTGTGCATGCAATTCTGCCCAAGATCATTCACTATTGAAGAAGTGCATCGGGGATCCGACTTCAGTTGTGCCTCTGGAAAGTGTGGGAGTGAATGATAGTCTCTCTTATGAAGAGGTTCGAGTTCAAATCCGTGATCTTCATGTTCGTAAGCTGAGAAACAAGAAAGTCACTTCAGTGAATGTCTTATGGAGAAAGAAGCTAGTTGAGAGAGCCACATGGGAGGCAGAAGCAGACATGATGGCCAAATATCCTCATTTATTCCCTTTAAGTTTAGCTTCAACATCAGGTATTAAATTTCTCCCTAGTACTCTATTAAGTTTCATGTTCAGTTCATGAGCCCTAGTTTCTTTCATGTCATAAATTGTATGTGACATTTATGAATTCAATTTAGTCGTGTAATCTAGTCCGGAGTTAGTCACTCCGTCAGTTTTCAGCTTTTGATCTTCAGTGTTTGATATGACTGTTGTTTTCCCTAACTTTTTAGTATGTTGATCCATATCCGAGGACAAATGTTCCCAAGGGGGAGATATTGTAATACCCCCAAAACCCCTAAGATTAGACTCGAGGGTTCAAATGGAGAAAACATGAAATTTTGCACCATGTCACAGGATAAGTCATCCTATGACCCGTGAAGTACTCCACGAGTCTTGGAGTGACTCATGAAGTGAGGGAGGATTGGCTGGAACTTGTAGTCAGGAGGTAACCATGATAGCTGCAGCGAGTCGTGGTCAGGGTAATGACTTGTGAAGTGAGTCATGGTCAAGGGTTCAAACTGGACTCCCGGTGATGCCACAAGAGGCAGCCACGAGTCGTGATGTGACTCCACTACTCGTTGAGTTGGTCGTCGTCAAGAGTTGTGTTGGATGTTGAATTTTCAATAGTGTTCATCACAACTTGTCACCACGAGGAGTTAGGTACACCACGAGTCGTGGTGTCCCTTGTGGTGACTAACTGGAGGAGGTCTCCCAGTGTTGACAACAGGACACGTAACGTGTCTTCCCTTAAGTAACGACTCGTCTAGTCCCAACATTGTTCCTCACATGTGTCCCCAAAGCCCTTCCTAAATTTTCTATCAGTTATAGCCCTGAAGTTTTGAAATTTAGAAAGTTTTTAGATAGAATTCTATAAATTTCCGGTGGAATATTATCCATGTTATTAACTGCTTTATTTTTCCTAATCCATAGAAATCATATGGAAACTAGTTTCTTGTAAAATGATTTAGCCTAGTTTCTAATTCAGTAAATTAGAGTCTTGCATATTTGACTAGTAATTCATGTTGCTTGATTCTCTCAGTGTTGGGATCCCTTGTTAAAATAAGATGAAATATCAGTTAGATGAATGCTAGTCTAGTTTTAGTCAGAATATTAGTATACTTAGTATTATTCAGAAATGTCAGCTGATCAGTTTGACTACAGTCTTTTCTTGAGGTGTGCGTGGTGCCTCCCAATTATCAGTTATTATACTCAAATACCGATTATCAAATTTTAGTTGGTTCTTTAGACGGTTATGACGCTTCCAGATAAGCAGCTCTAGCTAGTATTAGAACACCAGTTATAGAATCTGATTCGATAAGACTCTCAGGGTACTTGTAGATAGGTATCTCTAACTTAGTATTGGACCCTAGTTTCAAGCTATCAGCTTAGTAGTCAGCCTAGGACTATCCAGTGGAAATAGGACTTAGCACCGAGCGGACCGGGGTTCCAATACACCCAGGCTTCTAGAATTACGTCGCCACCATAGGTTATTTTATTGGCCCTATGGCCCCAGACTTATGATTACCCAACTCAAGCATTTATCCTGGCAAGGTATATTGGGTCCTACTGATGGGGTGTATAAATTGGACTCCACGTTTAGCTCACGTGGTTATATGTCTTTTATAGCCTCTCCCACTAGTCAGTATTATTTCAGTTTAGCTCAGCTCAGTATAGTTCCAGATTTACTCAGTCCAGTTCAATTCAGTACAGTTAGCTTAGATCAGTATCTCAAATTCAAGGCACGTCTATGACCACCAGTTAAGGTCATTATTGACCATCTCAGTTATATTTTAGTTGTTCAGTTTTTAGTATTTCATTTGGTCATTACACGTCATTACTGTTCAGTTATTTGTTCCTTATGTTATATTTTCTCCCACTTACTCAGTACATACAAAGTACTGACGCATACCTTCTATGTTGTATCATATTATGATACAGGCGCAGGTTCTCAGCCGCAGCACCGTTAGTAGATTTTCTCCAGGCAAAGACAACAGCAGCAGTGGTGAATCCTCTTATTTCGAGGATGATATTTTATTATTCAATTATTTCTTTCAGTTAGACTTTACAGTAAGCAGGGATTTTCCCAGCAACTCATCATTGTAGATGGCTTCCATCATAGACTCAGACATTCAAATTTGTTTTCAGATGTATGAACCTTTATCATTTAGCTTTTCTTAAATGGTTTTATTATTTAAGCTTCCGCTATGATTACTCAGATTACCAGTGTTATGATAAATCATAGGTTGGCTTGGGGTTACTTGTGACTCCAAATACCGTGTCTTGTCCAGGGTATAGACTCGGGTCGTGACAGATATAGTTGTGCTAGGGAACCTTTTATATTTGTGGTTGTGGCCTGTAAATCTGTTAGAAGCTAGTACTGTTTGGTAAATGATGGTAGATTAAGATCTTTTCTTTAGTTGGGATTGGGGGCGAGGTTCAAGGGTGTCCAAGGAGTCTTTAGGTTGAGACTTGGGTCTTGGAAACATAGGGTCATTGATGGAGAAATCTATAGAGTTAGTGAAGATTCGCAAAAAATAGAAGAACAATATAGCTTGTGTCCAATAAATCAAATGGGTGAGAACTATGCTTCGATATATAGACAAGTATAAATTATGGTCTTCAGATGTCTTGAGTGGTAGGAAGGGAGTAAGTATTGTAGTTGATAGGGAACTTCGGCAGCAAGCAGTGGAGGTTAAAAGGGTGAATGACAAGATGATGGTTTTATAAGCTAGTTGTTAGAGGGTTTACCCTTAACATAACTAGTGCTTAATGCACCATAACTGAACTTGGATGAGCTCAAAACACTTTTGGAAGGATCTGAATAAGTTAATACGAGGCATCCCTCACATCGAGAAGCTATTCCAAGGAGGAGATTCTAATGGCCACATCAAAACAACTTTGAGGGGCTACAACAATGTGGATGATGTTTTTTGTTTTGGGGATAGAAATGATAGATGAGTGTCTCTTTTGAATCTCGCAAAATATTTTGAGTTGGTGATAGCTAACTCGAGTTTTTGGAAGGTGGAGCACTTGATCACCTTTTGTAGTATGGGATCTAGGAGTCAAATCAATTACCTACTCCTTAGGAAGAGCGATAGAAGTTTGTGTAAACTGTAAGGTCACCCTGAGTGAGTATCTTACAACCCAACATAATCTCTTGGTATAGATGTAGAGATTAAAAGGAAGGAGCAAGAAGGCTTTATATGGCCAATCAAGGATTAAGTAGGGGAGAGAGGGGAGGGGGCTTAACTAATGATAAAATTCAGGAGTTGCGGAAGAGGTTGACTAATATGGGGCTTGAAATATTAGCGGGGATGCAAATATTATATGGACTAGGACGATTAATTGTATTAAGAAAGAAATTAAAGAGGTGTTAGTTGTCTCAAAGGGAAACTTTGGTAGACATACAGGAGATTGGTAATGGAATGGAGAGGTCCAAGGAAAAGTGGAAGCCCAAAAGATTGCTTACATGAAGTTAATAAAGAAAATAAGTGAAGAGGAAAATAGGACAAATAGGGAGAAGTATAAAACTACAAAGAAGAAAGCAAGGATAATGGTTACGGTGACTAAAACAATTATATTTGAATGCTTATATGAAGAACTGAAGGGAAAATGTGGGTGGAGTATGTTATATAAGATCGTGAATGTGAGAGAGAGGAGGACTCATAACCTAGACCAAGTATGATGCATTAAATACGAGGATGATAAAGTACTAGTAGAAGAGATACACATCAAGCGAAGATGG
This sequence comes from Datura stramonium, assembly GCA_018107945.1. Lineage (NCBI taxonomy): Eukaryota > Viridiplantae > Streptophyta > Magnoliopsida > Solanales > Solanaceae > Datura > Datura stramonium. The sequence goes on from JACEIK010000830.1 coordinate 209,539, forward strand.
AAAGCATACATTTAAAAACTCTTAAATATGGAGGGGGATAGGAATATTGTGTTGGGTGATTTAGAACATTTCAAGAGCCAGTCATATTTCTGGAATTGTAAGTGTATAAAGTTTGAGGAGGTCAATTAATTGTCTATTTTAAATAGGCCAAGCCCAATACTATTAGTCATTACATTTTCTCTCCCTTATGAAATTTTGGTCCCTAAATTTTAGACATATATGTACCTATTGAATTAAGCAAATGAGGGAATTTAGATCACATCACTCCTCATCTTCCCATTTTGCTTCCTCATTAGTATGATTTTTTCGTACTACTTTCACTATCGCAATCTCTTTCAATCGCAACTTCCTTATTTGTCTTATGATTATGATAATTGACTCATCTTCATAAGTTGGTTTCCATCTAATTGAATACTGAATATTTGATGCTTAGAGAACATGAGAGGAGTATGGTATGTACTTTTTCAACATAGACACATGAAATACTAAATGTACAGATGATTACTCGAGTGGAAACGCTAACCGATATGCAACAACACCAATTCTATCAAGTATCTCATATAGCCCAATGTATCTTGGACTCAGTTTTTCCTTCTTCCCAAATCTCAGGACGCCTTTCATTGGTGATACTCATTAGAATACGTGATCTCTTACCGAATACTATTACTCTGATGTCTCTTATTCACATAAGCCTTTTACCTACTTTGAGCTTCTAGTAATCTCTTCTTAATTAGTTGGACCTTATTAAGTGCTGCTTTTACAAGATTTGGACCCAATTTCTTTGCCTCACCAGACTTAAACCATCCAATGGGAGATCAATATTGTCTTCTGTATAAAGCCTCATAAGGTTCTATTTGTATACTTGCTAGGAAATTGTTACTATAAGCAAACTCAACAAAACATAGTTATTTTTACTAGCTACCATCAAACTCAAGGACATAAGATCTCAACATATCTTCCAATGTATGTATGGTTCACTCTTATTTTCCATCTAGCTGCAGGTTAAATGCAGTACTTAGATCTACTTGTGTTCCCAATGCTTTTTGGAATGCTTTCCAGAAGTGTGAGGTGAACTAGGATCCTCTATCCAATATAATAGAAATTGGAACTCCATGAAGCCTGATAGTTTCATTCTTATAAATTTATGCATAACATGCACCATTATAGATAGTTTTGACTAGTCAAAAGTGTATCGACATTGTTAATCGATCTATGACCACCCTTGTAGAATAATAATGCTTAAGAGTCTGCGGTAACCCAGTTACGAAATCCATGGTAATTTGTTTCTACTTCTACTCTCGTATCTGAAGATGTTGCATTAACCCTGTGGTTCTTTGATGCTTAGCCTTAACTTGTTGTCAAGTCAAACATCGAGGGACATGATTCATCACATCTTGCTTCATACCCTTCCACCAGTACAACTTATGAAGGTCCTTGTACATATTTTTGGATCGGGGATAAACTGAGTATTTGGAGCCACGTGCTTCTTCGATCAAAGTTTATCTTAGACCATCAATATATAGTACACAAATGCAATCTCCAAGTCATAATACCCCGTGAAATCTAAGGTAAAATCTTTTTTCTTGTTGAAAACACTTTTATATTTAATTTTGCACAATCGTGAATCTAGGTATTGCTTTGCCTTTTTATCTTCTATTATAAATTATTTGCTTGAACACATTATAATAATGAACCTGCAGCCTCAAACCTAAGGTTACTCCACTTTATTTCAATTTGTGAATTTCTCTTCTTGGAGGTCTCTTTAATAGGGTCAGGTTGGCCAAACTGCCCATAGACTTCTGGCTTAATGTGTCAACCACTACATTAGCTTTGCATGAATGGTACAAAATCACACAATCATAGTCCTTTAGTAACTCCACCTATCTTCGTTATTGAAGATTAAAATCTTTTTGTTGAAAGATATATTACAGGTTCTTGTGATCAGTATAAATCTCACATTTCTCTCCATATAAGTAATGCCGCCAAATCTTGAGAGAAAATTCAACTGCGACCATCTCTAGGTCACGTGTAAAATATTTTTGTTCGTGCTTTTTAAATTACCTAGAAGCATAACTTATGAATCATCCATTTTGCATAAGAACACGCCAAATCCTACTCGAGAGGCATCGCAACAAACAACAAATCATCTGGTTCCCGATGAAAGTACTAATACTGGGGCTGTTGTCAAACTTTTCTTAACCTTTTGAAAACTTTGTTTGCATGTATCTGACCATTGGAATTTCACATTAGTTTTTGTAAATTAGCTTTCTCAAAGGTGCAAATATCTTGGAGAAATCCTGCACGAAGTTCCTATAATAGTCCGCGAGGCCCAAGAAGCTTCATATCTCTGTCAATGTAGTTGTTCTTGCCCACATCTCTACTGCTTCCACTTTCATTGAGTCAACTGAGATTCCTTCGTCAGATGCAATAGGACCTAGGAAGGAGACTTGGTTCAACCTAAATTCATAGTTGGAGAATTTAGCATATATTTTATGTTCTCGGAGTGCCTATAATACCACCCTCAAGTGTTGTTCATGATCATCATATGTCTTTGAATAAACAAGGACATCGTCGATAAAGACAATCACAATTTATACAGATATGGCTTGAAGGCTCTATTCATCATATCTATAAATGTTGCAGGTGTATTCTTTAGCCTGAAATGCATCACTAATAATTTGTAGTGTCCATACTTGGTTCGAAAAGCGGTCTTATAGATGTCTTCACCTCTAATATGTAACTAATGGTATCCCAATCGTAAGTCAATATTTGAGAATATCTTTGCCCTTCAAAGATGGTCGAATAGATCATTAATACATGGCAGCAAGTATTTGATGTGTATAGTGACCTTGTTTAACTATCGGTAATATATGCATAATCTCATAGATCCATATTTCTTCGAATAAGACTGGCGTTCCCCATGGTGAAGTACTTGGTCTAATGAATTCCTTTGTTTAATAGGTCTTGTAGTTGTTCTTTTAGTTCTTTCAACTCTGTTAGTTCCATATGATATGGAGGCATTGATATGGGTTGTATCCCTCTTACTAAATCAATGCCAAAATCAACTTCCCTACAGGAGGTAATCCAGGTAGATCTTCTTCGAACATGTATGGGAATTCGTTAACCATATTGACAACTTCTAATTCTAATTGTTGTAATCTTTGTACCCCTGATAAAATCCAAAAGGCCTTAACAACTCTTGCTTAGCATTTGTCTTGCCCCCATGAATGATATCAAATTATTCGGAGGTGAGCCTTGGTTTCCTTGTAAGATGAAACTTGGCTAACCTGGCATGTTAAAGCGATCCACTTTAGAATAGAAATCAACGAATGCATGGCATGGATCTAACCAATCTATGCCCCATGAATACATCAAAATCTATCATATCTGTTACACCCTGTAAGTTTCTAGCATTTAGTCGACCTATTCGCATGTTTGTTGAGAGTTTTAGAATGCCATACGTGCGAGAAAAGGGCCCGGGGAAAGGCCGAATGAGTGCCAAGTTGGAATTTCGCAAGAGGAGGCCGAACCGCACCGCCCAAAGGGGCAAAGTGGCACGGAGCTGGGACCTCCGCGTTAGCCAACGTGGCACGGAGCCAAAACGGCGCGTTGGCTAGCGTCCCACGTTGCCATGTATTTTGCTGCAAGTATATATAGGCCTCACCCTTAGATTATTATCATTCTCCATATATACCACGTGATCAGTAGAGATACGGATGAAGAGAATATATAATTTTCTTCCGATTACACTGCCAAACACCGTCCAAATTCAAATTAACTTCGGGTATGGAAGTATAAGGCTGCAGGGAGCATTTCTACGGAGTTAGTTTCGTGAAATTCGCCCGGCGAATCGTTGTCCCGCCGAGCCAAAGTGATTGGAATTACTCCAAACTAGTGTTAATACACTCCTAGGCTTAAAGTAAGTACTTCTCCCTTCTAGACTCCCGAGAAATTATGAGTTTTCAACCGTTCTTTGATAAATTGAAGAATAGTCAGTAGATATATATCTAGTATCATTTTCTTCCAGTATAGTAATGAAGTTAATCCTATTCCTTTGTGAATATGATTACAGTTGGGGAGAATAGTTGAATACTAGCCGAACCTCGCTAGTTTATCAGAAAGCCGGCAGTCGAGGTATGTAAAGCAAGTTTCTTTCGGCAAGTTAGTTGTGCCAGTATAGTAAAACAGTATATATTCCAGTAGAGTATTTCAGAAAAAGTATAGTGTACTCAGTATGAAATTTTGTAAAACACGTCAGAAATATTATATTGTGTTTAGCATGAAACTTAGTGAAACAACATAAGTCCCAACAGATTATTTCAGAAATGTTATATCATGCTTCCGTATGAGATTCAGTACAACATGTCAAAGATTATATTATTATTATCTGATTCAGTATGTATTATATACAGTCATTGCTATCAGTTAAGACTTGATTGTATTGTTTTGGGTTGGATTACCTAGCTTTCTTGACCGCCCCAGGGTTAATAGCTGTATCGACTCGTCCGCCAAAGGGCGAGGATACGTCACTCTACGGAGTGGCATGCCGTCCGCTAGGGACAAAGATGGGATTCCATTTTCCCCATATTTTGCTGTGGTTGGCCTTTATACACCCCCGTCGAGCGCTTGCACCCGGGGTGTTGATTTCAGGAGTCCTCCGGACTCAGGTACAACTATAGTCAGGGAGGGGCCCATAGGGCCCTAGTTGCATACCCAGGGNTATGGGGGCCAAGTAAGGTTTATGTTGTGTTATGTTATGTCATGTATTTTAGTTATGGTTAGATAGAAAGTAGGATGCCATGTTACCAGATACGACTCCTACTCTTTTCAGAATATTTAAGGTTAATCCTGAACCCACTATTCCAGTCAGTATTAGTCTGTCTTTCTTATTGCTCCAGTTACTATCAGTTTCATTATTTACTTTCAGTTATTTTCAGTTGTTGCTTTGCTTACTCAGTACTAGTGGTACTAACGCCCGTTTTGGGGCACTGTATTATTTGCCTGCAGGTAAAAATAGATGAGGAGCAGATCCCTCGTAGTTCCAGTCAGCATTACAAATCCTTCCGCTCCTTTCATCCGGAGTCTGGAAAACAGAGGTGTATTTTCTTTTTGTTTGTACAGTATGGGTAGGCTGGGGCCCTGTCCCGACCATCTTATTATTCCTAGAGGCTTGCAGATTGTATATTTTCCCTGTGGATAGCTGTATTGGCTGTGTGGGGCCTTATTCAGTTGTTGGTTAGTTGCCTTGTCGGTCACAGATCAGTTTAGTGCTCGATTTCATTTCTCAGATATAACTAGACAGCATGGTGGCCTTGTCGGCCCTTGTAGCATCCCTTGTAGTTGGTTGTTCTGGTTAGCTGTTTATATAGCCCGTCGTTTTCTTGAAACCAGAGTTATAGCCAGCCTGGCACCAGAAGTTCTTAGGCTATGTTAGTCTAGTAGTCCAAGTCCTAGTAGGGCACCAGGTGCCAGTCATGCCTCCCAAGGTGGGGCATGACAAACATGGTATCAGAGCAGGTCGTATCCCATAGAGTCTGCAAGCCGTGCTAAGTAGAGTCTTGTCTATAGATGTGTTGTGCACCACATACTATAGGCAGGAGGCTACAAGGCATGATAGGATGGTTACTCTTNAGGAGGTTAGGAGTGCAGTAGTCATGTTAACATAGATGATGGTTGCTCAGCGTCAGTCGATGCCATCTAAAGCTGAAGAATCATCAGGAGGGCCTGGTAGTTCGAGGGTCTGAGAATTCCTGGCATTAAGTACCCCACAGTTTACAAGGACGGATGGGATAGAGGATCCCCAGGATTTCCTAGACCAGATGCAGAGTATCTTCAGGGTAATGCATGCCACACCCACATAGTCAATTGAATTGGAGGTATTTCAGTTATGGGACATCGCTGTGTTGTGGTATGAGAGTTGGGAGAGGTCCCGAGGGAGAGATTTTTCCCCTCCGACCTGGTCCAGCTTCTCAGAGGCTTTTCTGGATCATTATCTACCACGGGAGATTCAACAGGTGCGGGTTGATAGATTTTTACACCTGGAGCAAGGAGCAATGAGTGCTAGAGAATACGCCCTACGGTTTGATTCGTTGGCCCGATATGCGCCAGCCTTTGTGGATACCATGCCATCCAGAGTACACCATTTCATTATGGGGCTAAATCCAGGATATGTTGAGATGCGTATTATGGCTACTTTGCGAGAGGACACGGATATTGCCCGAGTACAGGCATTTTCTCAAAATATTGAGGGCATCAGACAGCGGAAATGGGAGATCACGAGAACCAGTCAGGAACAGTGCCGCAGAGACAGGCCTGATGATTTTCAGGGGGAGGCCCGGGGAGGACCCAGGCGGCGGTTATCAGATAGGTCACCTAGACCCCCGCCTCCATCACAGCAGCAGAGGGGTAGGTCCAGTCGCCGAGGGCAGTTAGAGCCGACGGTAGTTCGCGAGCAGTAGATTTACTACAACAGAGGAGGGAAGAGCAGAGAAGGTATACACTACCACTTTTCCATATTTGCAGCCGACGCCACTCTGGAGCTTGTAGATATGGCTCCACAGGATGTTATATTTGTGGCCAGAAGGGTCATCTGATGAGAGATTGTTCGGCTAGGGGTCAGGGTGACCGGGATCGATAGGATAGGTCATCAGCAGGGTCACAAGCTCCAGCATCCCCGGCCGGGCGTAGGCCCTCAGTTTCAGCAGGTAGAGGCCGAGGCAGATCAAGGGCCTTCAGTCCAGGTGGGGGCCCAGACCATACCTATGCATTACCGGGAAGACAGGATTCATAGTCGTCACCAGATGTTGTGACAGGTATGCTGACTATTTGCTCTTACCCTGCTTATGTGTTGATAGATCCGGGATCCACCTTGTCCTATGTTACACCATTAGTGACTCGGAAGTTAAGTATTGTGCCGGAATTGCTTCGGCGACCTTTTTTAGTATCCACACCCATTGGTGACTCTATTATAGCCAGAAGGGTCTATCGGGGGTGTACAGTAGAGGTTGTCAGCCGTCAGACTACAACAAATTTGGTAGAGCTAGAGATGGTGGCATCATGGGTATGGATTGGTTAGCTCCCTTCTATGCCAATGTTGAGTGCTGGACCAAGACTGTCCGATTTCACTTCCTAGGGGAGGCAGTACGGGAGTGGAGAGGTAGTACAGTCACGCCAAAAGGTAGGTTTATTTCCTATCTTCGAGCGAGGAAGTTGATAGAAAAGGGGTGCATTTACCACATTGTCAGAGTTCAGGATGTTCGGGTAGAGCCTCCGACTCTTCAGTCTGTTCCAGTGGTTAATGAGTACCCCAATGTATTTCTAGATGAGCTTCCTGGTATTCCCCCAGAAAGGGAAGTTGATTTTGCAATTGATCTATTACCAGGCACTCAGCCCATATATATTCCCCCTTATCGGATTGCTCCTGCGGAACTCAGGGAACTAAAGGAACAATTGAAAGATTTGCTAGATAAGGGCTTTATGAGGCCGAGTACCTCACCTTGGGGTGCGCCAGTTCTGTTCCTGAGAAATAAGTACGGCTCCCTCTGTATGTGTATAGACTATCGGCAACTGAACAAAGTCACGGTCAAGAATAAGTACCCGCTTCCCAGAATAGAGGATTTATTTCATCAGTTACAAGGAGCAAGGTATTTCTCTAAGATTTACTTAAGGTCCGGATATCATCAGGTTTGGGTTCATGAAAGAGATATTCCAAAGATTGCCTTCAGGACCAGATACGACCACTTTGAATTTTTAGTCATGTCCTTTGGGCTGACGAATGCTCCAGCAGTGTTTATGGACTTGATGAACAATATTTTCAGGACATACATGGACTTGTTAGTGATAGTATTTATCGATGATATTCTGGTGTATTCTCGCTCAGAGGCAGACCACCATGATCATCTGCGGACAGTGCTCCAGATTCTCAAAGAACGCAAGCTATATGCCAAGTTTTCTAAATGTGAGTTTTGGCTGAATTCAGTAGCCTTTTTGGGTCATACCGTGTCGGATGCTGGTATACAGGTAGATACACAGAATATAGAAGGAGTAAAAACATGGCCCAAACCTACCACTCCAACTGAGGTACGCAATTTCCTGGGATTAGCCGGGTACTAGAGAAGGTTTGTGGATGGATTTTCCACTTTAGCAGCACCTCTGACCAAACTGTCACAGAAGGCAGAAAAATTCTAGTGGACTGAGGCTTGTAAGCAGAGCTTCCAGGAATTGAAAGATAGATTGACGTCAGCACCAGTATTAGCATTACCAGAAGGAGCAGAGGGTTATGCAGTTTATTGTGACGCTTCGGGTGTTGGGTTAGGATGTGTGTTGATGCAGCATGGTAAAGTGATTGCTTATGCTTTCAAGCAGCTGAGGAAGCATGAAAAGCACTACCCTACCCATGACCTGGAATTAGCCTCAGTAATTCATGCCTTGAAGATATGGAGAAATTACTTGTATAGCGTCCACGTGGATATTTTTACTAATCACAAAAGCCTGCAATACATCTTCACCCAGAAAGAGTTGAATTTTCGGTAGCGTCGCTGGTTAGAACTGTTGATAGACTATGATGTGAATATTTTATATCACCAAGGGAGGGCCAATGTGGTAGCAGATGCCCTTAGTTGTAAGTCTATGGGAAGTTTGGCATACTTACAGCCCGAGCAGTGCGAATTGGCCCGAGAATTGCATCAGCTAGCCGGTTTAGCTGTTCGCATAACAAAAATAGGGGACATCAGAGCAGTAATCGAGAACACCGCAGTATCATCATTAGTCATGGAAGTGAAGGAACGACAGTATGAATACCCTAGACTGGTTCAACTCAGAAACAAAGTTCAGTGAGGAGAGGTGATAGATTTTCAGGTAACCGAGGATAGAGTGCTGAGTATAAAGATCGCCTTTGTGTTCCAGATGTTACAGGGCTTCACCAACAGATTATGGGTGAGGTACACTATGCCCATTATTCTCTCCATCCAGGTTCGACAAAAATGTACCACGATGTAAAAGAAAACTACTGGTGGCCCAGGAAAGAAGAAGGGGATAGCAGAATTCGTAGCATGATGTCCCAATTGCCAATAGGTAAAAGCTGAACATCAGAAACAAGGCGGACTGACCCAGGATATAGCTGTGCCTCTATGGAAATGGGAAGCAGTTAACATGGACTTTGTAGAAGGATTACCTCGCACTAGGCGTAGATATGATTCGATCTGGGTAATTGTTGACAGGTTGACAAAATCAGCCCACTTTCTGCCATTAAGGACTACATTTTCAGTCGAAGATTATGCTGAGCTGTATATTAAAGAAATAGTCAGATTACAGAGGGGCGCAATTTACAACTAGGTTTTGGCAATCATTTCAGAGAGGCATGGGGACGCAGGTTAACCTGAGCACAGCCTTCCATCCTCAGACAGACGGGCAGGTAGAACGTACCATCCAGACGCTCGAGGACATGTTGCGAGCATGTGTTTTAGATTTTGGAGGTAGCTGGGATGAACACCTACTGCTTATTGAGTTTACCTATAAAAACAGTTACCATTCAGCAATTCAGATGGCACCTTATGAAGCGTTGTATGGGCGAAAGTGTAGATCTCCAGCTGGTTGGTTTGAAGTAGGATAATCATCATTGATTGGGCCAGATATCATTCATCAGTCAGAGGAAAAAGTAAAGCTTATCAGGGAACGTTTACCGACTGCTCAGAGCCGCCAGAAATCGTATGTTGATGTGCGGCACAGAAACTTGTAATTTAATGTGAATGACTGGGTATTCTTGAAAGTGTCACCGATGAAGGGTGTAATGAGGTTTGGTAAGAGAGGCAAGCTTAGCCCGAGGTTTGTTGGGCCTTATCAGATTCGCTGAAGAATAGGCCAGGTGGCATATGAATTAGATCTACCTCCAGAATTAGAA
>JACEIK010000830.1:219627-341552 GCA_018107945.1 Datura stramonium
TGTTTCATGAGTTGCTTTATATTCATGTAAATATGGAGTAGCTGACTCCAGTTTATTGTGAAATGAATACTATAGTATCGTGTGGAGTACCTGTATTGGACTTTTCTGCATTTCAGAATTTTCGGATAGTCCATATTACAGGGGAGACTCTACCGAAATTTCTCCAGAATAAATAGTGGCAAGTTAAGATTCTTGCAAGCAGAAGGTAACATTCGAGGATGAATGTTCTTAAGGAGGGGAGGATGTTACACCCCGTAAGTTTCTAGCAGTTAGTCCACCTATTCGTATGTTGATTGGGAGTTTTAGAATACCATACGTGCGAGAAAAGGGCCTGGGGAAAGGCCGAACGAGTGCCAAGTTTGAATTTTGCAAGAGGAGGCCGAACCGTGCTGCCCAAAGGGGAAAAGTGGCACGGAGCTGGGACCTCCGCGTTAGCCAATGTGGCACGGAGCCAAAACGGTGCGTTGGCCAGCGTGCCACGTTGCCATGTATTTTGTTGCAAGTATATATAGGCCTCACCCTTAAATTATTATCATTCTCCATATATACCACGCAATAAGTATAGATAGGGACGAAGAGAATATATAATTTTCTTCCGATTACGCTGCCAAACACCGTCCAAATTCAAATTAACTTCGGGTATCAAAGTATAAGGATGTAGGGAGCATTTCTACGGAGTTAGTTTCGTAAAATTCGCCCGGTGTATCATCGTCCTGCCGAGCCAAAGTGATTGGAATTGCTCCAAACTAGTGTTAATAAACTCCCAAGGTTAAAGTAAGTACTTCTCCCTTCTAGACTCCCGAGAAATTATGAGTTTTCGACCGTTCTTCGATAAATTGAAGAATAGTCAGTAGATATATATAAAGTATCATTTTCTTCCAGTATAGTAATGAAGTTAATCCTATTCCTTTGTGAATATGATTACAGTTGGGGAGAATAGCTGAATACTAGCCGAACCTTGCCAGTTAATCAAAAAGTCGGCAGTCGAGGTATGTAAAGTCAGTTTCTTTCGGAAAGTTAGTTGTCCCAGTATAGTAAAACAGTATATATTCCAGTAGAGTATTTCAGAAATAGTATAGCATACTCAATATAAAATTTAGTTAAGCACGTCAGAAATATTATATCGGGTTTAGCATGAATCTTAGTGAAACAGCATAAGTCCCAGCTGATTATTTCAGAAATATTATATCATGCTTCAGTATGAGATTCAGTACAGCATGTCAGAGATTATATTATTATTATTAGATTCAGTATGTATTATATGAAGTCATTGCTATAGGTTAAGACTTGATTGTATTGTTTTGGGATGGATTACCTAGCTTCCGTGACAGCCCCAGGGTTAATAGTTGTATCGACTCGTCCGCCAGAGGGTGAGGATATGTCGCTCTACGGAGTGGAATGTCGTTCGCTAGGGATGAAGATGGGATGCCAGTTTCCCCATATTTTGCTGTGGTTAGCCTTTATACACCCCCGTCGAGTGCTTGCGCTCGGGTTGTTGATTTCAGGAGTCCTCCAGACTCAGGTAAAGCTATATTCAGGGGCCCAGCAGGCCCATGTTGCATACCTAAGGATCGTCAGGTTTTCTTATAGTGACTAGGTGATGTGGTATGACTTGGGTAGGGGTAAATAGATTGTGATGATTGTACCTTCCGGCTTATGGGGGCCAGGTAAGGTTTATGTTGTGTAATGTTATGTCATGTATTTTAGTTATGGTTAGATAGATAGTAGGATGCCACGTTACCAGGTATGACTCCTACTATTTTCAGAATAGTTAAGGTTAGTCCTGAACCCACTATTCCAGTCAGTTTCAGTCTGTCTTTCTTATTGCTCCAGTTACTATCAGTATCATTATTTACTTTCCATTATTTTTAGTTGTTGTTTTGCTTACTCTGTACCAGTGGTACTGACGCCCATTTTGGGGCGCTGCATTACTTTCCTGCAGGTACACATAGATGAGGAGTAGATCCCTCGTAGTTCCAGTCAACGTTACAGAGCCTTTAGCTCCTTTCATTCGGAGTCTGGAAAAACAGAGGTGTACTTTCTTTTTGTTTGTATAGTATGGGTAGGCCGGGGCCCTGTACTAACCATCTTATTATTCCTAGAGGCTTGCAGATTGTATGTTTTCCCTGTGGTTAGCTGTATTGGCAGTGTGGGGCCTTATTCAGTTGTTAGTTGGTGGCCTTGTCGGTCATAGATCAGTTCAGTGCTCGATTTCATTTCTAAGATATAACTAGACAGCATATCGTCCTTGTCGGCCCGCGTAGGATCCCTTGTAGTTTGTTTTTCTTGTTAGCTGTTTATATCCTTATAGGTGGCTATAGGCCTTGTCGGCCAGAGGCTGAGTTTACAGCCGTTATATAGCCCGTCGTTTTCTTGAAACCAGAGTTATAGCCTGCCTGGCACCAGAAGTGCTTAGGCTCAGTTAGTCTAGTAGTGCAGGTCCTAGTAGGGCACCAAGTGCCAGTCATGCCTCCCAAGGTGTGGCGTGACAATATCTAGCTTAAACAATTTGCTAATATTCCTTTCCCCTGAACACCGAGTTGACAAGAGTGATACACTCGCTCAGCTTGTAAATATTCTCCAACCGGTGTAGCAACCAAGAAAGGATTTGTCAAAAACCTTGAAAATCTATTCAACCTCATTGCAAATTATAAGAACACACTGAAATAGGTTGATCCGGTATCAATTAAGCAATAGCATCAAATGAACACACCAAAATTATACCTGTGATTATCAGGTTATATGTCAAATCTTACAACAGAATAGAGAGCATATATAAATATACCAAGTTAAGGTTCAATTAAATGACTTCATCAAGTAAGTATGCTAAAAGTGTAGATGCCTCTGCATCCTGCCTAGTAAGAGCAAACACTCGAGATTGGCCTCTACCAACTGCACCTTATCCTCTAACTATAGTACTTTCATTCCTAGTGCCTCTTCCTGCTAATCTAGACTGATCCCTAGCGATATAAGTGGCAGAGTTTGTTGGTGTACAATTCATGGATGTTGATGCCTAACTATATCTCCTATGATTACATGGACTGTCACACCCTACGATTTGGGGAATGCGTAGCTGGCACTCGATACTAAGCTGATCGAGATGCGGGCTGTAAGACGTTTGTAACTGTAACACCTATGCCTTCCAGGCCACCTATCACAATCAACTAGAGTAAATATCTTGACCCATAAGGTCTCAACTACAACAATTAAATAACTGAAATACCAACAAGGTTATGATTATGCTAAACCATGCAATGGAAAGCCGACAAGGACAAAGACTGAATAATACTAAACATACTAAGTCCAAAAAGACTCTAATGAGTAAAATAAGCTGATGGTTGGAATAGGGCTCTGACCTACCTATAACTACAACTCAAAAATCAAGCAAAAATAACTAAACCCTAGCTCTAGGAATAAAGGAGCATACCAACTCATCCACTGATCTCATGAACCACCACTGCAATTGGCAATCCGAACCTCTACCTACACCTAAGGCATGAATGCAGGTCCCCATGTGAAGAGAAATTAGTATGAATGAAATGTACTGGTATGTAAGGTTTATACTGTAAATGTGAGACAATAATCACATAATAACTGAGTAAAGCCATAATCATATAAGGACAGATATAACTTTGAACTCTAGAAGTTGATATTTGAACAAGATATCATACATCATATGGATATAATAAAGTAAGAACATATACAAGTCATACTGCATTATCCCTAAGCTATATAGTCCCTAGCCAAATAATGACCTGGTCCGGTCAATCAATACTGCCCTGCCGAGATAGCCGTCTCGGAGGTATCATAACTAAAAGGAAATCTACCCACATGACATGACCGCATCGGTGGTATAGTCATAAGTGTCATATCTAAAGGAAAACACCTACTTGAAATAACCGTGTGGCTAGTAAGGTCATAGTCTCATATCTGAAGGACAAGTGCCCACCCGATATAACCGTGTCATTGGTAAGGTCATAAGTCTCATATATCAAATAGGTAAAGGACAATTGACACCCTAACATAACTGCATTGGTTGTAAGTTCATAAGTCTCATATATCAAATATGCCAAAGAAAAACAACCAACCAGATGTACCTGGTCGGTGGTAAGGTTGTAGTCTCATATACGAAGCCGATCAGGCTTATATCATGTATGTCTAACACATAGTCCTCCTTCATAATTCATAGTTGCACATAAGAACATTTATCACATAAATCTTTCAAATAACACTTAGATGCACATACTCGATGAATTTCACAGTTATAACAAGGTTTGAACGACATAAGAAGTTCAACAAGCCCTATAGACAACACTTTGGCACATTTAAGATTCGAGAAATCGATAACCTGAAGATTAGCTTAAGGGAGAGGAATCAGGGAATTTCCCCTTAGCCTTCCATACCTGATAACATATACATAAGATAAAGGACAATCATGACAAGGCATTTCTACTTCGACAAGCTAATTTATACTTACTAGATTGTGACATCAACTCTTTGCTTAGATTCCTTATGCATTGTTCAACTTCCATACTTTCATATCGTGAATCGTTAGCATACCTCATTCTTTCAAAATTAGATCACATTTCAACGTAACATATGAATAGGAAGACATATGTCACGTATCTCAAAATTGGAGCTCTTTAACATAAAAAATCATAGGCAACTATCTAGGGGCTACCTTAAGACAAATAAAGACTCATAGTGNCAAATAAAGACTCATAGTGGTGCTTTAGAAAACATAGGAATGGCTCGTATGAATCTTTATAATATCTGAGGAGCTTAGAAAAGCTTAATGGTATTATTATAAGCAATTTAGAAACTTCCAGGAATAATTCTTTAAGACTTGAAAAATAATCCAACAATTTGGAAAAATAATCAAAGATAATTATTTAGAAAGTACAACAAAGCACTTCTCTTTATCTTAAGTTACTATCGTTAAAACATTCAATTATAATTATTTCATAAGAAGTTAACATTTTATTGGTCTTTCATAAACTTAAACAAAACTGAACATAAACAACTTTATTTGTAACTCTTTTGCTAAATGTCTTTAGAACAGGGTCAATTTGTCCATTTGCCTTACTTGTTCACATTTGTAACCCTTATCGTCTCAGTTAATAACCTTAGCTCTACTTTCCTTATTCATCTTAACTTCTTTTTCCAAATATGAATCGTCATTCCACATTTAAGTCTTTACTCTCGTGTCAACATGTAATACCCCAAAAGTCCCTTAGATCAGACCTGAGACTATCAACAAAAATTTTTGCACAAGACCACAAAATGGGCCATTAAGTGCACTATTAAGTGACTTAACGGTGCGTTGAGTGATCCGTCAAGTGGGGTGGTTTTTGGGTTTGGAATTTTCTATCCAGTGATGATGAGTCAAGTGAAAATTCATTAGTTTTAGTGAGACATACTTCGAGATAAGAATCAGAGGATGAGTAGAGTGGATTCAGATCTAACGATTAGACTTAATGGTCATTGAGTAAGGGGATGACTTATTATGTGACTCATGGTATCCAGTGTCGAGTCATTCTGATAATCCTTTGGTTGAAGATTAGAAGATGGAATTTTAGGGGCAGAAGTAATGGATGGGCCCATGAGGCATTAGTCAGACAACAACTCGTTGGAGGGTCGTTGCCACTGGCAGGAAGATTTTTAAAGCGAATTCCCAGGGGTATTTTTGTAAAATTCTATGCTTCTAAATCCTAAATGATGTCATTTTGGGACTCCTAAGGGACGAATTAAAGGGATTTTCCTAGGCAAATTCCTCATTCCATCCAAATCATCCGTGAGACTTCTCCTCTCTTCTCCTCTCAAGGCTCAAGAACTAGGACTTTCCTCCAAGGTGCTGCAAGCTTCAAGTTACTGTTGGGGATTATTAAACCAGGTATGTGGGACTTTATTTCATCCTTGTGTCCCAATTTACGTCCAAAAACCTAGCTACTTTGATTCCCTAGAAAGCATGCCTTAGGGCCATTCTATGAATGTTTTCTCTTGTGTCTTCCATGATTTTGAAAGTCTTCATGAAAAATAGAATATGATGTTCATGATTTAATTTTCAATTGCATGATGAATTCCCATGATTAGATGTGTAGCATGATTTCCCCAAGTTCAGCCTATGAATTGGTTGTTTTCGAAAATGTGGTTCGTTTGAGATATATGATTTTACCATGAAAGTAGTATATATGATTTACACTATGAATTGAGCCTATGATATTCATGATATCAGTATGATCAATATATTTATGGTTCTTTAAACTCTCAGGTCTCTTACTAGTTAGAAAGTAGTGCTGACTAGTCTTAGAACATCAATTTTGAGCCCTTAGTATTAGCATGTTCATGGTCCTTTAGACTCTCGGGACCCTTGTTAGGTAAAGTGGTTTTGACTAGTCTTACGACATTAGCTTTAGACTTTCAGTTACATGTATCTTTATGATCAATTGGGAGTAGTAGTTAGCACTGAATAGGCCAGGGTTGCAGCGTACCCGGGTCTCAGAACTACTTGCCACCATAGGTTAAGGGGTTTTCAATAATAGAGAATATTTCCCTTAGTCTGAAGAATATGGGATCCTTGTTATTTGAGAGTGTGTCCGTTGCCTTAATGGGTGCATGTAGTGGTCATAGTTATTAGAGATTGTCTTTCTGAGTTTACGAGTGATATCATGCCAATCATAGTTCTTACCCTTGGTAGGGTATGAACACACTTCGAACTAGGGTTACAAGTTGGGCACCATAAGGCTCACATTGTAGTTTGTTGGTTAATAGTCTCTCCCATAATATAGTTCAGTTTTAATTTGAGTATAACTATTTCAATTACAGTTTTCAGTTTATGATTTCAGATTCAGTCTTTAGTACATATACATGACCCAAAAACTATATTTACTTATATTTCATTGAATGTTTTCAAAAGAGCGTATTATATTAGTATTTACACATCTCAGATAGGGTCATTGTACTACATCACAACTATGCATTCAGTTATGTATTTAGATCAGTCTTTTTCAGCATACTAGCATTGCTAGCTTCAGTTACGTTTCCCATATAGTCAGTAAATTCCAAGTACTAATCACATACTTTATGTGTTATATTGATATAGAACAAGGTATTCAGACTCAACCCCACGGTTAGACACGTTCAAGACTCTATCTGCTGACAGTTGTTAGTCCTAATTTTCTGAAGATGAGAGTTATATTTTTTATTTCAGTATATTTCTAGTTTCAGATTTTGGAGTTTGTTGGGGGCTTGTTCCAGTAGCTCATCAGAGAAGTAGAGGCTTCTAGACAGTGTAGTATTAGTTTTCATCTTTTGATTCAGCGTTGTTATTAGTTCTTTATCCTTTCTTGTTGATTAGTTATATTGCAGTTGAGCTTCTGCTCAAATATGTTCTAGTAGCTGTTGTTATGTTACAATTATGCTATGCCATATGTTAGCTTGGAACCATTTATGGTTTTAAGTCTCGTTTTGCATCCGAGGTCTAAGCTTGTGTCGTGAAAAACTTGGTATCTAAGCATTATCTTTAGGGTGTCCTGGGGTGTCTGAAAGTGGCATTAGGTAGAGTCTTTTTCGTGGGTGTGAAGCTCGCCACACTTATAAGGGAGAGGCTGCAAGGTGTTTTAGGAAAATTCCCTTTCTTCATAATTCATATCATGCGTAGAGTGTGAAACTCTAAAAGTTCCTCTCCTAACTCATACTTTATGCATCCGCAGATAGTTCCTCCCATATGAACAAAAGGAAAGAGATGGTAATGGGCACCAGCTAGCCCCACCACCCCTAGCTGACCCGATGAATGAGCAGGTTACTCATTCTGAGTTCAGGGATGCTTTTCAAATGTTGGCTCAAACTATGACAGCCCAGGTCAACCAATAGATAGTGGCCCATGTCCACTAGAATGGGAATGCAGCGGCAGTGAGAGTGCGAGACTTTCTCAAGATGAACACACCTGAGTTTCTTGGGTCAAAGTTGAATGAGGTACCATATGAGTTCATAGAGGAGGTTTAGAAGATCTTGGTGGTGACGGGTGAGAAGAGTGCGGACTTAGCCTCCTATCAGTTGAAGGGGGTTGCACACATGTGGTTCACACAATTGAAGGAAGGTCATAGGGCAGGTGCAGCTCCGGTGAGTTGGAATAAGTTCATGACACTCTTCTTGGATAGGTTCTTTCCTCAAGAGTTGATGGAGGCGAAGGGAGCTGAGTTCATGAATATGAAGAAGAAGAACATGACTATCAAGGAGTAGGCCTTGGAGTTTAGCCGATTTTCCAAGTATGCATCGGAAAATGTGGCCGATCCAGGGCTCACATAAGCAGGTTCATAAATGGAGTCTCATATTTAGTGTCCAAGGAGTGTAGGACCACAATTCTTATATGTAACATAGACATTTTTAGACTCATGATCATGCACAACAAATTGAGAAGGAGAAGTTAAAGGAGTTGGAAAGGGAGAGCAAGAGAGCAAGGAAAGAGGACTCAGAGTATTCCGAGTAAAGAACAAGTGGTGGACCTCGTTTGCAGTCCCGCTAGAGGTCATCAGTCCCTACACCATCAATAGCCAGTGTTCCACACAGACCTAGGGTAAGGGAGATTACATACCCATCTTGCAAGAACTGTGGAAAGAACCATTTGGGAGAGTGCATGGCTGGTTTAGGTGTTTGCTTATGGTGCGGCAAGTCGGGTCATAAACTTAGATATGTCCCAACGGCAAGGTAAAGCCCCAGCAACCTTTTTAGTAGCTTCGATAGCCCACCTACCTTAGCAGGGCACATCAGCTGGTGTAGATAGTGGATAGCCTTAGGACCACTTCTACGCCCTGTGAACACATCAGGATCGAAAAAGCTCGCTAGAAGTAGTCATAGGTATGTTATGAGATTTTCGTGTTGATCCTTGCATATTGTTAGACCCAGGAGTCGCAGTATAAGGTATAAGACCCTTGGTGCAAGTATGAGATTTGTCTTTGGATGGTATAAAATGATTGTAAGTATGAAGCCTTAAGTAACAGCTTTAGAGGCGAATGGAAAGTCAAGAGTTAGTGATGTAGCCTAGCCTTAAGAAAGGATCCAAGAGCCCTAGAATGATAACTGTAAGCTACAGGGGAGATGATAAGTTGAAGGGCCAAGTCAACTATTGAGCGTTCTAGTAGGGAAGTTTTAGATACAATGTCTATGTGATGTCGATCACTTCCTGTTCCTGTGTCTTCCCTTATGTTGTTGTGAACATTTTTCTTTACTCATGCCGATGCTTAAATTTCCAAAGTGATAGGTAACTACTCCAGTCAGCGATGCCAGTCTCACCCCATGAATCCAAAAATTTCAACTTTATGTCATGAAACCAGTTAGGTATATATAAACGCATGTCTCCAAGTATGCTCAGCTCTGTGAACTCAGTTGTTAGAATTTGCCTTAACAGCTCAACAGATCATGCTACATCATGTATGTGCTCAATTTAGATTGTCTAAATAATTTGTGATTAAGATTTCCTTAAGCTCAGCCCTATGTATGTTTTCCCATAACAGAAATAGTGGTTTCAATGGATATGCTCTGCATTGACTACCCGTGTAATACCCTGGAAGAACCTAAGACTAGACCTCGTTTGCTATGTGTTTGCAGAATTTAGACNATAACAGAAATAGTGGTTTCAATGGATATGCTCTGCATTGACTACCCGTGTAATACCCTGGAAGAACCTAAGACTAGACTTGGGGATTGGAAATGAATTTTGTAGAAAAACCTAAGTTTTTGCATCAGAACAACTCGTGATACGAGTCGTGATGGGATCTGACAGGTCGTGGTTCCAGTCATGATAGAGTTTTGGAGTTTGGGGCAGACCACGAGTCACTCTATGAATCATGATGAGTAGGTATGACTCGTGGCTAGTAGTCATGATTAATTTCCCGGTGGTGTCAGGGTAGGAAGTCACTGGTCATGGCATGACTCATAGGAAGTGGTAATGAGTCGTGATGAGGAGTCGTGGTTGGGTTTTCCCAAGTGGAGGTGAATGATGCCACGACTGACAATACAACTCGTGGTAGGACACCACAAGTCGTGGTTAGATTTTGAGGCAAATGAAAGATGAGACAGTGGTGACCACGAGAGGTGACCACAAGTAGTTACGTTATGGAACGACTCGTGGTACAAGTCGTGGCCACTGGCAGTTGAGTTTTTCCAGGATTTTCATTAAGAGTATTTTCATAATTCCTAAGCCCTAGGGTCCTAAACTACGTCGTTTTAAGCTTGAAATGGAGTGTTTTAAGAGGGGTTATGTCATTCTAAACCTATCCTAGATCATGCATGCAAGTTTAAGGGTTTAGAGGGTGATCAAGCATAGTTCATCAAGGATCTTCCCCAATTCTTCTTCAGCTTCTCTTTGGAAATCAAGGGAGTGGTAAAATCAGATCCTCTCAGGTATGTAGGGTAATGAATGAGTGAATTTGTTCACACCCATTCCCAATCTCTCTCTAATTCATGAAATTCTATTGATAATTTTATGGGATTTTATCCCAATTCTTATGAAGCAGTTATGATCTATCTATGGGTTAGTTCTCCTCATGGATAATTTCACGTTTTACGAATCATGGACATATTTTTGACTATTTCAATTTAAATTTTCTACAAAACCATGCCAAATTTTGTAAGTTTCATGATAAATCAAGTTATGATTATACATTGACATTGATGTTCATTAACCCATTATGATTTATGACTTATGATATGATTTCTCTCAAATTCTCCTCATGAATTTATGAATATCAAGTATTATACATATTTTACAAGTATGCATGAACTTCATGACTTTTGGATTTATGATATTGGTCGACTCACAGGCCTTATCTCATGGCTAGTTCACGTATTTCAAGCATTCTTATGATCATCATAATTTTAACTAGCCTATGAATCTTATGTATATTATCCTATGAGCATTATATATATTTTGGGAGTAGTATTTAACACCGAGTAGACTCGGGGTCCAAGCATACCCCGAGTCTTAGAACTACACGCCAATAGAGCCACGATGGGACCTCTATGATGCTATCCCCTTTGCACAAATGGGCCCTTTCTTGTGATATCACACCTCTTTCATGGTTCTACTCTTGGCAAGGTACGAACACACTCTCGACTAGAGGTTTACAGGTCAAGCTCCATGTGTGCTCATATGGGATATGTCCTTTATAAGAATCTCCCGTTGTTCCTCATAATTTATGTATGATTATGATTTTATAGTTTGGCTCAAGTCATGCTTAATAAAGCTCTTCTCTTATGATTATGATTCTAAATGATTTATGAATGTTTGAAAACCTTCAGCCTTATGTTGCGTTATAATATTTATGTTATGATCATGCTTTCATACTCTTATGAACTTTTATATATTTTAATTTTGTACTTACCTTGCATACTCGGTACATTCCACGTACTAACCGCATACTCTATTTTATATCATTTTATGATACAGGCTCCGATCTTTAGACTAAACCTCGTCACTAGCTAGTTCTCTGGAGTTAGCATTCAACTTCAGTGGTGAGTCCTCATCTTCTGAGGACCATTCGTTATCAGTTATCTAGGATTTTAGTTGGGGGTGTTGTACCATCAACCCATCAGATATGATAGAGGCTTTCAGACTGTATGTAGTAATCAGCTTGTCGTGTATGAAATGAATTTTGGTGTTGATGTTATGTTATGATTAGACTTCCGTTATGTTTATTATGTTCATTCCGTGGGTCGACTTGGAGTCTCTCGGGGCTCCTTGTCCCGTGTCTCGATTCAAGGGAATAGGTTTTGAAGTGTCCTAGGGTGTCTGAAAGCCACGTTAGGTAGAGTCTTTTTCATGGGTGTGAATTGTGCCACACTTATGACGAAGAGGCTACGAGACGTTTACGAAATGTTCTCTTCTTTCATGATCTATGTCATGCAGTGAAATTTCTCTCTATCTTTCTAATTCGTGTTATTCGCATTTTCAGAATCATGCCTCCCTACAGAGTTCATGACATAAGAAATTATGGAAATGGCCACGAGGATGGCAATGGAGATGGAAACCAACAAGCCTATGCACTATGCACCAGAGTCAGTTGCCCACGCTGAATTCTGGGAACCCATTCAGATTCTAGCACAGGCCTTGATCGCCCAGGGCAGGTAGTAGGAAGTAGCATATGTCCTGAAGAACGAGAATGCAACAGCAGCGAGCGTTAGACACTTTTTAAGGATGAACCCTCTCGAGTTCCTTGGATCGAAGGTGGACGAGGATCTGCATGATTTCATTGAGGAGATTTTGAATATCACCCAGATTATGCGGGTGACTGGAGAGGAGTGTGCTGATTTGGCCTCATATTAGTTAAAGGGGATTGCACACATTTGGTTTAAATAGTGAAAGGATAGTAGGGCAGTTGGAGCAGTCCCAGTCAGTTGGGATGAGTTTCATGTCACTTTTCTTGATCGGTTCTTCCCTCGGGAGATGAATGCGGCCGAGTTTGTGAATCTTAAGTAGGGAAAGATGACGGTTCAGGAGTATGCCTGGGAGTTCACACGTCTATCCAGGTATGCACCCAAGTTGGTAGCGGATCAGAGAGCCCGTGTGATCAGGTTTGTACACGGATGGCAGACTCCTTGGTTAGGGATTACTGGACCGCAATGCTTCTCCAAGATACTTACTTTGCTCTGATAGTCCTGTACGCCCAGTAGATGGCGAGCACTACAGCTAAGTGAGCGGGAGAGGGAGGCCATCAGGGCCAGGACTAATAGCATCGGATTCTCCCAGCCGAGGCCTATTGGGCACCATCAACAGTTCCACCAGAGATCTTTGGCCCCAGCACCATCATCAGCTAGTGTCCCATCCTGACCCAGACGTGATCAAAGGGGTAGAGGATCAGGCTTGAGTGTCCATAAGAGTATTTCAGAAGATCTCACTTTTCCAGCCTGTGCGAAATGTGGCAAAAACCACCCAGGGAGGTGTTTAGTTGGTTCAGATGCTTGTTTCGGGTGTAGCAAACCCGGGCACAGGTTCAGAGATTGCCCTTCAGCCAAATTAGGCGATGGTGGAGCCCGTACTCCATCTTTTAGTTTAGCAGCTCCACTAGCATCCCCCGCTCAGCAGGGGGCTTCTACTAGCACAAGTGGCAGACATCACCCAAACAGATTTTATGCCCTAGCATCCTGCCATGAGAAGGAGGTCTCCCCGGATGTAGTCACTGGTATGTTATGAGTTTTCCACCTTTATGTATATGCTTTGTTAGATCCGGGGGCTACCTTGTCTTTTGTGACACCTTATGTGGCTAGTAGTTTCAGAATCAGTCCCGAAATCTTGTTAGAACCCTTCTCCGTCTCTACTCTAATGGGTGATTCAGTTGTATCTAGGCGGGTGTATAGAAGTTTCCTGATCACAATCCATTAGAAAGTCACCTTAATGGATTTAGTAGAGTTAGCCATGACCGATTTTGAAGTTATTCTTAGAATGGATTGGTTCTTTGCATGCTATGCCTCAGTTAATTGTAGAACCCGGGCTGTAGAGTTTCGATTTTCGGTTGAGCCAGCCTAAGAATGTAAGGGTAGTTCAACTGTGCCAGTAGATTATTTCATTTCCTACCTTAAGGCTAGAAAGATTATGTCCAAGGGTTGTGTGTACCATTTAGTTAGGGTTAAGGATGCTACATCTGTTACCCCGACTATCCAGTCAGTCCCAGTAGTATGTGACTATCAAAAGTCTTCCCAGAAGACCTACCAGGAATCCCTCCCGAGTGGGAGATTGATTTTTATATTGACCTTCTTCCCGATACGCAGCCTATATCTATTCCTCCTTACAGAATGCTCCAGTAGAGTTGAAGGACTTGAAGGAGTCTAAGGAGAAGTTGAAAGACCATTCAGATAAGGGGTTGATTAGACCGAGAAAATCCCCATGGGGTGCACTAGTTCTCTTTGTGCGAAAGAAGGATGGTTCTCTTCGCATGTGTATTGACTATCGGCAATTGAACAAGGTCACCTTCAAGAATAGGTATCCACTCCCCAGAATTGATGATTTTTTTGACAAGCTTCATGGTGCTAAATGCTTTTCTAAGATATATCTCAGATTCGGATATTGTCAACTCAAGGTTGGGGAGAGTGACATCCCGAAAACAGCCTTCAGGACGCGGTACGGTCATTATGAGTTTGTAGTTTTTTCTTTTGGACTAACGAATGCTCCTGAAACTTTTATGGACTTGATGAATAGGGTGTTATCCATACTTGGATATGTTCGTGATCATGTTTATCGATGCAATTTAATATACTCTCGGAGCGAGGAGGAGCATGCCGCTTATTTGAGGGTGGTGCTACAGACCCCCAAGGACAACGCCAACTATATGCAAAATTTAGCAAGTGCGATTTTTGGTTGAACTCAATGGCATTCTTGGTCCATATGGTATCAAGTGAGGGCATAAAGGTGGACTCTCAGAAAATAGAAGCGGTGAAGAATTTTCTTAGACCAGTGAATCCTTTAGATATCAAGAGCTTCTTGGGCTTAGCTGGTTATTATCGGAGATTTGTTGAGGGATTTTCATCTATTGCAGTGCCATTAACCAAGTAGACCAAAAAGAAAGTGAAGTTCCAATGGTTAGAGGCTTGCCATAAGAGTTTTCAATAGTTGAAGACTCGACTCACCTCAGCACCGGTGTTAACCCTACCTTAGGGTACGATGGGTTTGTGGTGTATTGCGATTCTTCTATAATCGGCCTTGGTTGTGTATTGATGCAGCATGGTAAAATTATAGCATACGCTTCCAAGCAGCTGAAGGTTCATGAGAATAATTACTGGACCCATGATATTGAATTGGCGATGGTGGTATTTTCCTTGATGATTTAGAGACACTATTTGTACGAGGTCCATGTGGATGTGTTTATGGACCACAAAGGTCTACAATATGTGTTTACCCAGAAGGATATAAATCTATGCCAAAGGAGGTGGTTGGAGCTACTCAATGATTATGATACGAGTGTCCTTTACCATCCGAGTAAGGCCAATGTAGTAGCAGACACACTTAGTAGGCTCTCTATGGAGAATGTGTCCCATGTAGATGAGGGGAGAAGGAGCCGATGAAGGATGTGCATCAACTTGCAAGGTTGGGAGTTCGTTTGGTTGACTCGACCGATAGTGATGTTATTGTCCAGAATAGATCATAATCGTCCTTGGTGACTGATGTAAAAGCTAGACAAGATGAGGACCCTATTTTGGAAAAGTTAAAGGAAGCCGTTTAGAATCAGAAAGTAGAGGTCTTCTCCAAAGGGGAGATGGTGTGCTTCGATATCAGGGTCTCTTGTGTGTCCTGAACGCTGATGATTTGAGAAATCGGATATTTCATGAGGCTAATGGTTCCATATATTTGATACATNGGGTAAGTGTCCCCCATGGGTTCATAACTACTTCAAATATACACTTGTAATCTATCCCAATACTTACTTGCACAACTGATAACTAGGGTTCATCCAAACGATTTGGTTGTCCCTATTGGATGACTATACTCAATCACCAGGTTAGGTCTCATGAACAATTTTAATTCAACCATTATTAATTTACTCCAAATTGACTATCTCGTAACCACAACTCAAATGATATAAGGACCCATAAAGATCAAGGCTTTGTTATAATTCTCTTTTCCTAATCTCTACTTCTCTAAGTTCAAGCAAGTAAAGAATTTGGGCAAGTCTTAATATTGCGCTTCATTAAGATACATTAAAGATTAAGAGAATACAATACAAGTGTTTAGCATTGGTTTCCAATCACTTTGTGTAACCCTAGTTCGTTAATTCACATGGTTCCCACAGCCCTAGTTGTTGAGGTTTTAGCCTCTAATGATTATAAGATCATTATTAGCATTCATAGACTAACACATAATTGAATACTTACAAAGATAATTGAAAAGAAAACCTGTTTGATTATTGCAAGAATTGATGTTAAATAACTAAAGAAGAAGGAAGAAATCAAAGCAAGAAAATCTCCAAGACTTGAATTAAAATTCTCAACAACTTGTCTCTCAATGAAATAAAAGTCAATGTTCGACTCTTTGATCTCTCTAATTGTGTCTCTGTACTGAAAATAACCTAAAAATTATTTATAAAAATAATTGGAATATTCTCCTATGTAAATAAGAAAACTACAATAAAATTGTCGTCGCCTACACATACGATCCATAACAGGATTGTACTGGTCGTACCTTGACGCGTACATTGGCTGGCTTTTGTTGAATCTAGCTAAGTGTTGACTTTTGGTACGACTCATACCAAGAACCTACGAGTTGTACAATCTTCTAGTGGCTTGAACTTGCACTTTCTGACATTCTCTTTTAACTTCCACAGATGTCTTAGTACTACTTGTACCTCAGTTCCATAATCCGTGACTCCTTCTGATACCTTGAGTTCTGCCAATCTTCTCTTTTTCTAGTCTTTTCTATGGTTCCTTTCTATGGGTCTTAGATAGGTCTCGCGACTCATGGTTGCTACCCCTACCAGGACACTTGGCTTGTGTGATTCCTCCTTAAACTTTCCACGACTGCCATGATACGGCTCAAACAAGGATGATATTGCTTGTACCATAATCCATAACTTGTTCTTGCCTTATACTTTTCTCTTGGGCCTTTCCATGATTCTTAGTACGACTCATACTGAGATCCGTACTGAGCCACTTTTTTGCATTTTCTCCATCTTTTATACAATTCATCTCCAACATCTATTTTCCCTAAAATTAAAGCAAAAGTGCCTCATATCCATATAAACATACCTAACTCCATGCTAGTTTCCCAATTTTAAGCATTGAAAGTGTTGTAAACTCACAGCACATCATATGTTCATATTAGATTTCTTAAACGATTTGTGCTACAAATTTCCTTACTCTAAGCCCTATGTATATTCACCCATAATGGTAGTGGTGGTTATAATGTGTATGCTTGGAATAAACCTTCTATTCATGCTTTATATGCTAGTATGTGATGTACTCGTGTCTATTGCACTTGATTTCTGAAACCTTACCTCAAGTGAAAAAGTCACACTAAGTATAAGTCTGATTAAGTTGTATCCCTCATATTCCTAATGCTCATACTCTATTCTTTTAGTGATCCTCCTTTTGACTTGACAAATAATAGTAAAAGAATCTATATGAGTGAAGGATGGGAGAAAGTAGATACGTCTTTGATGACAATTATGGTGCACTAGTTCCATCATAGATTACAAGTATGGATGAAGTGTGATGTAAGGATTGGTCATGTGTAGTAGTTATAAGAAATGTTTGGTGTGTCTCTTTGTAGAAGTTCATGAAATTGCAGTTATTAGATATTCTAGGGAAGATGGGAGAATTCTTAGATCATGTAAGCTACAGAGAAACTATAAGATGATTATAGTGATAGGCTTGAATGTTGTGATGATATATATGTGGACCATTGCATTGAGTGACTAGTGACTCCTTGATTAGAACTCGAGGTTGGGTGACTTTCATGATAAGGAGAAGAAGTAGTATTCACGGGGAATAACTTGAGATACGAGAGATATAGTCGAGTTAGGATTGAATGAGGTGGAAGCCTGTTGTTAGACTCATAATTTACTATCAATATGAGCACAAGTGAGAAATATAAGTTTTGAATGATAAGTGTTGCATTTACAAAAGTTGGTGTAGTTACAAAGCAGTTTCTAAGCTTAAGGGTTGTCAATCATGTCAGTCAAGGAAAAAGAAGTCATATTCTTACTCTATGATTTAAGAGGCCAATAGGGGCCAAAGCCATGTTCCCATTAAATTCTTCAGGTCTATACACCTATCAATGTCCGGTGAGACTCGTGAAAGTGTTCCTAGTTTGCTGATGGCCATTTAGAGATTCACTTAGTCATGCCAATGAATGAAAATCTACCAAAATATTTATAATGTTTCAAGGTCTAGATCCTATCTATGTCCATGACCTTCATTTGAGGACGAATGATCCCAAGGAGGAAATATATAATGCCTCAGATTTTCGGGCTAAGTTTAAAAATGTTCTAGATATGTGGATAGATCCGAACCAATGAATTTTTATTTAAACTAGGTTTTAAGATCGATTCTTATGTGTAAGAATTTCATTTAATATGAATTAAGGTCATAAGGAACCTATAGCACAAAGTTGAGTTGAGAGCCTACTTACCGATTGAGTTTTTCTATAAGTTCTTATACAAGTGTCAACTTCAAATGACCATAACTCCAAATTTCTAAAATAATTTTAGGTGATTAAACCCATCAAATTGAATCCCTTTGAGTCTTATTTCTAAATCATTCAACCTTACATCAATCGGAGTTTGGAAGAAAACGTTATGAGCATTTTAGTGAAGCATTGTCAAGTGACACATCGTTACTGGATGGGTCAAATTCGCAGGAGGGATTTTAGGGTTATTTTTGTAATGTATTATATTTTAATAACCCAATTCAAAATGTTTTGGGATTCCTAAATATTATATTTAAGGGTTTAATTAGTCTAAACTCTTATTCCCATTCATTACAACTTTAATTCAAGATGATTATCTCTCAAGCTCATCAAGCAAGCTAGGAGGTCATCTTCTTCAACCTAGGGTTCTTCAAGCTTGTGTCTAAGTTATTCATTCTAGATATGTAAGGCTGACCTTAGTGAGGATTCCTAATCATCCTTATGATCTACATCTATGTAAGAATTTATTGAGATTAAAGTTAGGTTTTTGTCCAATTCTTGAATTGTCTTCTTCTCTATTTATATATGTTGAATTTTCATTATTGATTTCTTTATATTGAGTTTTATATTGAAGGCTCTTGATTATAATACTACTCTATTGATTGTTGATCATACTCTCTTGATTCTTGATTCTTGATTCTTGATTCTCGATTCTCGATTCTTGATTCTTGATTGTTGAGGTTGGTTCATGTCTCTTATCCCATGAACCCAATTGTATAAAAGTCATTAAATAGAAAGCATTGTGATTTGAGTTTAAATGCGTTGTTTTCATAAAGCAAGTAGATTTTTAAAGAAGATTTCATGAAGAGAATTTGAAAAAGGAAGTATGATTTTTAGCATGATTTTCAAAAGCTAAAGTATAGTCATAATTGGAAAATCAAGAGTATTGAGCTTAGAAGTTCACAAGTTTTTACAAGATATTTGGAGTATAGAGACACCCAAGCTTTTAAAAATATTTTGGGTGAAGGGCTCCATNTATTGTTCGTTGCCAGACCTAAACTTCAGAGGCTTGTAAGATTGAGCTTAGAAGTTCACAAGTTTTTACAAGATATTTGGAGTATAGAGACACCCAAGCTTTTAAAAATATTTTGGGTGAAGGGCTCCATAGAGATTTAAACATCTATTATATCTATAGTTAAAGTGCTTTATAAAAGATGTTTTCAGTTGCCTCAAATAGGCATCAGTTATATGAACATATATTTTGGGAGAATTATCTAGCATTGAGTTGGGTGGACGGGTTCAGACAACCCCAAAGCCCTAGAAATTACATAGCCAACATAGGATAGGATCATACCGTTGGTTCAGGTGACTTCTTGATAAGTTCCTGTTAAGGACTTTAGTTATGGATCCACAGTTCAGTTTTGTCCTCAGCCATGGTAAGGCTTTGGATAGCCTTCCTCCATGTGGGCCAAAAATGTGATCATCATGTGCTCATTCATGTTGGTTGTCAGTTATGAGAAACTTTTAATTTAAAGATATACACTATTTGCAGCAGGAGTTTTATTGCGTAAAGTGTTTTACACAATGATCATATTATCATATTGTATCTTATGCATCATTCAGAGTTTCAAAGTACAACTTCAGTTCATTGGTTCATGTCAAGTTTATTGATTCCAGTTATGCCCTTCGATTGATACATCCTTGCAAACATTGATTCATTCAGCCTAATCACATACCGTACATTCTAAGTACTGATGCCTTTTTTGGCGTTTCATCTTATTATGATGTTGATTCCTATAGATAGGATCAGTAGCGGACATTTTATTAGGATGTCACTTTATTTAGCATTTGGTCTGACCTCCTACTTTCAAAGAGTCACGGTCTTATTGAGTTTTATTTTAGTAGAGCTAAGGTAGCCATGGGAGCTTTGTCCCAACACCTGTCTTCAGTTATAGAGGCTTCACAAATAGAGTTAGAGTTGAGTCAATAATGTTACTTTGCAACACTGATTTTAGTCCAGTTAATAAATATTACTTTATTATGTTGAGCCCATTACAACTTTAGCTTCCACATTAGTTTATTGTGTTCTCAGCTAGTAGTAAGTCAGACCAAGGGTTCGCTTAGATCACTAGGTGGTCTGAGTGTTGGTTGCATCTATGGTGTAGGCATGGGATTTGACACCTTCCCACAACTCGTGGAGTAAATCCTATTGAGGGAAAAATCAAATTTTTTGTTGGTTTTCTATTTTACGTTTAGGATCTGATCTTAGGGACTTTTAGGGTGTAATAAAAATGATAAGAATATTTGGAGGGTTTTATAGTTTTAACACTGTAGTAGGTAAATTTCTTAGTGATTTTCCTTGAAAATCAAAATTAACAATGGGAAAGAGGCATGTAATGAAAAAGATTGTCAAATCTTCATCTATTCATGTAGATAAGAACTCTTATTTTCATTGGATGATATCGTATTTTGTTGGAGGCATCATAGCGGACTTGCATATAAATTTTTGAGGTGTTTGGAGATGATTTGAAGTGGATTTGACCAGAATTTTATTTGTAATATTCAAGATTGAGGATGTTCCATCGGCGTATCCACTGTTGTATACCATGTATCTCGTGGTATCACACCACGACTCGTGGAGTGAGTCGTACTTAGAAAAATGTTAAATTTTGTGTTGGTTTTCTATTTTATATCTAGGATATGATATTATGAACTTTTTAGGCGTTATAATATACCCCTCTTGAAGAACTATTAACCCTGAACTGATTTCTGAGATCTGAATTACTGATATAATAGTTGATTTAACTGAGAGTAATACTCAACTGAATTCATGGGACATGCATGCACAATTGATGGGACAAGAAACTAATAAGAATACTATGAGAGGAAGTTGTAACCTCAAGATGGTTCTGAACTAGAAGAGAAAAGATGAGGGTAATTGGCCATCATATCTGATTCGACTTCCTAAGTAGCTCCCTCAACCAACTGATTCCTCCATAAAACTTGCACAAAAGTGGCTTCCTTGTTTCTCAACTTATAAACTTGACGTTCAAGAATCTCAACTAGAACCTCTTTGTAAGAGGGACTATCTTGCACACCCACACTTTCTAATAGTACAACTAAAGTCGGATCGCCAATACACTTCTTCAACAAGGACATATAAAAGACCTAATGCACCAATGCTAACTCTGCAGGAAATTCAAACTCATAGGACACATTGCCAATGAACCTCAGAATACTGTAAAGACAAACATACTAAGGACTAAGTTCCCCTTCTTACCAAATATCTTCACCTCTTTCATGGGTTAAAACTTTATAAACACCCAATCATCAACTACAAACTCAAGCTCCCTCCTTCTCACATTTGCATAGGATTTCAGACGACTCTGAGGGATTTTCAACCTCTCTCTAATTAGCTAAAACTTCTCCATAGCTTCACGAAATTAATCTTGCCCTATCAATGTAGTCCTTATCTACCTCAAACCGTCCAATAGGTGATCTACACCTTCACCTGTAAAATGCCTCAAAAGGAGCCATCTGAATACTGGAATGAAAAGTATTATTGTAAGAAAACTCTATGAGAGGTAAGTGATCATCTCAATTACCTTTGATGTCGATCATGCAATCTCTAAATATGTCCTCTAAGGTCTGAATGGTCTACTCCACCTAACCATTGATGTGTTGTGGGTTTACAGCACTTTCGACACTTAAAACTAAGGAAATAAGCATGGGTTTAGGTGTGTTTATATGGATATGATGCACTTTTACTTCATTTTGAAGGAAACTAGGTGTTGGAGTTGAAATGTGCAAAAGAAGGAAAAAAGGCAGAAAAAGGGCTAAGTGCAGATCTCAATACGAGTTGTACCTTCCTAGCTTGAGCCGTACTGAAAGTTGTGGAAAAGTCCAGACCAGGTGTTGAGGCAAAAGGGGATAGTATGACTTATTGTACGAATAGGTACCATCCTGGTATGAATTGTACCATAGAAATCATGATAAATACGAGAAGTTGCAGTATAGGACAAGTCTCCAGCTACGGGTAGTAACCATGGATCATGATATCTAACTAAGACCCATACCAAGGAGCCATGGTGAACTCCAGAATAAGTGAAGAATGGCATATCTCAATGTACGATTGGAAGTCACGAGTTGTAAGATGAAGGTGTGAGTTGTACCAAGAAAGCTGTGAAAGTAAATAAAGGATGCTAGAAGTTGCAATTTAAACCATGAGCAGATTGTACGACTCATAGGTCCATTGTCATAACCCAAATGTACACCCCAATCATAGACACGAGACAAGGAGCCCCGAGAGACCCCATGTCGACCCATGGCATAAGCATACATCTAATCCAATCACATAAGCGGAAGACTTAACATATAAGAACGTAATCATAACATTTCCAAAGGGAAAATTAGTACAAGACTTACACAGTACGACTGAATACAACATGTAGTCTGATAAGCCTCTAAACATGAAGGACGAGTTGATGGGACATCTCCCCAACTAACCCAACATATAGAAACTGAAAGAACAACATAGGGGATGAACATACAACCTTCAAAATATGAGGACTCACCAAGTGCGCTGAGAACAAATCTGACACTATCTATGGTAAGGATGAGCGTGAGAACTGGGACCTGTATCATGAAACGATAAAGAATAAAAAGTATGCGGTCAGTACGTGGAATATACTGAGTATGCAAGGTAAGTAACATGGACATTTAAATCATATATAAAACTCATAAATAATCATAAGAGTAAGGCATCATTCTCAAATTGTAAGCATGATAACATAATGTAGTGCTCAAGGTTTTCAAAATATTCGTAATGCCAACAGAGTCATAATTATAAGATAAGAGCTTTATTTAACATGACATGAGCCAAAAATATATAATCAGCATGTATAAATCATGAGGAACAGTGGGAGATTCTCTTAACCAACATACTCCATACAAGCACACATGAAGCCCGACTTGTAACCCTAATCGGGAGGGTATCCGTACCTTGCCAAGGGTAGAACCATGAAAGTGTGATATCACCATGAGAAAGGGCCAATTGGGCCAGGGACAAACATGAGAGGGGTCCCAATATACCTATGGTGGCACGTAGTTTATGAGATCCGGGGCTTAACTTGAGCACCGAACCTACTCGGTGTTCAATACTACTCCCAAAACATATATAGTGCTCATAGTAATACATGCATGAGTTCATGGGCTAGTTAAATCATGATAGTTAGAAACATGAAAGTAGATATGTGAACTAGCCATGAGATAAGGCCCGTGAGTCGGCCAAAACATGATTCATGATTCGAAAATTCAAATATACTTGTAGAACATGCATATAGCTGGTGATTTATAAGATCAGGATGAGTAATAGATTAAATATAAAATCGAACTCATACAATTCATGTTGGGCATTATAAATATCATCAATGGAAAGATAGATCATAAATCGATTCATCACGGGGCATAGATAATTAGGCTTAAATACTTAGAAATCCAAATCAATGATATTATAACCAATTTGATTCACAAAAGCTAATCAAAATCGATAGATTATGATAAGATTTCAAAATTACAAAACCCATAGTCAAATCATTAGATTTATATAAATCAATAAAAAAACCCATGAGTTTTTGATGAAATTTAAATAAAATCATGAAGGAGGGAAATGGATGTGGAAGAATTCACCCATTGATAGCCTCACATACCTTGGATTATTAAACTCTAACTCTGCGTAGAAGCCCAAGAATGAAGTTGGAAGAATTGAAGAGATGAGCTTAAAATTCCTTTAGATCAACTTTCAATATTCTTGCATGCATGAATGAGAGTTTAGAATAGGTCATTTTCTTAAAAACTAAGATTTCCCAAGCAGAAAAGACGTAGTTTAGGGCCTCATATCGTGGAAAAGTTACAATTACCCTTAATGAACCTGCCCTGAAATTTGGCCGGATGGAACCAACGTACGGCGCTAAACAGTCGTTGGAACAAACGACGAACCGTCATGTCCCTCGTTGTATGCACTGCTGAAGGCCTACTTCCGGAATCAACCATCGGACGGACAGGATGACTCGTCCTACCAACCAACGGTCCGTTACATTGTCCGTGGGTTGCTCATGGACCTTGGCATCTTATCTTCTAATGGGCCGCACCATGACTCGTCAAAAAAAAAGATGAGTCGTTGTTTCCCTTCCATCAAGCCCACTGGAAATCTTATCCTCCAACAACAACCACAACCAATGACTCGTTTCTCCTGATGGGTCGTTGGGAGACCCATTATGGCCCACTTGAAGAACCCAACTACTTCCAACGATTGCTAACAACGACTCATTTTTTACCACAATGAGTCATCATGTCGCCCGTTGTCTGCACTGTCACCCAGCATAATCTCAACCAACGACTCGTGGTTTAATACTATGAGTCGTACCTTGGCCCATCCTGAGAGATTTTTTCCCAAATTTCTGCAGTTTTCAACTTTTCACTTCCGAGTCTAGCCCTTCGCACTTTCGGGGCATTACAATATCTCCCCCTTGGGAACATTCATCCTCGAATGTTAGAAAAAAGTAGGAAACAGAGAAATGAAATTATCATATGCAAACGCTGATCATTTTAATCGAAATTTTTACGGAATGACTATCTCCGATTCATAACACATAGCTAAACTGATTGCATGCTTCACATACACATTCATACACATAAAAGAAACTTGAACACATGGACTAAACTTAAAAACTAAATAGGGTCATGGAGCAAAACTGATACCTCAAGTCGGAACTGAGCCGGTAGAGAATAAATATGAGTATTTAGTCATCATATTTGCTTCGGCTTCCCACGTAGATCCTTCAACATGCTGATTTCTCCATAGTACTTTAACTGAAGCTACTTCCTTGTTCCTTAGCCTCCAAACCTGCCGGTCCAATATTTCCATCAGAACTTTCTCATAGCTAAGACTGTGTTTTACACCAATGCTGTCCACCGGGACTACTAAAGCTTGATCACCCAAACATTTCTTCAAAAGTGACACATGAAACATGGGATGTACTGAAGATAGCTCTGAGGGAAAATCCAATTCATATGCCACCTTACCAACTCTTCTCACCACTCGGTAGGGGCCAACATATCGGGGACTGAGTTTCCCATTCTTCCCAAACCGCATGACTCCCTTCATGGAAGATACCTTGAGAAATACCCAATCATTCACATCAAACTCCAGATCTCTCCTCCTCACATCAGCATACTATTTCTGATGGCTCTAAGCGATTTTCAACTAGTCCTTATCAACTGAACCTTTACCATGGCCTCATGAACCGAATCAGGTCCTGTCAAGGATGCCTTACCAACCTCAAACCATCCGATGGGCGATCTACACCTTTTCCTGTAAAGAGCCTCGAACGGTGCCATCTGGATACTAGAGTGATAGCTGTTATTATAAGCAAACTCGATAAAGGGAAAATCATCATCCCAGCTACCCTTGAAATCCATAACACATGCCCTCGACATATCCTCAAGAGTCTGGATTGTTCATTTAGCTTGGCCATCCGTCTGCGGATGAAAGGCTGTGCTGAGCTTTACTTAAGTCCCAAGTCCCTTCTGAAAAGACCTCTAGAACTAGGAGGTAAACTGAGTACCTCGGTCTGAAATAATAGACAAGGCACTCCATGAAGTCTAACCAACTCCCAAATATATGATTTGGCATAATCATCCGCTGAATCCGTGGTCTGGACCAGTAGAAAGTGTGCAGCCTTGGTTAACCTGTCTACCACCACCCAAATTGAATCATAGTGTCGCGAGTACGAGGTAGACCTGTAATGAAATCCATATTAATCTCTTCCTACTTCTATGTGGGTAGGATAATATCCTGAAGTACGCCTCCCGGCCTTTGATACTCAACTTTCAATTGCTGACAGTTTGGACATTTGGCTACGAACTCTGCAATATCTTTCCTCATGCCATCCCATCAATAGATTTCTCACAAGTCCCGATACTTCTACGTGGATCCCGGATAGATAGAATATCTGGTACCATCTGCCTCATGCAATATATGACCTCTCCAATCATCAACGTCCGAAACATACAGACTACCTTGGTATCATAACACACCATCTCCCCCTTGGGAGAAAACATCCACCTTTTGACTCCGCACAGCTTCCTTCAATTTCCTCAAAATCGGATCCTCATCTTGCCTAGATTTGACACCAACCACCAAGAATGATTCTGATCCATTCTACACAACAACACCATCATCGGCTGAGTCAACTAACCTTACTCCCAGCCTTGCAAGTCGGTGAACATCTTTTGCCAACTCTTTCTTTACTTCCTCCACGTAGGATACAGTCTCCATAGAGAGCCTACTAAGTGCGTCCGCTACCACGTTAGCCTTTCTCGGATGGTAAAGAACACTCATGTCATAGTCTTTGAGTAGTTCTAACCACCTTCTTTGCCGTTGATTAAGATCCTTCTGCGTGAACACATATTGTAGACTCTTTTTATCCGTAAATACATCCACATGTACTCCATACAAGTAATGTCGCCATATCTTCAATGTGAACACCACCGCTGCCAACTCTGGTGCATTGTTGTACTGATGCCCAAGCCTGGGGGCGCTNTTATGGACTCTTAACTATCGGGAGGCATATGCTATTATTTTTCCTCGCTGCAGCAAAACACATCCTAGCCTGACTCTCAAAGCATCACAATATACTACAAAATCACCCGTACCCTCGGGTAGGGTCAACACTGGTGCTGAAGTGAGCCAAGTCTTCAATTCTTGGACGATTTTCTAACAAGTCTCCGACCATTGGAACTCACCTTTCTTTGAGTCAACCTGGTCAATGGTGCTGCAATCGATGAAAAGCCCTCAAAAAACCTCCGGTAGCAACCTAAAGACGCCTTCCAGTCCTGATGACCACTCCGGACCAATCGGAACCATCGAATTGCCCACATAAGGTTGTTTGACCCCAAACTGCCCATGGTTACACATAGCTTACTTAAGGATCGTACATTTAACCCAAGGTTCAAATCACTCTTGAATCACCTCGTAACCCCTGCAACCTGCTCATAGACTAATAGCTCACCATGTAGAACCAATCAAGATTTTCAGAACCCAATTTTGAGCTGACAACCCGGATTGTTGACTTGGGTCAACCCCTAACACTTCAAACCGTTCAAAATTGAAAATCTCACCCAATCATTATTATGTTACCTCGGAAATGATATTATCCACTTCTGTATGTCAGGAATAATAGAGTAATGATATGGAAAGGGTTCAACCTAGGAAAATGGATCGAAAATCACAAAATGACCATGTGGTCTGCCACACATCTGGGTTGGTTAATAACTGGGCTTCCAGTACCATATTCGGCGTTTATGGGGGGGATAGGGAGTTATTCTGAACGTACACATCTTACCCCTCTTCCCATTGTGAGGAACATCCATAGGGTTTTAGTGTAAGGGAATCATGAGCACAAATCACATAGGAAGTCTAAGCTTGGCATATACCCGATATGGAACCATTTTATGAACTGATAGAATGAATCTTGGGGAACTGAGTTCATCGGCCTGTACGTGTTAAGATACATGAGTCCACATACATAACGAGGGTCATTACATGAAACTGAATGGGTAATATTGGGATCGGTGACCGACGGGTTTGACTATACTCTTAGGGTTTTGAACGTAAGCATGAGTCAAGCGCGGCGTCAAGTGATACATGAGGGAACGTCTAAAGAAGAAAGGAAGGATTACTCCTCCCCCCCCCCTCCGGCATGCTATCTATGGGTCTCCCTTACTAAGAAACTCAAGACATGACAAGGCCTTCACTTACCACTTCCTTGATTTTCACAAAATAAGGCTCATCTCACAATACAAAAGAGACTTTTACCTTGTACATAGATTATCAGACTAGCAATCATGATAGGTTTGATAGGAGGACTTATAACATACCTGGAACTACATCTGAAGTTGTTTGCCACTTGCCCTGATTGGCCAACGGGCATTCTCTACACATGTGCCTGGCCTCTCTACACCTGTAACAAATGTCTCAGCCCGCCAAACATCGCCATGCATGCGATCTCCCATATTCCAAGAACATCTACGGGCTAGATAGGACTACTGGTGGGCTGGTCGGCACACGACCCCTTTGGCTGTTGCGCTTGGCTGAAGCACAATCCCTGTGCTTCTGACCAGGCTGACTACAATAAATGCAAACATCTGAAGCTGCCAAGAACTCCCTTCGATGATGCTTCTTGCAGTGCCCGAAAATTAGGTAAGTAATCTCTCTCAACTGGGGCTTGTACTTATGAACTTGGTCTGGAGACTTCTGACGGGCTTGAGACCAGCTCCCACTACTCAACCCTTGCTGAGAGCTCCTAAGGTTTCCGGCTCTGAGCCCCTTGTTTCCCTTCCTTCTCCCTATACACTTCCCGACCACACTCAAGTCACCAACCTCCAATGTGTTCTCCGTCATGATTCCGTGAATCCTAATAGATGTTGCATCCCCGGTAGGGTTCACTGGTGCAATAGCCGGCTAGTTAGGCTGGGTGATCAAAACTCACATTAGCACCCTAGAGCGGCTCCGAGCTCCACATCAGTAACTTGCATGGAACCCATTGGAGCTGGTGGCGCTGGCTGATTCCCATCATTGTTCTGAGAAGATATGTTTTTTCACACGCGCATAGCACGATTTATAAGATCGAGGAGACTTTTCATCGTATGACATAGATCATGAAAGAAGGGAACATTTCCTAGACGTCTAGTAGCCTCTTCATCATAGGTGTGGCGCGCTTCACACCCATGAAAAAGACTCTACTTAAAGCGACTTTCAAACTCCCTAGGACACTTTAAAACCTATGTCTCTGATACCATGTTTGTCATGACACGAACATACACCCAAATCATGGACACGGACAAGGAGCCGTGAGAGACCCCATCTCGACCCATGGCATGAGCATACATCTAATACAATAACATGAGCGGAAGAATTAACATATAAGAATGTAATAATAACATAGCCAAAGGGAAAATTAGTACAAGACTTATACAATACGGTTGAATACAACTTGTAGTATGATACTCCTCTAAACATGAAGGACGGGTTGATGGGACAACTCCTCAACTAACCCAACATCCAGAAACTAAAAGAACAACATAGAGTATGAACATACAACCCTAGAAACATAAGGACTCACCAAGTGTGCTGAGAACAAATCTGAAACTATCTATGGGTAAGGATGAGCCTAAGAACTGGGACTTGAATCATGAAACGATAAAGCTTAGAAAGTATGCGGTCAATACGTGGAATGTACTGAGTATGCAAGGTAAGTAAAACAGACATTTAAAACATATATAAAACTCATAAATGATCACAAGAGTAGGACATCATGCTCAAATTGTAAGCATCATAACATAATGTAGGGCTCATGGTTTTCAAAACATTCGTAATGCCAATATAATCGTAATCATAAGATAAGAGCTTTATTTAACATGACATGAGCCAAAATATATAATCATTGCATGTATAAATCCTGAGGAATAGTGGGAGATTCTATTAACCGACATACCCCATATGAGCACACATGAAGCCCGACATATAACCCTAGTCGGGAGGATGTCCGTACCTTGCCAAGGGTAGAACCATGAAAGTGTGATATCACCATGAGAAACGGCGAATTGGGCCAGGGACAAACATGAGAGGGGTCCCAATATACCTACGGTGGCACATAGTTCATGAGATCTAGGGCTTAACCTGAGCCGAACCTACTCGGTGTTCGATATTACTCCCAAAACATATATAGTGCTCATAGTAATACATGCATGAGTTCATGGGCTATTTAAATCATGATAGTTAGAAGAATGTGAGTAGATATGTGAACTAGCCATGAAATAAGGCCCATGAGTCACCCAAAACATGATTCATGATTCGAAAATTCAAATATACTTGTAGAACATACATATAGCTTGTGATTTATAAGATCATGATGAGTAATAGATTAAATAAAAAAATCGAACTCATAATTCATGTTGAGCATTATGAATATCATCAACGGAAAGATAGATCATAAATCGATTCATCATGGGGCATATATAATTAGGCTTAAATACTTAGAAATCCAAATCAATGATATTATAACCAATTTAAATCACAAAAGCTGATCAAAATCGATAGATTATGATAAGATTTCAAAATCACAAAACCCATAGTCAAATTATTAGATATTATATAAACCAATTAAAAAACCCCATGTGTTTTTGATAAAATTTAAATAAAATCATAGAGGAGGGACATGGATGTGGAAGAATTCACCTATTGATAGACTTACATACCTAGGATTATTAAAGTCTAACTCTCCTTAGAAGCCCAAGAATGAAGTTGGAAGAATTGAAGAGAAGAACTTAAAATCCCCTTAGATCACCTTTAAATATCCTTGCATGCATGAATGAGAGTTTATAATAGGTCATTTTCTTAAAAACCAAGCTTTCCCAAGCCAAAAAGATGTAGTTTAGGGTCTCATATCGTGAAAAAATCGCAATTACCCTTAATGAACCTTCCTTGAAATCTGGCCAGATGGAACCAACGGACGACGCTAAAAGGTCGTTGGAACAAATGATGGCCCGTCATGTCCCTTGTTGTATGCACTGCTGAATGCCTACTTCCGGAATCAACCAATGGACAGACAAGACGACTCGTCCTACCAACCAATGGTCCATTACTTCGTCTGTGGGTTGCTCATGGACCTTGGCATCTTATCTTCTAACGGGCCATACCATGACCCATCACAACTAATGACGAGACATTGTTTCCCTTTCGTCAAGCCCATTGAAAATATTATCCTCCAATAATGACCACAACCAAGGACTCATTGTTTCTCCTGATGGGTCATTGGGAGACCCATTTGGCCCACCTAAAGAACCCAAGTACTTCTAAGGACTGCTAACAACGACTCAATGTTTCCCATAATGAGTCGTCATGTCACCCATTGTCGCACTATCACCCATCCTAATCTCAACCAATGACTCATTATAATGACTCGTGGTTTAATACCACGAGTCGTACCTTGGCCTGTCCTGAGAGATTTTTTCCCAATTTTCTACAGTTTTAAAATTTTCACTTCCGGGTCTACTCCTACGCACTTCTGGGGTATTACATTCATTGTACGAGTCATACTAGATTCCAACACTCAGCCAATATCAGAAGACGCCAGCCAATGTACGAGTGAAGTTATGACCCGTACAATCATGTTACCGGTCGTAGGTGAAGTCGGTGGAATTTTTAGTAGTTTCCCTGTTAATTTAGGAAAATTTTCTAATTATTTGTATAAATAATTTTCTAGGTTATTTTTGTAAAAGAGAGTCAGATGTGGAGATAGACAATTAGAGAGACCGATTGTAGAGAGTTTTAATTATTAGAGAACAACTTTTGAGATTTTCTTGAGTTAATTCTACCATTGTTCTTGACTTGTTCTTCATTAATTCATGAAATAATCAATTGGGTTTTCTTCCAATAATATTTATAAGTTCTAAATTATATGTTTGTCTATGAATACTTATAATTCTTTTACAATCATGAAAGGCTAAAACCTCCACAACTAGGATTGTGGGAACTATGGTGAATTGACAAACTAAGGTTTCAAAAAGTGATTTTAAACCAAAACTAAACAGTTGTACTGTATTCTCTTCACCTTTAATGTTTCTTAATAGAGCGCAATGTTAGGACTTGCCCGGATTCTTTTCTTGCTTGAAACTAGAGAAGTAGAGATTAGGAAAAGAAAATTACAACAAAGCCTTGATCTTTATGGGTCATTGTATGACTTGAGTTATAGTCACATAATAGTTAATTTGGGGTAAATTGATAACGTTTTAAGTTAAATCGCTAATGAGACCTAACCCTGTGATAGAGTGTTACACCCCGGAATCCTAAAGGTCAGACCCGGGAGTTGAAACGGAGAAAAAATTGAAATTCTGTACCAGATCTCAAGACAGGTCGTTAGGTTACCCGTGAGGAGGAACCATGAGTCGTGGGGTGACTCTTGGTCAAGGATGAGGAGTGTGGTCTGGAGGAGTCACCACGGGCATGACCACGAGTCATGGTCAGGCCACACGACTCATGGTGTCACCCGTGGCCTGGACTGGAAGTTGGAAAGGAAATTTTGGACAGTGGGGATCATGCGTGGTGACCACGAGTTGTGGTGAGCCACCTTGATTCTTGGGGTCCCTTGATGGAAATTTTGCAGTGAACACCACGGATTGAGGCCACGAGTCGTGGCCAGTGAGGACGAGTCGTGAGGTCCCTCGTTGAGACCTCCTAGATGTCTTTTCCTGTGAAATTATTAAGGGTCTTTTCGTAATTCCTAAGTTCCTAAAGCCTAAATTACGTCGTTTTAGCCTATGAAAGGTGGTGTTTAGAGGGGGAAACTATCCTAAAGTCTTCGTTCATTCATGCAAGAGAATAGAAGAGTGATAGAGAGGTGATCAAAGGGTGATTCAAGGTTTTCTTCTTCAATTTCTTTCAATTCCATTTTGGGCATTCAAGGGAGAGTAGGACTCAGTCTCAATCAGGTATGTAGGGTTATGAATGGGTGATTTCTTCCACACCCATGCCCAATCCCTCTCTACAAGTTTGAAATTCCATGATTGATCTATGGGTTTTTTACCCAAATGCATGAATTATCCATCTCTACACATCATTATTTAATATATTATGATTTTATTATAAAATTATGAAGCATGGGCTAATTTTATAATGATTTCAATTAAAATTATGTTTATAGCCTTATGAATGTTGAAGCCCATTGATGAG
Source organism: Datura stramonium (assembly GCA_018107945.1). Lineage (NCBI taxonomy): Eukaryota > Viridiplantae > Streptophyta > Magnoliopsida > Solanales > Solanaceae > Datura > Datura stramonium. The sequence continues at coordinate 252,531 of JACEIK010000830.1, forward strand.
ATGATTATGAAAAGTGAGATTTATGAAGTATATGTGATAATGATGAGATATTATGATGAAAAAGCATGATTTGAAACACCCCATGATTATAATTATGTTTTCGACGATAATTTAGTATTTCTAAGTATGATAAAAGTACAGGGAAAAGCCCATGTTAAGTCTAAATGGTGATTTTTGAATCCAAGCTGCCACATGGTATTGGAGTGAAGACTCCCAAACTTATATTCTAGCTTGTGGTATGTGTTTTTAGTTAAGTCTTTATACATAGCTTACCACATGGTTTTGGAGCAAGGCTCCCATGTATTTTCAGCTTGTGGTTTGTTTTTAACTAAAGCTTCTCATGAATGATTACTATTTGAGATGGATTTGATCATTGAGCTTCGTCAATAGGCTTGATGTTGAATTCATTATATACGATGTTGAGAATATGCATATTTTTGGGAGTAGTGTCTAGCACCGATGACTAAGGCCGATCACCTTATGCCACACCAGGGCTTCTGGCCCTTAACCGTATGTTATACTATTATATATTATTGGGACTCCTTATAAGCTCCCGGCCGGTTTAGGACAGCGTTGCCCACTTGAGTGTAATAGTGAGGTACCACGTAAGCTCTATAGGTAGTATGTCCATTAAAAGATGAGTCTTCCATTGTTCCTCATAATTTCAGAGATGCATATTCATTACTTATGAGATTTATGTATGAATGTTCTAAAGCGAGTTTGACTCAATGTTCGAGTGATACACTTATAGAGAAGTCGGGATTCGGCTTTGAGTCAATCAATTGATTATGATGTTATAAAAAGTTATGTTATGTCATTTTATGAAGAGGCTATGATTTTAGAAAGAATGCATGCAAGCCCTACTCTCAATTTACTGATGTTTATATTTAATTAATGCATTGTCTCTTAAATGAATTACTTACATTAGCGGTTTTATTTACCTTGCATACTTAGTATATTCCACGTACTGACCGCATACTTTCTATGTTGTATCATATCATGATACAGGACCCGGCTCTCAACTTCAGCCCGCTCTTAATCGGCGTTAAGTTAGCATTGCTTGTTGGTGAGTCCTCATATTTCGAGGACTAGTCTATTCCCTGACTTTATTTTATGTATTTCAGTTTTAACTTGTTTAGTTAGTTGGGGTCTTGTCCCATCAACTCATCATGTTTAGAGGCTAGTCAAACATATGTATGTATTCAGTTTTCGGTTTTTTTTTATATTTTGATGTTGTGTTCAATTTATACTTCCGCTATGATTATATTGTTGGTTATTCAATTCTTGGTTGTGTTAGATGTATGCTTATTCCATGGGTCGACTTGGGGTCTCTCAGGGCTCCTTGTCCCGTGTTACAATCCAGACCTCCGTTCGGGTCATGACAAATTTGGTATCAGAGCCATAGGTTGAAAGTGTCCTAGAGTGTTTGAAAATTTGTTTTGAGTAGAGTCTTTTTCATGAGGTTTGAAGCGTGCTACACTTATGACAAAGTTTCTGAACGTTTAGAAATGTTCCCTTCTTTCATGATCTATGTCGTGCGATCAAAAGTCTTTCTATCCTTCTAATTTGTGTTATTCGTAAATGCGAAATTGTGGCTCCTCAATGAGTGAACGTACGGAGAAATGAAGATGGTGAAGGCCACGAGCATGGAAATGGTCATGGGCATATACAAGCCCTACCAATTTAGGAGCCTCAGCACCGTGCCAACTGCCCATGCTGAGTTCTGGGCCGCTATTCGAGATGCTTGCTTGAGCACTGTTGCCTCTCGGGTCAATCGGCCGAGGCCGTTGCGCATGTTTCACAAAAATGGCAACCGAGGTGGCTTGAGTCAGAGACTTCTGGAGGATGAACCCACCGGAGTTCCGCCCCAGGTCCAGGCAGATGAGGACCATATGGGTTCGTAGACGAGATTGTTAAGATCAGCCAAGTCATGGGGGTGAATGGGGTTGAGTGTACCGAGTTTTCCTCTTATCAGTTAAAAGGGGTCACACATATCTAGTTTCTCCATTGGAAGGATAGTAGGGTCGTAGGGGCAGGTCCGATCACTTGGAAAAAGTTCCATGTTGCATTTCAAGACCAGTTCTTCCTCGAGAGATGAGGGAGTTAAGACCGGGCGAGTTCGTGAATTTGAAGAAAGGGAGAATAAAAGTTAAAAAGTATGCCCTAGAGTTCACTCGCCTATTGAAATATTCCCTAGAGTTGGTAGCCAATCATAGGATGCGGGTAGGTAGATTCGTCCATGGAGTAGCGGGCTATTTGGACAGGATTGTAGGACCGCTATCTCATCAACATGTGGATTTCCTCAAATAGTGTTGTACGCCTAGTAGATGGAGGCGACACATTCGAGAAAGAGAGAGGAGAGCCAGAGGGCGGGGCCAGGGACCTGGGATTCTCATTAGAGGTCCGGTGGTGGGAACCGATAGCAGACCTACCATTTATCATCAGCCCCAGCATCTTCAGCATTGATTGTGCCCTCCAGTCCTAAACATGATAGAGAGGCGGGCATTAGGCTCGAGGGTCATAGCAGTAGACACACGGATTCTAGCATCTCAACTTGTCACAGATGTGGTCGAGGGCACACAGGCCAGTGTTTGGCAGGTTCAGGTGTTTGTTTCGGGTGTAGGCAGCCCGAAAACATGCTTAAAGATTTTCCAGCTATGAGGCAGGATCAAGTTGGGGGCCAGGCCAGTTGGTCAAGGCAACCCTCCCGCACCTTGCAGCACATCGGGGGAACCTATTAGCAGGTTAGCGTCAGCGCTAGAATAGATTTTTATGCTTTAGTTTTCCGTCAGGAGCGGAGAGATACTCCGCAGATGTGGTCACTGGTATGTTTGCGAGTTTTCCATATTGATGTTTATGCTTTGCTAGATCAGGGGCTACCTTGTCTTTGTGATACCTTATGTGACTAGTAGTCTTCGGAGTCAGTCCCGATATCTTGTCAAGAACCCTTCTCAGTTTCTACTCAGTAGGTGACTCAATTATAGCTAGACGGGCTTATAGAGTGTCAGTCTCAGTCCTTCATAAGGTCACCTCAGCAGATTTGATAGAGTTAGCCATGACCAATTTTTATGTTATTCTCGGCATGGATTGGCTATTTGCATTCTATGCTTTTGGTTAATTGTAGAACCCGGGCAGTGGAGTTCAAATTTCCAGGAGAATAGTTTTTAGAATGGAAGGGTAATGTAGTTGTGCCTGTGGAGTCGATTCATTTCCTACCTTAAGACCCGGGAAGATGATTTCTAAGGGTTACATGTACCATCTAGGTGGGTTAGGGATGTCGAGTCCGGGAACCTAGACTATCCGGTCGGTTCCAGCGGTACGTGAGTATCCAGAAGTCTTTCCCGATGATTTACCAAGTATTCCTCCCCGAGCGGGAGGGTGTTTTCAGTGTTGACCTTCTTCCCGACATGTAGCTTATATCTATTCCTCCCTACAAAAATGGCTCAGCCGAGCCTAAAATATTTGAAAGAGCAGTTGAGACTTATTAGATAAGGGTTTCATTGGGCTGAGCAAGTCTCCATGGGGTGCACAAGTGCTATTTGTCCAGAAGAAGGATGCTTCGCTTCAGATGTGCATTGATTATTGGAAATTGAACAAACTCACCATCAAGAACAGGTATCCTTTACCTAGGATTGATGATTTGTTTCTTGACTTTAGGGTGCCAGTGTTTCTCAAAGATAGAACTCGGAGTCAGTATCATTGGCTCGAGTTTAGGAGAGTGATATCCCGAGGTAGCACAGGATGCGTTATGAGTAATTATGAATTTGTAGTTACCTGTCTTTTGGAATAACGAATGCTCCTGCATCTTTCAAGGACCTGATGGTACTTAATTGTTCAAGCAATATCTGGACATGTTACGTGATCATGTTCATTGATGACATCCATATATACTACTCCAGAAGTGAGGAGGAGCATGTCTCTCATTTGAGAGTAGTTCAGACTCTCAAGGATCTGCCATTGTATGCCAAGCTCAGCAAGTTTGAGCTTTAGTTAGACTCTATAACATTTTTGGGCCATGTGGTGTCGAGTGAGGGCATAAAGGTAGATTCTCAAAAAATCCAAGGCGGTGAATAATTGGCTTGGGCAGTGAATCCTTCAGATATTCAGAGTTTCTTGGGTTTAGCTGGCTACTATGGAGGTTTTGTTGAGGTTTCTCATCTATTCTAGCACCTTTGACCAAGTTATCTTCGGTAGAAAGTGAAATTTCAATGGTCGAGCCTTGTGAAAGAAAAGCTGAGAGTTGAAGACTCGACTCACTTCAACACTAGTTTGACCCTACCCGAGGGTACTGATAGATTTGTGGTGTATTGCGATGCTTCAAGGATTGGACTTGGGTGTGTGTGTTGATGCGGCATGGGGAAAGTGATAGTGTATGCCTCTAGACAGTTAAATTTCCATGAGAAGGAGTACCCGACCCATGACCTTGGAGTACAGCGTGGTGGTATTCACCTTGAAGATGTGGTGACATTATTTGTATGGGAGGGTCCACGTGGATGTATTTACGGATCACAAGAAGTTTAGAATATGTGTTTACACGAAAGATCTCAATCTTCGGCAAAGGTGGTGGTCGAGCTGCCAAGGACTACAATGTGAGTGTCCTTTACCATCTGGGTAAGGCTAATGTGGTTGCGGATACACTTAGTAGGCTCTCTATAGAGAGTGTGTCCCATGTGGATGGAGAAAGAAAGGAGTTGGTGAAAGATGTACATCGACTCGCAAGGTTGGGAGTTAGGTGGTCCTTTCGATTGATGGCAGTGTTGTTGTAAAAATTGTGTCGGAAATCACCCTTGGTGACTGATGTGAAAGCTAGATAATGAGGATCTAATTTTGGTAAAGTTGAAGGAAGCCATTAGAAGTCAGAAGGTTGAGGTGTTCTCCCAAGGGGGAGATGGTGTGCTTCGGTACCAGGGTCACCTATGTGTTCCTAATGTCGATGATTTGAGGAGTCGGATGTTGAATGAGGCTCATGGATCTAGATATTCTATCCATCCCGAGTGCCACCAAGATGTATCATGATTTTTGAGGAAATATATTGGTGGAATGGCATGAAAGAAGGATGTGCGAGAATTCGTGTAAGTGTCGAAGCGTCGGCAAGTAAGGTTGAGCATCAAGGTTGGGAGGCATACTTCAGGATACTAGCATTCCCGCTTGGAAGTGAGAAGAGATTAATATGGATTTCATTACGAGCCTACATCATACTCGCCGATAGAATGATTCTATATGGGTGGTGGTAGAGACGGGTTCACTAAGGCTGATCATTTTTATACGGTCAAAACCACGGACTCATTGGAGGATTTATGCAAAGCTATATATCCAGGAGTTAGATCGATTGCATGAAGTGCCCTTGTCTATCATTTCAACTGAGGTACTCAATTTACCTCTCAGTTTGGCAGTCTTTTAAAAATGACTTGGTACACAAGTTAAGCTTCGGCCACCGCATTCACCCGCAAACGGATGGTCAAGCGAAGAGGACAATTCAGACCCTCGAGGACATGTTGATAGCTTGCGTGATGGACTTTAAAGGTAACTGGGATGATCACCTGCCATGGATTGAGTTTGCTAACAATAACAACTATCACTCCACTATCCAAATGGCACCATTCGGCCTTATTTATGAATGAGAAGATGTGATCGCCCATCAGATGGTTTTGAGGTTGGTGAGGAACCATGATAGGACCAGACTCGTTATCAGGCTATGGTGAAGGTTCAACTGATAAGGGACAGGCTGAAAACTTCTTAGAGTCATCAAAAGTCCTATGCGGACATGAGAAGAGGAGGTAAGAATTTGAAGTCGATGGCTTTGCGGGTGTTCTTGAGCGTATCTCCCATGAAGGAAATAATGTGGTTAGGAAAGAAAGAAACTTAATCCCAGCTATGCTGGCCCTACCAGTTGTGAGAAGAGTTGTAAGGTGGCGTATGAGTTGGAATTGCCCTCAAGTTTATCTTCCGTGCATCTTGTGTTTCATGTATCGCTTTTGAAGAAATGTTTGGGAGATCCAGCTCTGAAGCTGGTCCCGGTGGACAGCATCGGTGTAAAAGATAGCCTTGGCTATGAGGAGGTTCGGTGGAAATATTAGATGCGTCGGGTTCAGAGGCTGCGCAACAGGAAGTAGCTTCAGTTAAAGTATTATGGAGGAATCAACATGTGGAAGGAGCTATTAGGGAAGCCGAAGTGGATATGATGGCTAGATACCCACATTTATTATCTACCAGCTCGATTTTGACTTGATGTATCGGTTTTCCCTATGACTCTATTTAGTTTTCATGCTCGGTTCATGTGCACAAGTTTCTTTTGTGTATGTGGATGTATGTATTATTCGAGAATTCAGTTCAGGCATTGTATTTTGAATCAGAGGTAGTCATTCCGTCAGTTTTCAGTTTGAATGATCAGTATTTTATTATGATAATTGCGTATCTCTCTTTTCTATGTGTTTTCAATATTCGAGATGAATGTTTCTAAAGTGATCTTATTTTTTTTTAAGCTAAAGACTGGCTGGATCGAGAACTAAAATGCTGCAGCCGATCTTAGACAGGTCGATCGACTGACCAGTGAGCGGACGTATAGAAACCATGTTCAGACAGTGTCAGTACGGAGGAAGTCACCACTATGGCATGAACACGAAATAAATGGGTGATACGACTTCGTGGATGTCATTACTGGCCTGGATAGAAGTTGGAAAGAAAATTTTGGTCAGTGGGGATCACGGTGGTGACCACGAGTCGTGATCAGCCACCACGATTTGTGGGTCCCTGATGAATTTGGCAGTGAACACCACGGATTGAGGCCATGAGTCATGGCCAGTGAGGACGAGTTTGTTAGGTCCCTCGTTGGACATCCTGACAGTATTTTTCTGCTAAATTAGTATGGGTTTTTCGTAATTCGTAAGTTCCTAAAGCCTAAAATACATTGTTTTTAGCCTATGAAAAGGTGGGTTTAGGGCTTATCCTAAAGTCTTCATTAAAGCATGCAAGAGATGGAAGAGTTATAGAGGAAGGTGATCAAGTGGTGATCAAGCTTAGTCTTCTTCAATTTCTTTCAATTCCTTGTTTGAGCATTCAAGGGAGAGTAGGACTCACTCTCCATCAGGTATGTAGGGTTATGAATGGGTGGCTTCTTCCACATCCATGCACAATCCCTCTCTACAACTATGAAATTCCATGATTGATCTATGGGTTTTTACCCAAATGCGCCAAATTATCCATTTCTTTACGGGTATGAATTGATTATGATTTTATTATCGAATTGTGAAGCATGGGCTAGTTTTATAATAATTTCAACTAAAATTATGTTTATAGCCTTATGAATGTTGAAGCCTATTGATGAGATGATCATGAAAAGTGAGATTTATAAAGTATATGTGATAATGATGGGATATTAAGATGAAAAAGCATGATTTGAAGCTACCCATGTTTAAAATTATGTTTTTGACGAGAATTGAGTATTTCTAAGTATGATAAATCTTGGGAAAAGCCCACATGTTAAGTCTAAATGATTTTTTCAAATCAAGCTTACCACATTGTTTTGGAGTAAAGACTCCCAAATTTACATTCCTAGCTTGTGGTATGTTTTGAGTTAAGTCTTCCTATGCATGCTTACCACATGGTTTTGGAGCAAAGGCTCCCAAGTATGTTTACAGCTTGTGGTATGTTTTGAACTAAAGCTTCTCATATGTGATTTCATATTTGAATGTATTTGATCATTGAGTTTTGTCAATAAACGATATTTGGCTTATTTATATATGATGTAGAGCATATGCATTTTTTTTGGAGTAGTCTCTAGCACCCAAGTAGGCTAATGTTCAATCACCCAATGCCTCGAAGCGCGCGCCAACGTAGATTGATACTATTATATATTATTAGGACTCCCTTACTTGAGCTATCCCTAACCCTAATGGCCCATGAGCTTGATATAGATATCATGTTAGTTTCCTTAGCCACAACGAGGTTTTGGACAGCTCTGCCCACTTGAGTGTAATAGTTGGGACCACGTAAGCTCTATCATGGTATGTCAGTTAATAGGCAAGTCTCTCATTTTTTCTCATGATTTCAGATATGCATATTCATTAGTTTATGAGATTTATATAAATGCATGTTCTAGCGAGTTTGACTCCATATTCGCTTTTACTTATAAATGTCGGAATTCACATTTGAGTCAATCGATTTAGTTATGATATTATGAAGTTATGTTATGTCATGTTGCAGAAGAGTCATGATTTTCAAAAAGAATGCATGCAAGCCCTACTCTCAATTTATTAATGTTTATGTTTAATTATTGCATTTCTCTTAAATGAATTTACTTACATTAGCGGTTTTTGTCACACCCCGCCTTGCAGGGTATGACTGGCACCTGGTGCCCTGCTAGGACCTGAACAGCTAGACTACTGAGCCTAAGCACATCTGGTGTCTGGCTGGCTCTAACTCAGATTCACGGAATCAACGGGCTATATAGCAGTTTGTAAACACGGCCTCCCGGCCGACTAGATAGCCACACAGTACTATAACATCAGCTAACCAGAATCACACTCATATAGGGAACCCTATGCGGGCCGACAAGGCCACCATGCTGTTTAGTTATCTCTAAATCAGTATAACAAATGCTGAACAACTACGTGACCGGCAAGGTCACTGCACTACTAGCCAAGATACGGCCCCACCCGACCAACATAAACAACAATACTAAATAGCTAAACATACGCACGGCTCCACACGGCTAGCACAACTAACCACAGGGAGATATACTATTAATCTGCAAGCCTCTGAATACAGTAAGATGGTGGACGGGGCCCCGACCTGCCGTATATAACAAAATAAAATGATGTAAACCTCGAATATCAAGCTGTTGGATGACGGAGCTGATGACTCTGTCTTTAGCTAGGATCACGAGGATTGGCTCCTCGTCTATAGGTACCACAGGCAAGTAATGCAGCGCCCCAAACGGGCAGCAGTACCACTGGTACACGAGTATATAAGCAAACTGAACATACGAATATAAACAACATAACCCAAAGAAATTCTGAGCACTAAGAAGTATACATGCGGACTGAGTGGAATCTGTTGAATTATGTACTGAAGTAAGGTAGAAGCATACCCGTCGTAATGGCGACCTGCTGTCTATCAACCAAAAGATATCAGGAAATATATACATATATATAACAAACAAGGACCTATACTATCCCCATAAGCGGGAAGGTGCCAGCCCAACAAACAATCTATATACCCTAACGGTCAAAACCATCCAAAAAGTAAATCACTAAACTCATCTACTAACTATGAGCACCTCTACAGCCCCTTGGAATCTCAGCTCGGACTATGACCTCTAATATAAGTAACTGTGTCTAAGCCTGGAGGACTCATGTACTTAACTTTCTGTACTCACGTGCTCGTACTCTCGTACTCAATACTGTGTACTCACATTAACTACGTAATGCTATGCTGATCAGCCTCATATGGGGAATGCTCCATCCCATCTTCGTCCTACTACGGACAACATACCCTCCTTGTATTGGCGTATCCCCACCCTCACGGTGGGTCGACGATTACCAACCTAGGGGGCGGCGAGGCGCTCAAAGGGTGCCCTCCATAACAAGCGGTCTCGGCAAACAATTATCACGTGCCAAACATGTTTGATGCGAAAATACTATATGTATTCTGATTTCTTATTCTGAACTCTTTTCTACTTTAAACTGATTCTCATACTGAACTATACTGTATCTGAGATATCATCTGACCATCTGATATTGCTTTACTAACTTTCATTCTGAATATATATCATAATATTATAAAACATGCTTGCTAGATTCATATTGGACTCAATTCTCGACTTCTGAATTCTTTCTTCTATAGTTCACGCTATTTGCTATACTGGATTACTAAGAATTAGCTTTACATACCTTCGCTTCGAATTTCCCGACCTTGCTAAGCGTAGCTCGATCAATACTTCTGCTATTTCTCCCAGCTGCATTCATATATAGGTCAATTAGAACTAAATACGCTAATATTCTGGAAAGAAAATATGCTTTAATATATATATATTAGCTTTGGCTTATCGAAAAACGGTCGAAAACTCGTTATTTCTCAAATGTCGAAGAGAGGAGAAATAGTCACTTAAGGGATAGGAGTATATTAACACTAATTCGGAGCAATTCCACTTACCTTAGCTCGGTAGGACGACGGTTCGCCGGCCGAATTTCACGAAACTAAATCCGTAGGAATGCTCCTTACTGCTTAATACCTTGGTATCAGGAGTTAATTTGAGTTTGGACCGCGTTTGTGACGTAATCGGATGAATATTATAAGGAATCCTCATTCTCCTGTTTTACTTCACGCGTTCTCTGGAAATTATATGATGAAATGAGTAAAAACTGAAGTTAGGCTTATATAGTTGGGACCTATAAGTCACATTCGTCGAATACGATTTATATATATCGCATTTTCCTTGCGGCAGCGCCGATTTGGCGCTTGTCAGGTCTCTCCCGGGCCCTTTTCTCGCACGTATGGCATTCTAAAACTCTTAACCAACATGCGAATAGGCCATCTACATGTCAAGAATTTACAGGGTGTAACATCCTCCCCCCCTTACGAACATTCGTCCTCGAATGTAAACTTCTACTTGCAAAATTTCAACTCATTTGACTTGGTTTAGAAAAATTTCGGCGAGAATCTCCTTTTATGTATGCACTATCTCAAAAATCTTGAAGCGCAGAAAAGTCCAATACAGGTACTCCACGTAATACTATAACATTCATCTCATAAAAGACTAGAGTCGACCATTTCATTTATACATGTAATATAAGGCTGTAAGATAACAATAGAGCATACCTCGTGGTGATTAGGCTTGAATAAGTGAGAATATCTAATTTTCATATCTTCCTCTGCTTTAAGGTCATCTCTTCTCAGTTCCTATTACGCCACAGCACCTTGACAGAAACGTATCTTGAGTTCTCAATCTACGAATCTGTCATCTAAGATGGCTACTAGAACCTCTTTATAGGCCAGCTCTTGTAACACAGGGCAATACGGGTAAGGACAACTCTGGATGGGTCTCTTATGCGCCTTATAGATACGTGGAAAACTGGAAGAACAGATTCTAATTCTGGGCAACGTTCAGCTGTATGCCACTTGGCCTATTCTTGACGAATCTGATAAGGCCAACGATCTGGAGACAGAGCTTTACCTCTCTTTCAGATCTCCATCACCCCTTTCATTGGAGATACTTTCAAAAATACTGATCATTCATTTAAATTCTAGAGTTCTGCGCCGCACATCAGCATACGATTTCTGGCGGCTCTGTGTAGTCAGTAGGCGTTCTCTGATAAGCTTTACCTTCTCCTCTGACTGATGAACCATGTGGCCCAATTAGCGTTGACTCTCCCGCTTCAAACCGGCCAGCGGCGATCCTACCGGTTTCGCCCATACATACCTCAAAGGGCGCCATCACCAGATAGCTGGTATTAACTATTATTATAAGCAAACTCAATTTAAACCAAATGCTCGTCTAGCTACCTCAAAGTCTAGAACACGCGTAGCATATCCTCGACGTCGAATAGTGCGTTACGGCACTCCATGCATGCGAGGGTGGAATGTTTGTGCATCAGTCAATCTGCGTTCCCAGACCTCTCTGAAATGACTGCCAAAATCTAGCTGTAAATTGTGCTCCTCTGTCAGAATGTAGATACTGGAACACCATGTAATCTAACTATTTCTACGATGTACAATTCGGCATAATCTTCGGCAGCCTAGCTTTCCGCGGCAGGAAATGGGCTGATTTCGTGAGTACTGTCAACTATTACCCAAGGAATCATGTCTATGTCTGGTACAGGGGTAATCCTGCCACAAAGTCCATGTTCTGCTTTGTTTCAGAGAGGCACAACTATGTCCTGGGTCCTTGATTTCTAAGGTAATTGTTGCTTTTTACTAGTTGGCGGGTTAGGACACTGGGCTACAATTCGACAATTTCTCTTTTCATACTTGGCCGCAGTAGATCTCCTTGATAATATTGGTACATTTTGTCGCGCCTGGGTGGAAAATGGCGGGCGTAATGCCTCTATTCATAATCTGTTGGTGGAGGCGAAATATCTACGGAACTGCAGGCGGCCCTTACATCGCGGCACTTCATCCTCGGTTATCTAAAAATCAGCTTTCCTTACATGAATTTTGTCCTTAACTGGACCAGGTCGAGATCTTCATATTACTGCATTCTTTTACCTCACAACTAATGACTGACACTGCGGTGTTCTGGAATTGCCGCTCTGTTGTCCTCTGTTTACTGCTACGAATGGCTAGGCTAGCTAATTGATGTATTTCTCTAACCAATTCCCGTTTGCTCAGTACAATACGCCAACTCCCCATCGATTTACGGCCCGAGAGCATACTGCCACTACATTGGCTCTTCTAGGATGATACAAAATGTCACGTCATAATCTTTCAATAACTCCAACCGGCGACGTTGTCCGCCAAATTCAACTCCCTACGAGTGCGGATATACTGTAGGCTCTTGTGATACTGTGAAAATATCCACATGACATACAAGTAATGTCTCCATATCTTTAAGGCGTGGACAGCACGGCTAAGCTCCAGGTCGTGGGTAGGAAATTCTTTCGTGTTTCCTCAGGTTAATGCAGAAGCATACGCAATCACTTTTAAGTGCTGCATCAACACACAACCCAACCCAATACCTGATGCATCACAATACACTGAATAACCCTCTGTACCTTCATTAATGCTAACCTTCCAGGTCAGCTCATCTTTATTTCTTGGAAACTCTGCTCACATGTCTCTGTCACAAAAACTTTCTTTTGCTCTGTCAACCGTCATAGAGTGCCGCTATAGTGAGAGAATCCTCAATGCTTCTATAGTATCCACTAATCCCAGAAAATTGCATACTTCGGTCGAATTGGTAGGTCTAGGACATATTTTAGGCTTCTATTTTCTGCCGTCAACTTTTGTATACCAGCATCCGACACAATATGCCCCAAGAAGGCTACTGAGTTCAGCCAGAATTCACATTTGAGAACAGCATACTCTTTGCGTTCCTAAAATGCAGAGCACTTATAGTAGATGAGCCTGGTGGTCTACCTCGGAGCGAGAATACAACAGAATATCATTGATAAATACTATCACGAACAGTTCCAGGTATGTTCTGAGTGCTGTTCATCAGGTCCATAAATACTGCTGGGGAATTCGTCAACCCAAAGGACATAACTAGAATGTGGCCATATGTCGGGTCTGAAGGCTGTTTTGGGAATGTCTCTTTCACGAACTCGTACCTGATGGTATCGAACCGTAAGTCAATCTTGGAGAAATATTTTGCCCCTGTAACTGATCAAACAAATCATCTATTCTGGGAAGCGGATACTTATTCTTAGTAATAACCTTATTCGATTTAGCCATTAATCTATACACATGCGGGTAAAACCATCTTCTTTCTCACAAATAGAGCTGCCTTTTAAGGTGAAATACTCGGCACGATAAAGCCCTTATCTAATAGATCCTTCAGCTTCTCCTTTAATTCTCTGATTCAGAAGGAGCCATACGATGCGGAGGAATTGATATGGGTTGCGTGCCTTGTAGCAAGTCGATTGCAAAATCTATTTCCTTTGCGGGAATACCGGTAGCTCGTCCGGAAATACATCGAGAGAATTCATTCACCATTGGAGACAGACTGGAGTGTCGGACACTTTGTGCCGAACATCCTGAACCTGACTAGGTGGTAAGCCATCTCCAGTATCAACTTCCTCGCTTGAAGGTAGGAAATAAACCTGCCTTTTTGGCGTATTTGTGCTGCCCTTCCACTCTCGCACTACCTCCTGAAAGTGGAATGGGACGTCGGTCCAACATTCTACATTGGCATGGCACGACACCACTTAATCCATACCCATAATGGCATCGAAATCAATCATTCTAACTCTACCAGATCAACTAGAATGACGATCGGCAACACCCTACTGTACCCTCGATAAATTACTGCTAGCTATAATGGAGTCACCGACATTAAGGTGCTGGAATCTTGAGAAGGGTTGTTGTGTATTCTGTTTAGTGAACTTTCGAGCACAAATGTGGTAACATAGGACAAGTGGACTACTGGATCCCGAAATCGGTACATATGCGGGCATGAGAAAATAGTCATCATACACATTTACACATCTGGAACGCCTCTGAGTCTGTCTCACACAGTAATGCAGCAGAGTACGGCTTGAGCCCGTACCTGAACTAGAAGAATCAGATCTACCTCGGCCTCTACCTGCTGTATCTGAGGGCCTATGCCCTGCGAGGATACTGGGCTCGCGGCCACACGCTAATGCTCTGTCACGGCTATCTCGTCTACCTTGTCCCTGGCCGGACAATCTTGTATCCTATACCCCTCCACCGCCGCATATATATCACCCTATGGAGCCATATGCAAGCTCCGAGTGGAGTCGATCACAAATAGGGCAGGGTGAAGTAATGGTATCTGCTCACGTACTACCCTCCTTATATGAGGAGAGTCCCTTTGTCCAGCACTACAGAACCACGGCCGGCCACGACGGATAAATCTACCTCTCTCCTGTGATCGCTGAAGACGGGGGTATAGGTGGCCTATCAAAAACCCCTGGCCTATCAGAAAACCGTGGCCTATCAGAAAGCCGTGGCCTAGGCCCTCTCGAATCTCCCCCAGTCTCATCAAATCTCTCTACACGTTATTTGCTCCCGATTTATGCGTGATTACCCTGTGCTCTTGTCTAAGGCCCTCAATAGGCTGGGCAAAGGCACGCACCGGGCAATGTCCATATCATCCAGTAATGTAGCTGTCATGCATGCCTCAATGTATTCTAGGTTCAGACCCATAATAAATCGGTGGACTCTAGATGGCATGGTGTCCCACCCAGCTGGAGCATAGCGAGGGCTGGAGTCAGCGCAGAATATTCTCGTCGCTCCTCGCTTGCTCCAAGTGCAAGAACTGATCCATCAGGGCCTGCCGGATCTCCATGGCAAATAACGATCAGGAAGGCCTCCGAGAAGAGTGGACCAGGTCGGAGGGGCAACATCTCTCCCTCGAGACCTTTCCCAACTCTCGTACCATAATACAACTATGTCTCACAACCGAAATACTGCCATCTCAAGCGATTCTGTAGGCGTCACATACATGACCTGAAAGATTCTCTGCATCTGATCTAGGAAATCACAGGGGTCCTCTGCTGATCCTGACCTTGGCAGAGCGTAGGGGACCCAATGCCAAAAATTCTCGACCCTCGAACTACCGAGATCCACCTGATAGCTCTGTTACAGGTAGCCTTTGGCCCCGGCAGTGGCCATCATTTGTGCCAACATAACAAGCGCACTTCGAAATTCCTGGTTGGATGGTGTAGGTGCAGAGCTATCGGAGGCGGTGGCTACGAATGGCTCACGATGAGATGGGGAACTGCTGAGAAGGCTATGATGATGCCTCTATATCGCCCTCAGATGGCAAGGATGATTCTAAATGAAGCTGAGGCATCCCTGCTGGTGCCTTCTCCTGCTCCGGTATCTAGCCTTACGCACGTGGCAGTGTCCTTTGATGCATAATTTTATCACGTAAGCAAGGAAAGTATGATATGTTTTTTGGAGACTCCAGCCTATACTGTACTATTCTATGGCACGGCCCGAATATGAAAAAATAGTAACCATCTATTATGCCTTGCAACCTCCTGCCTATAGTATGGTGCCAACACATCCCTCAGACAAGAACTCTGCCAGCACGGCTTCACGGGCTCACAGGACTTACGGCCTGCTCTAATACCCAAGTTTGTCACCCCACCTTAGGGGATGACTGGCACCTGGTGCCCTACTAGGGCCTGAAATGCTGGCTACTGAGCCTAAGCACATCGGGTATGCAGGCTGGCTCTAACTGGGTGCGGAATCGCTGGGCTATATAACGGTAGCCAAGCACGGCCTCGAGCGGACTGGGCCTATAGCCACCTGTACTATAACATCAGCTAACCAGAATCACACTCATATAGGGAACCCTATGAGGGCCAACAAGGTCACCATGCTATCTAGTTGTCTCATCGATTATAACAAATGTTGAACAACTACGTGACCGGCAAGGTCACCACTACTAACTGGATACATTACGACCAACATAAACAACAATACTAAACCGCTAAACATACGCACGGCCCCACACGACTGGCACAACTAACCCTGGGGAGATATATACACAATGCGCAAGCCTGCAGGAATGCGATAAGATGGTCGGGACGGGGCCTGACCTACCCGTATCTATATAACAAAATAAAATGATGTAAACCTCTGAATATCAAGCTCCGGATGACAGGAGCTGATGACTCTGTGCTGGCTAGGATCACGAGGGATCGACTCCTCATCTATTAGTACCTGCGAGCAAGTAATGCGCGCCCCAAACGGCGTCAGTATCACTAGTACCCAGTATGCAAGCAAACTGAACATAACTGAATATGTAATATTATTAAATTCTAACAATTGAAAAGTATCTTAAAACTATCTGGTGATGGAATGAAAACAAGGACCTCTTAGCAGACAGTAAGGCACACATGTGTCATGGCGACTGCATCTGTCATTAAGATACATATAATACATATATATAACATTAAGACCTCTCTTTTACAAAGCCATACAAGCTCGAAGTGCAACTATAAACATCTTATTGCCTATTTTAGTTAAAAACCATCCAAGTAAATCACTCAACTCATCTACTAACTTCTGACACCTCTACCGGCCCCACTGGGTCTCCGGCTCGGACTATGACCTCTAATATAAGCCAGCGTACACGAGCCCGGACTCCTGTACTTAACTCTGTACTTTCTATACACTGCACTCCAATATTGTGTACTACGTGTTTGTGTAATGCTATGTCGTCAGCCTCATATGAAATGCTCCATCCCATCTTGCGTCTGCGGACAACATACCACTCCTTCGCTTTGGATTTCCCTACTAACTGGCGTAGCGCGGTCAATACTTCTGCTATTTCTCCCAACTGAATTCGCTATATAGGTAAATTAGAACTAAATACGCTAATATTCTGGAAGAAAATATCACTTTTAATATATATATAGCCCAAGCTTTGACTTATTGAAAAATGGCCAAAACTGGTTATTTCTCGAAAGTCCAAAAGCGGAATACTCAATTTAGAGCTAGGAGTATATTAACACTAATTTGGAGCAAGTCCCACCTTAGCTCGGTAGGACGACGATTCGCGGCCGAATTTCACAAAGCTAAATCCGTAGGAATGCTCCTTCTTGCTTAATACCTCGGTATGCAGGTTAATTTGAGTTTGGACCGCCGTTGACGGCGTAATCGGACAAATATTATAAGGAATCCTCGTTCTCCCTGTTTTACTTCGCGTTCTCTGGAAATTATATGATGAAATGAGTAAAGCAGTTGGAGGCTTTATAGTTGGGACCTATAAATCGCATTCGTCGAATGCAATTTATATATATCACATTTTCCTTACTGACAGCGCCCGACTTAGCGCTTGTTCAGTCAGGCCCTTTTCTCGCATGTATGGCATTCACAAAACTCTTAAAAAATATGCGAATAGGCCATCTACATGTCAAGAATTTACGGGGTGTAACAGTTTTACTTACCTTGCATACTTGGTACATTCCACGTACTTACCTCATACTTTCTATGCTAATCATTGCATGATACAAGACCTGGCTCTCATCTTCAGCCCCTCTCTTAGTCAACCTGTCAGAGTTAGCATTGCTTTGTTGGTGAGTCCTCATCTTTCAAGGACTAGACTATTCAGCTTTAATTTACGTATTTCTATTTCGGCTTGTTGAGTTAGTTGGGGTCTTGTCCCATGAACTCGTCAAGTTTAGAGGCTAGTCAGACATATGTATGTATTCAGCTTCATATTTGGTATTCTAATAGTTATATTCAAGTTAGACTTTTGTAGATTATATTGTTTGTTAATCAATTCTTGGTTGAGTTAGATGTCTGCTTATGCCATAAATGAGTGGAATCCCATTGATTCCTATTGATCTTTAATTAGAGTAGACTCTGCGGAGAATGGAGAACCCTGAGCAGAGAGAGGCCCGCATGGATTAAGAAGCTCGGCAAGCTGCACTTGAAAAAGCTGAAGTGCTCCGGAGGAAATGCGAATGTCGGGCTCCATGGAAGGGTCAATAGAGACCAGAGATATGCTCCTCGATTCTATGATGATGATTGACTCATATATTGATGAAGTTGGGTCAACTGAAGCCATCGTACAACCGCCTTTGCCTGATGGGGAAAAGTGTTATATTACTAGCACCATGATACAACTGTTGAATATGAAAGGGGTGTTAAGTGGTCATGTAGTTGACGATGCTAGCACGCATGATGAATTTCTTCGGGATATGCAAGGCGTATAGGTTACTTAGTGTAAGTCAGAATTCGATAAGGTTGAGACTCTTCCCATTCTTTATCTCTGGAGATGCCACTTTATGGTTATCGGAGTTGCCCAATGACTCCATTACCAGCGGAGGGAGCTTAGCAGGCTTTCCTAGAAAGGTTCTTCCCACCTACCAGGATGCTATAGTTAAAGGATGAAATTCATAACTTCCAACAATTGAAGACTGAGGCATTGCATGAGACATGGTTGAGATTTAAGAAGAAGTTGATGAAGTGCCCGAACCATAAAATTCCAGATGGTAGTTTGCTAGAAATTTTTTATAGGTCCTTAAATAACAATACAAAAGTTGCTTAGTAGAGTATGGCTGCGGGAGGAGCGTTGATGACTCACACGTGAGCAAGCTGCCATTATTTGGATAGAGTGACTAAGACAAGCATGGCACGACACACCGGGAAGTAGGGCGCGCGATGCGTATGATGTTGGTATGTCTGCGAATCAACTGCGAAAAGAGGAGAAGCGTGATAAGGAGCTAGCTCATATGTGGACATCATTAGATCTGCTCACAGAGCATATCATGGGTGTTGGTGCTAGTAAGGTAAACGCAGTGGGAGCTCGAGTTAGGAACCGGGGTAGGAGCATTCAGATTCTGAGAAGGCAAGCTTCTTGGACAACCGGGTGGTGGGTTTACGAGGCCAACACCCAGGGTCTGTGGACAAGGACACTTGGTGCCAAGGTTCCAAATATCAGGTTTGGAATCGGTATCGAGACAACTACAATAAGAACATGTATAGGGATAGGAGATGAGGTCATGAGCAAGAGGGAGAATGGAGAAATAATGATGGATTTCGCAACGTCATGCTAGGTTTGTATGTTCCTAATGCACGTGGGGGTGAGATTGGATCCTCAAGAATGGAAAACATTACATGGATGAGATGCTAAGGTAAAGTCACGATGATTAGCTTGGGACATTTCGGGGGATATATGGTATGAGCCGAAAAGTTGAATCGCTGCCATAGCGATCAAGCGATTTAGTAGACGTTTAGTCAGATGTCGGCCTCTCTAAGCCATAGGAAGAAGGAACACTCCCTAGCAGCACAGTGAAAAGTGAAAAATATAAAAATTGATAGTCACTGTATGGATGCTTGATGGCTAGGAGTGGAAATACCACAGTTGATCCCCTCTGCAAGTTGTAGTTGAGATGGAAAAATGGAAGGAGGGTGAGATTAGTGAGAAGATGAGGTTGCTGAGCATGAGCCTATAGGTGAGGCTGAGTTTACTGAGGCTCCAGGTGATGTAATGGAGTTTGAAACTGATAAAGGTTGAAGTGAAAGGGGCCACACAGAATTTATAGGTTATCCCTCGGCCACTGCAACCGTTCTCTCAAAGGATGAAGAAAAGGCGGAAGATGGTAAGTTCTAGCAATTTCTCTCTATTCTTAAATAGTTATCTGTGAACATACCATTGGCCGAGGATTGGAGCAGATGCCCGGATATGCCAAGTTCATGAAGGATCTTGTGACCAAGAAGAGGTCCTTGAGCTATAAGCCATGTTGTATCTTGCATCATTATAGTGCCATAGCCTCACGGGTCTTGCTCAAAGCAAGGAGGATCAAGTGCCTTCACCATTCCGTGCATGATTGGTGATTTTAGGTTTGTGAAGGCACTGTGTGACTTGGGTGCTAGCATCAACTTGATGCCTTTGGTTATATTCAAACAGCTTGACTTGGGAGCGGCCACACCAAATTCCGCGGCTATTGATGGCAAACCGCATAGTAAAAAAGCGATGGGGTCCTATTTGATGTGCTGAATTAAGATGGACCGTTTAATCTTCCCTACGGACTTCGTGATCCTAGATTGCGAGGTTGATTTTGAGGTCCCCATCATTTTAGGTGACCATTCCTTGCCACTGGAGAGCTTTAGTAGAAGTTGAGGCTAGCAAACTAAAATTCAAGGCCAGGAACAAGGAGGGCCGCTTTTAATGTTTGATGGTCAATGAAGCAGCCTAATGAGTTTAGGGTTGTCTCAACAAAATAGGATGATAGTGAGTTTCTTGATTAATTTTGAGTAGTCAAGAGACTTGCGTCGTGCCGTAATGTTAAATCAGGCTCTTCTTGGGAGGCAACCCATGAGGTAGTTTTGGTGAAATTACGAGTAGCGAGACCACCTTTGTTATCTTGCAACATTAAATCAAGCGCTTCTTGAAAGGTAACCCAAGTATCTTAACTGATGTGTGTTCAGTGTGCAGGTGAAACAAAATAGGTGGGTGAAAATTGCAACACATGACTATACTACGAGTCTCACTATGAGTTGTAGGGACATGGCATACCTTGTAGTATAGCCTATGATTAAGAAAGAGAGGAAGCGGGGCTGAAGCATTAGTTCATGTTACGGTTGTCATTACAAGTGTACCTCCATTGTACGAGTCTTAATACCCATTGTAATGTTGAACCATGCTATGTGTGGAAGTACAGAAAGAAATGCCTATGAGCCATGAATGCGGTTTGTACAATCATGGTACGAGTTGTACCATGCACTCATAGGTCCCTAGGTATGTTCTTAATGTGTTACGCTACGAGCCCAAGTCGTAGGTACAACCTACGACTCATAGTATAAGTCGTGATGGGCAAAATTAATGAAATTGACCCGACTCGACCCGGATCTTTGAAAATCCACCCTAACCTATTTAAATCAAATTCATTCGGAAAACCACACCCACACAAACATAAACTTCAACCCACAATTTTCACACACGATCCTCACACAGTAACTCAAGCTTAAATATTTGCAAGCTCGAATTTGTGCAAGTGAAGTTGCATGAGCATTTTGAATTCACACCCAAAACTGAAGCTTAAACTTAAAGTTGAGCAAGAACTTGAAAGATATCAAGTAAGTAAATGTGTTAAATTTGAAAATCTTGCTATGTATAAACCAAAAGGCCACTATGATTCCTTAAAACCGTTGAAAAAGGGGGTAGAGGAAGGTGATCAATATATTGACATGCCAATGCGTTGAGCGGGTAGGAATTCAAAATGCTCAAACAATAAAATTTGATTGATGATATTGAGTGACTTGGGTGTGAAACATGTTGGGGTTAGCTAGGTAGGTCAAAATTGACAAAATTGCATACTTAGGATGGGGAATTTTGAGTACCCATGGAAGAATTTGTTAATCTGAACAACTGAACCAAAAAAAAGTGAGGACAGGCTTCGCAAGTCCTCCTACGACTCGTTTGGACTTTCCCAGGTCACTGAAAGTGTAAGTGTTGGTACAGGACCTAGTACGATCTATGATATCCTACTAGGAATCATGCACATTTGACCATACCATGAACTGAAAGGGTCAAAGTTCAAAAGTAATAGGAAGATCCTTTATATGACCGTAGAATCTAATTACGATCCATAATATGATTCATAGAAAAATACAGAGGAATATAATTTAAATAAATCCCTCATTACGACCCTTAGTATGAAGAAAACCATCTTTTACAGTCATACCTTGGAGTCGTGATAGTTCGATCATGAACCATGAGTCATAGTACGAATTGTACCACCAAGGTACAACCCCTACTGGGCTTCGTGGAAAACTTCAGGATATTGTCTCTTCTTTCTTTTTCTCAAATCATAGATACTAGCCTTTTTCTCCATAGGTACAATGACGTTCAAGAGGATATCAAAGAAAAAGCCCCACGACAAGTAGGTCAGAGCTAAAATAGTTGCTTTCGAAGAAGGGCATTGAGAGATAGGCCCTTCCAACTCTGATCATGTAGGCAACACCCCTAGTGGGTCGAGGGAGGAAGACCAAATAGATACATCTGGCACTGATGATCCATGGACCACTAGGGCACAAGCCAAGGCTCAAGCCAAAGCAACATTCGTTGTTCTAGCAACTGCTCCCCAGTCTAAAGAGGGAGTAGGTGATTAGACCCAAGAGTCCACGAGTGGCTCTAATAAGGAATAAGGGTCTGAGGAGGGCCAGTGTGAAGATGGTAATGATGCGGCTAGGTCTGAGGAAGAGGCTACTGAGGAAGATAAACTTCACCTCGAGAGAACCATAATATTAGGTTGAAAGTGCCTAATGCTCAAGATATTTAGGAGTAGGGTCTGGCTCTCACCTCCAAAGAATCATCCAAGGCAGAGTATATAGGAAGATTTGTGGATCCTCTGGTTCTTTGAATAGCAGGGTTGAGGAAATGAAGCAAATTTTTAGCTTCTGCGGTTTGAATGGATGGCTAGAACTCTAGAGAAATACGGTGCGAGAGATGGTCACGGAATTCTATGCTAATTATTTGGCCATAATGGAGCAGAAGGCAAAGGGTGTGCAAAAATTGAAAGAACATCCCAAGCTTGAGAGTGTGATGTTTTGAGGACGCAGTTGACATCTTTGAGCAGGCCATAGCACGAGATATTATATGGGCCTCACTTGAGTGTCGGAGACTACAGTGATTTTAGTGCGAGTTGAGGTTACGAAAAAGGTAAAAAACGGCTGGGGTTCGAGAGGTGATCCAAGTTATATGGCTTGCTGGGTTCTAGCCAGGACAAGAGGAAGTTGATTGAGTGGCTAGTAGAAAGAAGGTCACCAAAGCCTCGCTTGAACTTCATATCGAGCTGCTAGACATTAGTCCACCACAAGTTGGCGCCTATGGTTAATGATTACACCCTCACGGCAAATAGAGCAACTTTGATGACATGCATCATGTCGAGATACACCATGAACATTTCGACGGTTATAGTAGGAGATCAGAG
The DNA here is from genome assembly GCA_018107945.1 of Datura stramonium. Lineage (NCBI taxonomy): Eukaryota > Viridiplantae > Streptophyta > Magnoliopsida > Solanales > Solanaceae > Datura > Datura stramonium. The sequence goes on from JACEIK010000830.1 coordinate 275,603, forward strand.
ACGGGGCTATGGGACTGAGCACTACCATCCCACTCCCGAGTCTTGTCTACAGATTATGTATTGTAATACCCCGAAAAGGCCTAAGAATAGATCCGGGAGTTAAAATTGAAAAGTTCAGAAAAACTGGCAAATATCACGGGACGGATGACCACTAGGACTTGTGGTGTCGTGGTTTGGGAAGTCAGAGAATTAGAGGAAAAATCAGATGGTGCAACGACCCATTGTCAGGAACAACGATCCGTTGTCACAAGTCGTTAGGAGGTTAGGACTTAGGCTGAGGAGGAAGCAACGGGCCATCCCACGTCCGTGGTAGATACAACGACCCATTGTTTCAAGTCGTTATTGGGTTGGTTGAGGTTTCTAGTGCATTCAACGGATGACGACTCGTTGAAGTCACAACGAGTCGTGGTGAGCATGGAAAAGGGAGTCAGATTGGTCAAGGAGTTGATGATGGTAGATCGCGACCCGTGGTTTGAAGTAATGACTCGTCCTGATGAGTCGTGGGAAGGGATCTGAGATGTGTCATGAGGTAGTGCACCCAGCGACTCGATACCACGAGCCGTGGTATGTTGCCATGACCCGTTGGGTCGGTCATTGGTCTGTCCGGGGCAGTTTTCAGGGAAATTATTTTAGGGGTATTTTCAACCTTTCCACATTTTTTCCCCTAAACTATGTCGTTTTGGATATTTTTTGAGTATGATAATATGAGTTAAGTCCTTTAGGCATGCCAATTATCATGCAAGGATTCTAGAGAGGTTTTTGGGAGATTCAAGGCCTTCTTCCCCAAATTTTCTTCAATTCTTTGTGGGTGTTCAAGGAACCCAGAGTCTCTCCATTCCAAGTAGCCTTAGGGTTTTAAAATGGGTGGAATTCTTCCTCACCCATACTTTAGCTAATTAAAGTCATGAATTCTCTTACTCAAATTCTATGAAATTTTGCAAAAGCATGTCAATATGATTTCTCTATATGGAGTATGTTTTTAATTGAGTTTTATTTATGGAAATATGCATGATGGGCAGGTTTTATTATTTTATTCCTTAATTTTCATGTTCTAAGATTTTAAATTCTAAATTTCCCATTTATGGAAGTTTATGGAAATTATGATTTATGATGAATAGTCATTATTTTAAGTTTATTGATTATGGAAATGCATGAATCCAAGATACCCATGTTTATGAGTATATTTTGAAAGAATTGAGTATGATGAAGTATTGGGCAATGACCCACATGATAAAAAATTATTTATGAAATAAATTTCATGATTTATCAATTTATGATGTTGGCCGATTAAGGAGCCTTGATTCTTGGCTAAGGATGTTTAAAGAGGATCAATGATGATAAATGTTATATCTTAGCCAATGAATTTTTATTCATGATGTTATTGATTTATGTATTAGCCTATATGCATATTTTTGGGAGCCGTGACTAGCACCGAGAGCAGCCGACGTTCAAGGACTACGTCGGTGTCTCAGCACCATGTGCCACCGTGGGTTGTAAATGTTATGATATTTATGACAATGATCCCCTCAAATGTGATATTATTCCTTTTTCACGACCCTCGCCTGGCAGCGAGCGCTACGCTCGGTGTAGCGAGGCAGTGGGGGCATCATGACTCTACCATGTGATGTCGATTATGAGAGTCCTCCCATTGTTGCACATGTTTTATATATTGTTATAATTATGCTATTGGATCAAGTTATATTATGATAAAGTTATTTACGATTATTATAATGAATAATTATGAATGATTTAAAAGTTTTGGGCGTTATGTTTTATCATGAAGAAATTTTGATGCTAGAGGCAGTGTCCCTTCTCTTATGTCTATTTTTATTTTACTTTGATTTTAAAATGCCTATTTTACTTATGCATACTCAATACATTCCACGTACTAACCGCATATTTCTATGTTGTATCGTTCCATGATACGGGTGGGATCATAGGCTCATCCTCACCCTTAGGACATCTCGACACGGTTTTCAGCTTGTTGCGAAGTCCTCATGTTCTGAAGGTTGTTTTACAGACTTTCATGTTGTTTACGTTCAGTTTTGGTCAGGTTAGTTGGGAATGTTGTCCCATCAACCCATCTTATGTAATAGAGGCTTTCGGAAAAGTATGTAGTACTCAACTATGTAAAAACGTTGGTCTTTCTTGATGCTATGTTATGATTAAATTCCCGCTATATCTTTGTGATTATCGTTCCGCTTATTTTAATGGTATTAGTTGCATACCATGAGGGCATAGGTCGCTTGGGGTCCCTTGTCCCGTGTGTCTACGATCAGTATGTTTAGGTCGTGACAAACTTGGTATCGAGCAATAGGTTTTGAAGTGTCTAGTGTCGAAAGGCTGCGTTAGGTAGATTCATTTTCATGGGCATAAAGCGCCACACCTATGAAGAGGCTACTAAACATTTTAGGAAATTTTTCCTTCTTTCATGTTCTATGTCGTGCAATGAAAAGTCTCTCCATCCTTCTAACTCATTCGATTCGCGATTGCAAAATTATGGCTCCTAAGAGAATGAACGAAAGGAGAAATGGAAATGATGAAGTCCACGGAGATGGCAATGATCATGGGCATCCGCAAGCCCCACTTGTTCCGGAGCCCCAGGCACCAGAGCCGGCGCCTGGCCAAGTTTGGGCGGGTATTCGGATGTTGGCACAGGCCTTGACCACTCGGGTCAATCAAGAGGCCATTGTGTAGGTTCCCTAGAATGGCAATGCGGCGGCGGCTAGGATTAGAGACTTCTTGAGGTTGAACCCTCTTGAGTTCACGGGATCGAAGAGGGATGAGGATCCACACGAGTTCATTGAAGGGATCACGAAGGTCATTCATAAGGAGTGACAAATGGAGAGTGTGTGGACTTGGCCTCTTATTGGCTAAAAGTGGTCGCTCATATTTGGTACAAGCAATGGAAGGACAGCAGGACAGCGGGAGCGGGCCCTATCAGCTGAGATGAGTTCCACATGGCCTTTCTCGACAGGTTCTTCCCTCGATAGATGAGGAATTGGCAATGAGTTTGTGAACCTCAAACGGGGAAAGATGACAGTGGAGTATTCTCTTGATTCACTCATTTGTCAAAGTATGTCCCGAGTTGGTGATGGATCGAGGGCGGTAGTCGATGTGTTCATGGTGTGGGCGGTTATTTATACAAGGATTGCAGGATCACCATGCTTCACCAAGATATGGACTTTCCTCACATAGTATTGTACGCCCAACATATGGAGGCGGCTCATGCGAGGAGAGGGGAGAGGCAAAGAGGGTTTGGACAGATAACCACGGGTTTTCGCATCTAGAGGTCGGCCCGATTGGATATCGTCCACGAGTTTCAGCGAGAGGTCACTAGCCCCAGCACCATCCTCAACTAGATTCCATCCAGACAAAAGGGTGATCATAGGAACAAGGCTTCAGAATTCGAGGATCGAGAGGGGCACCCCGATTAGAGTATACCTCTCCAGCTTGCGGGAAGTGCGTAAAGGAAGTCATCTTTGAGGCCTGCTTAGTTCGAGATGTCTGTTTTGGATGTGTAGACCTGGGCACATGCGCCAAAAGCGTGCCCATATGCCAAAAAGGGTGATGATAGGGGTCGAACACAAACCACCAAGATAGCAGCAGCTCCAGCCCGTTCAGCTCCACAGAGAGCATCTACTAGCAGAGGTGGCGGTTAGCGCCAAACAAATTCTATGCCCTTGCCTGCTCAGAACATGAGGCTTCTGCGTGGTCAGCATTATGTTGCGTGTCTTTCATATTGATGGTTATGCCTTGCTAGATAAGGGAGCTGTTGTAGCTCACTGACTCCTTACATTGCTAGTAGCCTTGGATTAGTCTGATACCTTGTCGAGAACCATTTTCAGTTTCTACCTTTGTAGGGGATTCGTTTGTAGCTAGACTGTGTTGCATAAGGTTACCTACGTAGACTTAGTTGGATTTTCCATGACTTATTTTGACATCATTTTGGGTATGGATTGGTTGTTTGCATGTTATTCTTCGATTAATTTTAGGACCCGTACCGTGGAGTTTCATTTTCCGGGTGAGTCAATTGTGGAGTGGAAGGGTAATTCGGTAGTTCCGAGTAAGTTGGTTTTATTTCCTATCTTAAGGCTAGGAAGATGAAGTCTCTAAGGGTGCATGTACCACCAAGTTAGGGTTAAGGATGGTCGGAGACTGACTATTGATTAGTTCTAGTGGGTAAATGTAGAATACTCAGAGGTGTTTGAGGATTTGTCGGTGTTCCTCCAGAAAGGAAATTGATTTCGTTATTGATCTATTGCCAGATACACCTTCTTCTATCCCTCCTTACAAGATGACTCCCACAGAAGGCTAAAGGTGGAGGATCGGTTGGGGTCTGGTGGACAAGGACTTCATTAGGCAACCCGGTCTCCATAGGGTTCACCCGATTATTTGTTGAAAGAGGACGGTCCCTTCGCATGTATTTAGTTACCGGCAGTTGAACAAGGTTATCATCAGAATAGGTATCCCTTACCCAAGATCGATGATTTATTTGACCAGATTCGGGGTGCCCAGTGCTTCTCAAGATTGGCCTCGGTACGGGTATCACCGGCTTCGGATTCAGAGAAGTGACATCCAGCCGCTTTCAGGACTAGGTGTGGTCACTATGAATTTGTTATGTCTTTTGGGCTAACTAATGCTCCTGTAGCTTTATGGACACGATGAACAGGGTGTTCAAACAATTCTTGGATATGTTCATGATCGTGTTCATCGGCGACATTCTTATATACTCCCGAGCAAGGAGGAGCATGCCACTTATTTGATAATAGTGCTGCAAACCCCCAAGGATCATCAGTTGTAATAAGTTGTAAGTGTGAATTTTGGCTGAACTCGGTAGCATTTAAGTCCATGTGGTATCAGCGAAGACGCAAGAGTAGATTCCTAAGATAGAGGCGTGAAGAATTGGCCCCGGTAGCGAATCCTTGAAATCCGTAGATTCTTAGGCATAGCAGGTTATTACAGAAGGTTTGTGAGGGTTTCTCATCTATTGAGGCACCTTTGACTAAGTTGACTCAGAAAAAGGTGAAATTCCAATAGTCGGATGCTTGTGAGAAAATCTTCCAAGAGTTGAAGGCCCGACTCACCTCAACACCAGTGTTGACATTACCCGAGGGTACCGATAGCTTTGTTGTCTATTGTGATGCTTCGAGAGTCGAACTAGGATTTGTGTTAATGCAGCATGGGAAGGTAATAGCATATGCCTCGAGACAGCTGAAGGTTCATGAAAAGAATTACCCGACCCATGATCTTTAGTTGGCCGCGGTGGTGTTTGCATTGAAGATATGGCAGAATTACTTGTATGGGGTCCATGTGGATGTATTTACGGATCACAAGAGCTGCGATGTCTGTTCACCCTGAAGGATCTAAATCTTCAGAAAAGAGGTGATTTGGAATTACTTAACGACTATGACATGAGTTTCCTTTTGCAGGCATTTAATGCGGTTACGGATTATTGCTTAGTAGACTCTCCATGGAAAGTTTTTCCCACGTGAATGAGGGAAAAGAAGGAGTTGTTGAAAAGGATGTCTGACTTCGCAAGAACTGAGAGTTAGATTGATCGATTCGACCGATAGCATTGTTATTTGTACAACGGTCAAAATCGTGCTTGGTAGTTGATGTTAAATCTTGGAAAGATGAGGATCAATATTGAGGAAGCTGAAGGAGGTGGTGAGGAGTCGGGCGGTGAAGGTCTTCTCCCAAGGGGGAGATGGTGTGCTGCGATACCAGGGTCGACTATGTATTTCGAATGTTGATAATTTGAGTGTTCGGATATTGCATGAGGCACATGGTATCAGATATTCTATTTATCCATTATCCATGAAAATATATCGGGATTTGCGAGAAATCTATTGGTGGGATGGTATGAAGAAGGATATTGCGGAGTTCATGGCAAAATGTCCAAACTTTCATCAAGTGAAAGTCGAACATCAAAGGCTGGGAGGCGTACTTCACGATATCAACTTCCCCACTTGGAAGTAAGAAGAGATTAATATGGATTTTTGTTACATTCCTACCTAGTATTCGCCGGCACTATGCTGGTGGGTGGTGGTGGATAGGCTAACCAAGTGGCACACTTCGTACGGTCAAGACCACAGATTTAGTGGAGGATTATTCTAGGTTGAATATTCGCGAGTTAGTTCGACTTCATAGAGTGCCCTTGTCTATTATTACAAACCGAGGTACTCGGTTTACCTCTCAAGTTAAGCTCGATGCACCTTCCATCCGCAAACAGAAGGACAAGCAGAATGAACCATTCAGACCCTTGAGGATATGTTGAGGGCATGTGTTATGGATTTCAAAGGTAGTTGGGATGATCACTTACCCTTAGTGAGTTTTCTTATATCACGGTTACTACTCGAGTATCCGAATGGCACCGTTTGAGGCTCTTTACGGGCGGAGGTATCGGTATCCCATCGGATGGTTCCGAGGTTGGTGAGCAGTTATAATGGTACGAGATTCGGTTCATGAGACGATAATGAAATATTCAGTTGATACGGGTCGGTTGAAAACCAATCGAAGTCATCAAAAGTCGTGCGTTGACCTTGAGAAGAAGATTTGGAGTTTGGTGTGGGCGACTGGGTAATTCTTAAGATAGCTCCATGAAGGGAGTCATGCGGTTTTGGAAAAGAAAGGTAAACACAATCCCCGCTATATTGGTCCCTATCGGTTGTGAGGAGAGTTGGTAAGGTGGTGTATGTGTTGGACTTTCCATCAGGTATCTTTGGTTCATCCCGTCTTTTTTGTGTCATGTTTGAAGAAGTGGTTGGGTGATCCAGCCTTGGTAGTTCCAGTAGCAGCATTGGGGTGAAAGACAACCTCAACTATGAAAAGAAATTCCGGTGGAAATCTTAGATTGTCAAGTTCGTAAGCTAGGAACAAAGATGTAGATTCAGTTAAAGTATTATGGAGGAATCAGCATGTTGAAGGGAGATACGTGGGAAGCCGAAGCAGATATGATAATAATACCCACTATTTGTTCTTTACCAGCTGAGTTCCGACTTGAGGGTATCAATTTTGCCTGCAATGACTCCTATTTAGTTTTTATGTTCAGTTTAAGTGTGCAAGTTTCTTTTAAGTGTATGAATGCATGTGTGAAGCATGAGATCAGTTCAGCTATGTGGTTTGATTCGGAGGTAGTCATTCCGTGAAAATTTCAATTAAAATGATCAGTATTTGGCTATGATAAATTGTATGCTTCTATTTGCTACTTTTTTCCTTCATTCGAGGATGAATGTTTCCAAGGGAGATGTTATAATACCCTAGAAAGGCCTAAGAATAGACCCGGGAGTTAAAATTGAAAAGTGCAGAAAACTGGCAAAAATATCACAAGATGGATGACCCTACAACTCATGGTAGGATACCATGAGTCGTCATATGCAGTTGTGGTTTGGGATGTCGGGAATCGAGAGAAAACAATGGATGGTACAACGACTGGTTGTCGGGAACAACGAGTCATTGTCACCAGTCGTTGGGGATTGGGACTTAGGATGAGGAGGAAGAAACGGGCCATCCCATGATCTGTGGTGAGAGAAAATGACCCGTTGTTTAAGTCGTTACTTGTTAGTTGAGGTTTCTAGTGAATTCAATGGATGGAAACCACAACTCACATTGGAAATCTGAGTCATGGTGAGGCTCGTGGAAAAGGAAGTCAAATTGGTCAAGGAGTTGATGACGGTCGATTCAACGACCCGTGGTTTGAAGTAACGAATTGTCCTGACGAGTCGTGGGAAGGGATCTGAGATGTGTCATGAGGCAATGCACTCGACGACTCAATACAATGAGCCGTGGTATGTTGCCACGACCTGTTGGGTTGGTCATTGGTCTGTCAGGATAGTTTTCAGGAAAATTATTTTAAGGGTATTTTTGACCTTTCCACATTTTAGCTCTAAAGTGATGTCATTTTGGATATTTTCTGAGTATGATAATATGAGTTAAGTCCTTTAGGCATGCCCATTCTCATGCAAGGATTCTAGAGAGTATTTTGGGAGATTCAAGGCCTTCTTCCCCAAACTTTTCTTCAATTTCTTTGTGGGTGTTCAAGGAACTTCGAGTCTCTCCATTCCCAGGTCTGTAGGGTTTTAAAATGGGTGGAATTCTTCTACCCATGCCCAATTTTGATTAAAGTCATGAATTCTCCTACTCCAAATTCCGTAGGATTTTACCCAAAGCATGTCAATGTGATTTCTTCTTGTGGGTATGTTTTAGTGGGTTTTATTTATGAAATATGCATGATGGGCAGGTTTTATTATTATTTTCCTTAATTCATTTTTCAAGCTTTTAAAATCTAAATTGCCTATTTATGAAGTTCATGAAAATATAATTTATGATTAATATTCATTATTTTAAGTTTATTGATTACGGAAATGCATGAATCCAAGATACCCATGTTTATATCATGTTTTCAATTGAATTTTTTAATTGCTTTAATTATATGTTATTATAATTATAAAATTAATTTATGATTTATTAAGCGAATTTCATGATTTATCGTTTTATGATGTTGGCCGATATGAAAAATGCCTTGATTCTTGAATAAGAATGTTTTAAAGGGGATCAATGATGATGAATGTTATATCTTAGCCATTGAATTTTTATGCATGATGTTAATGATTTATGTATGAGCCTATATGCAAGTTATTGGGAGCCGTGTCTATGCGAGTAGCCCGACTTCAAAGGACTATGTCGGTGTCTCATAACCACGTGCCACCAAGGGTTGTAAATGTTATGATGTTATGATAATGATTCCCTAAAATGTGATATCACGCCTTATGCACGACCCTTGCACAGCAAGCCGTGTAAACACTTGCCCACTTGAGCAAGAACGGTGGGGCATCATGAAAGGCTCTACTATGATGGTGTCGGTTATGATGATTCCTACCATTATTCCACATGTTTTATGCATTGTTATAATTATGTTATTGGCTCAAGTTATATTATGATAAAGTTATGTAGGATTATGATAATGAATGATTATGAATGATTTAAAAGTCTGAAGCCTTATGTTTTTATCATGAAGAATTGTGATGCAAGCATGATGTCCTTCTCTTATGTCTATTTTGATTTACTTTGCTTTTAAAATGCCCGTTTTACTTACCTTCCATACTCGGTACATTCCCACGTACTGACCGCATACTTCTATGAAGTATCATTTCATGATACAGGGACCGAGATCTCAGAGCTCATCCTCACCCTTAGGCCATCTCAGCTTACGCTTTCAGCTTGTTGGTAAGTCCTCATGTTCTGAGGATTTGTTTTACAAACTTTCATATTGTTACGTTCAGTTTTGGTCGGGTTAGTTGGGGATGTTATCCCATCAACCCGTCATTTGTATTAGAGGCTTTCGGACAAGTATATAGTACTCATCTATCTAAACATTGTTCTTTCTTGATGCTATGTTATGAATAGGTTCCGCTATCTTTATGATTATAGTTAAGTTATTTGAATGAGAACAATTGTATTCATGAGCCATGGATCGACTTGGGGTCCCTCGGGGTCCCTTTTCCCGTGTTTATGATCCGGGTGTACGTTCGGGTCTTGACAAGGCAGGCCTCAAGGCAAAACTGGAGGTAGATCATTTGATTAGAGACGAAAAATTTTGCATATATCGGTCTCATATAGATGAACCCAGTTAGTTGGGTTAGACTTCCTACTATAGTCCCACTACCACGGGGATACGGGGTAGTATGTTAATGCCCCACTTTCATTGGAGCAGGGAGAGATGCCGACTACAGAGGATGGTCACACAGATGTAGCTCCGGCATATCCTCCACACCTCCTTTAGACATCTAAATTCAGACTCTAGCAGGCTATGTATTGGTGCCCCAGGACTTCCTTCAGAAATTAGCCAAGAGGCTGATAGTGACAAAGAAAAAGGTTAATGCTATGATGGAAAATGTCAAGCCGTGGGTGAAGGCTGAGATTGATGAGGTTGCGAGGTTGTTGCATAGACGGTTGGATAGTTTTGAGCGCCACTTCAATGGCGTATCACTGAAGCGATAGATATGGGCAGCCTTATAGGAGTTGGGGCTTTACAGTGCCAGGCAGTAGAAGTTGTCATCTAAACAGCCGGTGATATTATACGCTCCCACTCTTCAGACTTAGATACTGAAGCTCGATGGGAGATAGATATTGAGGCGTATTGGGTGCCAACTACAACCGGAGGAGGAAAAGGGAAGATGAGGGTCTCCGAGAAGGTTGAAGATAAGTCCTCAAGAAAGAAGAGAAAAATGAAGGAGAAGAAGGAGAGCAAGCGGGCAAGAGTGGATAACTTTGCAAACTCTTGATGAGCATATCGAGTTGCATGAGTGAACTAAGAGGAGAAGAGAGCTCCATCACTTCCTTCGTAGAGCTTGCAGAGTGGCAAGGACTCTTTGGGTAGAGCTACATTCAGCCAGAGGTACCACTGATGTTTTTGAGGCAGCTACTTTATTAATGTGGGGTAACCAATCCCCCAATTGATGTTCTATTAATTGTGCAGTGACCGCTAACACCACTATTGTAATGGAGGAGTAGCACTCCAGCGAGAGATGACGGGCGCCTAGAGTGCCCTTGGTATGTCCCTTTCCCTTGTTCTTATAGTTGATGCTTTAGGATGAAGCATGTTTTTAAAGTGAGATTGTAGTTTATTTTTTTGGGTTTTTGTTTGTTCAAGGGTTTTCTTGAGTATGTTCCATTTCCTTCTTACATGTTATCTTGTAGAACCGACATGTTTAGGTTTTTTTATTTATTTGTGTAATTAGAAGTAGCTTAGTATTACTTTACAGCCAATAAATGCATTGATTTTGATATTTTTGAAAAAATTGACCCTATCTAAATATTTTTATGTTTGTTGTATTGATTTATTGCAAAAACAGCTTTTGTGAATCTTTGTATGGCATTCATATTATTAGCATGTGTAGTTGTAGTTTAGCCGTGCATGAACTGGATAGGTAGAATCAACGCAAACGTGTACCATGGTAGTGAGAATTTATACTTGATTTCAATATTGCGTTGAGGATCTAGAACTTGCCCGATTGGTCATAACATAGGTTTAAGGATAGTTGGTTAGGAAAAGATTATTGGCCATTTTTTCATAGCCCACTTTATCTTATATTTCCCTACCAAATAAGATTAATCCCTTGATCCCGTATTTGAGCCTAAATGTTGACCTACTTTCTTTGATTACCTATTCACCTTGACCACGTTTATAATGAACCTATTTGGCCCTAGTCCCTCCGTAGACATGTGTACCTCAACTCAGGCAAAATACTTAAGTTGAGGAAGGCTTTGTAGGGTGTATAAGCGTGAGGTGGAGAAGAAAAAGGAAACAAAGTCAAAGAAAAGTGAGGTGTGGTGTGAAAATAAAAGAAAAAAAGCTGAAATAGCCAAAATGAAAATTAAAAAAAAGAAAAAGAAAAGAAAAACTGAAAAAGATAGTTAAAACACCGCACCTACACATTACGTTTAAATAGAGAAAAACGGAGGACAAAGTTGAAAAATGAAGAATGGGGTAAAAAGTGAAAAGTGGAGAAAAGTTGTGTAGTGTCATGGAGGGTTAGTTACTAAAATCCATATCCATCATACCTAGTCCGAAGCCTATATTACAAGCCTATAAAAGTCTTATAGTGATCCTAGCATAACTGTTAAAAAGCCAAAGTAAGAAAATAAGAACATGTCTATTATATCCAATGTGCAATATTTGAAACTTCTTTGTGAGTGTGAGAGTCTTACTTGTTGAGTCCCAAGTTTCATATTTATATATATCTCTATGTGTTGGGGACTTCATTTGCGGTGAGGATACATGGTTAGTGTTGTGTTCTGCCAATTATACGTAGCGAATGGAGATTGGTGATAGCTCAATTCTGCTAACGGTTGGATGTCATATCATGATCCCTTTATGTCATAAGTTGTAGTTATATGTGTGCATGATTGACTTGGTTTTGAATGAAAGAGTGGTCAATAGCTGATTGTGGTTCATAGTGCAAATTTTGTAGTGTTGGCTGTAGGTATTCTAAGTTTACTTTCTAGTTAAGCGTGTTAGTTTGGATTTCTTTGCATGGGGATATGCAAATGTCTTAAGTAGGGGTTTACATGTGTTGTGGGTTTCTTACTTTCGACCTTTAAAATGAGAAAATAAATATGGACTTAGGTGTGTTTATATGGATATGATGCACTTTTACTTTATTTTCAGGATAGCTAGGTGTTGGAGTTGAAATGTGCAAAAGAAGGGAAAAAGAAAAAAAAGGCTAGTACGGATATCGATCACGAGTTGTACCTTCCAAATGCGAGCCGTACTGGGAGTCATGAAAAAGTCTAGACCAGGTGTTTGAGGAAAAATGCACAGTACAACTTATTGTATGAAGCAGGTACCATCCTGGTATGAGTTGTACCATGATCGTGATAAAAGTCAAAAGGTGCGGTACATGACAAGTACGTAGGTATGAGTAGTAACCACAGTGTGATATATACCTAAGACCCATACCAAGAACCCATAGTGAACTCTAGAAAAAATTGAAGAATTGCATATCTCAATGTACGATTGGAAGTCATGAGTCGTTGGATAAAGGTACGAGTTGAACCAGGCCACCCGTGAAAGTAAATAGAGGATGCCAGAAGTTCCAAGTTCAAACCACGAGTAGAGTGTACAACTCTTAGGTTCATGGTATGAATCATACCAGATTGCATCACTCAGCCAAAATTAGAAAAAGCCAGCCAATGCACGAGTGAACGTACGACCCATACAATCATGTTAGGGGTCTTAGGTGAGAGTCGGTGGCGATTTAGTAGTTTCCTGTTAATTTAGGAAAGGATTTATAATTATTTGTATAAATACTTTTCTAGGTTATTTTTGTAAAAGAGTGTCATATTTGGAGATAGACAATTAGAGAGACCGATTGTAGAGAGTTTTGATTATTGGAGAACAACTTTTGAGATTTTCTTGAGTTGATTCTACCATTGTTCTTGACTTGTTCTTTATTAATTCATGCAATAATCAAGTGGGTTTTCTTCCGATCATCTTTGTAAATTCTAAATTATATGATTGTCCTATGAATATTTATGAATTTATCTTTTACAATCATGACAGGCTAAAACCTCCACAACTAGGATTTTGGGAACCATGGTGAATTGACAAACTAAGGTTGCACAAAGTGATTCTAAACCAATGTTAAGGCTTGTATTGTACTGTATTCTCATCATCTTTAATGTTTCTTAATGGAGTGCAACGTTGAGATTTGCCGGATTCTTTACTTGCTTGAACATAGAGAAGTAGAGATTAGGAAAAGAGAATTACAACAAAGCCTTGATCATTATGGGTCATTGTATGACTTGAGCTGCGGTAGTAGGAGAATTAATTTGGGACAAATTGATAAAGGTTGAAGTGAAATCACTCATGAGACTAAACTGATGATTAGTATAGTCATTAAATAGGGATGAACCAATCATTTAGTTGAACCATAGTTATCAGTTCTAGAATTAAGCATTGGGATAGAACACAAGTGTCAAACCTGAAGCAGTTATGAATCCATAGAGAACACTTAACCTAGTTATTCACATAATATTGATAAGCAAAAATCAATTCTCAATATTATCATATAATAGCTTTAAAAAAACCCTTTGGAGATAACACACTTAAAAGCTTAAATAATAGTGTTATTCTATATCTTGACCATATTCCCTATGGGATTGACCCCAAACTTTATTGGGCTATATATTGACAACGTCATGCGCTTTTATAGGAATGTGATTTGAGCTTTATCAACCATCTGTCTGTTGGTGGAAAGCAATGCTGAGATTTATCTAGGTAAATAGAATTCCGAGAAGTTTGTGAGCCTCTCCAGCATCTTTTCTCTCTCAAATCATCCATATCCAAAACACAATTGACTCTAATATCGGATCATACCATCCCTCGCTTGGGAGAAGATCTCCACTTTCTGATTGTAGACAACTTCCTTCAACTTTAGCAAAATAGAATCATCATCTTATTTTTTTTTTCCTTAACTTCCCAACTAACGAAGATTTTGAACTATTACGAACAATGAAACCACCATGCTCGAGTCCGCAAGTCACTACTAATGAAAATTTTGAACCATTTTAAACAGTGATAGCACCATCTATCGAGTCCGTAAGTCCAACCCTAACGTGAGAAAGCCTGTGAACATCTCTAACCAACTCCTTCATCCCCTCTTGAACATGAGCCACACTACCTATGGATAACCTCCTAAGGGCATCAACCACAATATTGGCTTTACCCGAATGGTAAATAACACTCATGTAGTAATCCTTGAGAAGTTCAAGTTGTCTCCTCTGCTGAAGATTCTAGTCTTTATGACTAAATACATACTGAAGACTTTTGTGGTCGGTGAACACATCAACATGGACACCTTAAAAATAATGTCTCCAAATCTTTAAGGCAAGAAGTATGTTGCTAACTCAAGGTCATGAGTTGGGTAATTCTCATGATCTTTAAGCTGTCTAGAAACATAGAACACCTTGTGCTGCATCAATATACACCCAACGCCAACTCTAAAAGCATCAGAATAGACTACAAGCTATTTGTACCCTCTGGTACGGTCAAAAACTAGAAGTAGGGTAGTTGAATCTTTAACACTTGAAAGCTCTTCTCATAAGCATTGGTCCGCCCGAAACACCGGCCTTCTTCTAAGTAAATCGGGTTAAAGGAGAAGAAATGAGTAACCCATTACAAATGTCTTATTATCACTAGCTAAACCCAAAAGCTTCCTAATGTCGGAGAGGTGATGGGCCTAGACTAGTTCTTCACCACTTCTATACTTTTGAGAGTCTCGAACACCCTCACTAGACACCACATGTCAGAAATCCAGGCCCGACCGGCCAAATTCACACATCCTGAATTTTGCAAGTAACTGAAGATCCTTAAGGGTTTGCAGTACAACTCTCCAAATGACAGAATGCTCCTCCTCACTCCAGAGTAGATAAGGATGTCATCTATAAAGAAAATGTGAACATATCCAAGTATTACTTGAATACCCTATTCATTAAACTAATGAAAAGTTGAAGGAGTATTTGTTAGTCCAAAAGACATAACTACAAGTCGTACTAATCATATTAAGTTATGAAAGACCGTTTACGAATGTCACACTCTCTAACTCTAAGTTGATGGTAGCTTGATCTGAGGTCTATTTTATAGAAGAAACTAGCGCCCTAAAGAAGATCTAACAAGTCATAAATCAGAATGGGATACTGATTCTTGATTGTGACTTTATTCAAGCTGACGATGTCGGTACACGTGCAGGAGAACCATCTTTTCTTTCGCACAAAAATGACTACAACATACCATGGGGAAATATTGGGCCTGATAAAACCCTTATCTAGGAGGTCCTTTAACTGATCCTTCAACTCTTTAAGCTCATATGAGCTATTTTGTAGGGAGGAATGGATATCGGCTACATATCCGAAAGGATGTCTATCCCAAAGTTGATATTTCGCTCCTGAGGGACTTCAGGCAGATCCTTTAGGAACACTTCTGGAATTCACATATAATTGGGACTAACTAAAGAGTTGGGGTTTCGGACTTAGAATCCCTTACCCAAACTAAGTGATGTAGGAAAACTTTGGAAATCATATTCCTAGTCGAAGATAAGAGATAACCACGACCTATAGGCATTATGGAACTACCCTTCAATTCTATGATGGGTTTCCCTAGGAACCAGAATTCTACTACTCTGATTCTGCAGTTGACGGATGCATTACAAGAATGTAAGAAATCCATGCCAAGGATGACATTGAAGTCAGTAATCTCTAACTCTACTAAATCAATTGTGGTGATTTTACGGAGAACTAAAATTGGGCAACTGTTGTATACTCTACTTGGTATGGCTAACTCACCAATAAGAATAGAAACTAAGAAGGGTTCTGAGAGGCATTCGGGACTGACACCAAAATTTAATACAATATATGGAGTCATTAAGGATAATGTGGCCCCTAGATCTAACAAAATATAAACATCAATATGAAAGACTCGTAACATACCCGTAACTACATAAGGCGAGTTCTCCTAATCTTGGCATGATGAGAGTGTATTGAAGTGATTCTGACGCTATCCGCCACCTGCACTCGAAGAGGCACCCTTCTAGGATAGGCAAACTACTAGAAGATATTGAAGAGGTGGCTTGGATACGACCACTGATGTCACCCTACTTGTCCCTGATCGACAATCTCGGAGTCTATGGCCAGGCTTACCACACCCAAAAAACCATCCTTGCCGTGCAAACACTCCTTGGGGTAGTTCCTTCCATACTTCTTACAAACTGGGAAGGTACGACCTCCGAACATGTTTCCATGAGACCTAGAGCCTAGTTCTCTACCCCTTTTGATCTAAGAGATGGCTCTTACTAGCCCAGAACCACTGGGCCCATTTCCTCTGGTGGAACTGTTAGTGATTTCCACCACCTGACTGTTCTTTGAGAAAATTCAAAGTTTCTAGTTCTAGCTCTTTTATTCACCCTTTTTCTTTCCTTCAACTTCTCTTACTCAATCTCCTGTGCATGGATCATAAGTTTGGAGAAATCCATATCTCCAATGAGCATAATGATTCTACACTCTTTGACCACCGGATACGAGACCTGAGATGAACTTACTCATTGGAGACCTCGGCTCAATAGCCATCTCTAGTGCATACCTAGATTGTTGAGTAAACTTAAGACCATACTCCTTAACTGATAAAGAGTTCTGCTTCAGGTTAATGAACTCTTCAAGTTTTGCCTCCCTCAATTCGAGAGGAAAGAACTTGTCAAGAAAAGTGTCATCTGGTGTCGATCAACTAGAGAGTTGCATCCTCACGATGGCTTTTCTTCCACTAGTTAAACCACAGGTGTGCTACTCCCTTTAACTGATAGGAGGACAAGTCTGCACTTTCAGTCCCATTGATACTGAAAATTCGAGTGATTTTGTAAGATCTATCCTTCCAGTTGGTCTAAAAGCCTCTACAGAAGCCCGACCAACTAAAGGGATAGGTCCCTAACTGAACTCTAAATACTAAACCTAAAGTTATCAAAAAATATAACTAAACTCTCATCCTTGGATGGTGAGGACTAACAAAGCGGTAAAGCTAAGCTGGCACTAAACATATCTAAATGTAGGGCTGAGTCTGAGGACCTAAACCTATATCATAAGATGATATAGCACAAGAAGTATGCGATGAGTATTTTGAATGTACCGAGTAATGTAATATGTAAAAGATGAGCAAAATAGCGAATCATACTAAAATTTGAGTCATGTTTACTTAAGTAAAATGTCTTGAATAGACATAAATAAAATATCTAGAAATTGAAATCATGTTGTATGAGTTAAATATCTGGAAAAAGCACAAATTGAGGTATAATGATCCAAGAGTAAAACATACATATATGTCTAAACAAATATACTTAACTCATATAGTAAATTCATTTAACTAATAACGTGGGCCATGTATAAATACTACTAAAAATATATCTGTGGGAGGTTCTTGTAACCGATATATGCTATCTGAGCACCATGAAGTCCAACATGTACCCCTAGTTGGGAGGATGTTCATACCTTGACAAGGGTAAGAACCATGACTAGGCGAAGGAGACACTCTCAGGCGCGAACCCCTTATCCTATATAGTGGCATGTAGTTAGGACTAGGGTTATCTGAACCAGCATCAACTCGGTGCTAAATTCTCTTTTGTCAAAATTATATATATTTGTGTGCTTATAATCTAAATAGAATGAAAGATTTGCATGGACTAGTTAAAATCATACTAGTTACTTAAATATCTTAAATATTGATTTAGCCATGCAAGTTATATTGATTCTAAATTCATGAATTCATAATTTGAAAATATGCTCAATTGAGTAGAATTATGTTCGGTTTGAATCTGAGAAATAAATAGAGATTTTTTTTTCTAAAAAATGTAACTCATACATAGTTGTAAAATTCATGTGGAAATCGTGAGGAAAACACAGTATGTGAAAATTTATAATTTACGAATAAACAGGTTTCTTCCCTACAATCATGAGTTTATATAGATGAAAACATAGGTGAAACTTGAGTGTTGGCATATGGGTGAAAGGAATCCGTTAATGATAATCCCACATACATGCACTAGTGTATTCTTGCTTGTGCTTGAGAATCCGATGGCTCGAAGAAGAAGAAACCTACAAGCTTTTTCTTGAGCATAGAAGCATACTATTGTTTTGATGTTTTTGGTGTTACGTGATGAAATGGGAGGTTAGTCGACTAAGGACCCTTAACATCTCTATAAGAAGACCAGTATTACATAGTATAGGATTAAAACATAGAAAGTTACCAAAATATTCTAGGAGAAACCATTCCAAATTATGGAATTTAGTTCTCACGGATCTTACCAAGAGTCTTTATCAATACATGACTGCGTGGGTGGAGAAACATGAACACTTGTGTAAAATCATACCATGAACCATCAGTATGTTCGTTCTTTAAGACCAGGAGTTGTACCTTGGCTCGTGTTTGGGTTTGGCTTGGGTACTTTACTGTATAGGGGACCACAACTTGTACCTATGAGTCATACTAGCATGCCACAACTCGTGGTCTAAGTCGTGGTTTCTTGGAGGGTCACTAATGTGGTAACCACGAGTGCCATCCACGGCTCATGATCTCAACCTACGAGCCATGGTTTGGACTCCACGATCCCGATGAGGAAAATGCAAGATTGTTGGATCTTGCTAGGCTGCTCAATACAAGTCTAACAATGACTCGTATCATGGATTCCATGACTCGTGGTTTGAGTCATAGTAGCTAAGCTTTTAAGATATTAGTGAGCAATTACCAGTGTCTTCCCATGACTCGTGGTCTCACCTCCACCATCAACTTCATGGGTGAGTCGCACTGAGTTAACAATCAAAATTTTCTATTGGTTTCTATTTTATGTCTAGGATCTGATCTTAGGGACTTTTAGGGTGTTACAAAATTAATAAGAATATATAGAGGGTTTTATATTTTTAATGTTGTAGTATTTAAATTTCATAGTGATTTTCCTTGAAAATCTATATTATGACAGAAGGAAGCATGCATTGAGATTGTCAAATATTCATCTATTCATATAGATAAGAACTCTTATTTTGATGGAATGATATTGTATTTTGTTTGAGACATTTTATGGGATTTTCATATCAATTTTGGAGGTATTTGGAGATGATTTAATATGGATTTGACCTAAATTTTAGATTTAAAATTCAAGATTGAAGATGTACCATCTGTGTATCCACCATTGTATACCATGTATATTCCATGTTTATCAATATATATACTATTATGTATTAACTTATATTTCATATCATGAAAAAAATTTGTGAATTCATGAAAATCTATGTGATGATATTATTGATATATATAATATACACATATTGCAGTGATGTTTAGAAAATTTGTGCATATACTATACATTGATATACTGCGTTGTAATGCATTTTTAGGTTTTGATTATTTAGTCCAAACTAGTCCAGAATACTAAGCTTTCTAAAATTTTTCATTAAGTGTCGTCCAAATGTTTTGGCTAATTCAATCATACACACTCACCTGTTCAGTCTAACAACTAAAATAGGAGTATAGAGAAAAAAATAAGCTTGGATGCATATCTATTTTGCCCATTTTTCAAAATAAATTTTTATAATTATTGAATTCAAAATCTGCAAATGATACTTGATGACTAAGTTGTATGAGATCTTCAATGCTTGAAACCAATTGTCTCTGGTCGACTTTTCTTCAAAATAAAGCTCTAAATTTTTTGTGTACTTTTTTGAGATATGTATGTGTTACTATTTTTAAGAAATACATATTTTAAAGTATGAAACGTTACACGCCGAAATTTTTTTTAATGATTATTTGATGGTTATATGTCGTATTAAGGAAATTATGGATTGTATATTGTCCGTAGGTGAGGAGGGAAACATGTGCAAAGAGAAAAGCGAAGAGTATGTGAAGATTTTAATGGGTCAACTTTAAACAGACATATCTCGAAATATATAATGATTCAGAATACCCATAACCTATCAAATCAAAGGTATTTGAGTTTAATTTACAGTGAAAAAACCACTCGTCAATCAGAGTTCGGAGTAAGAAATTATGCTCATTTGAAGAGATCATTGTCGGCTGGAAAAGTGTCCATGCGCACGGGTGCCGAGATAGGCAGGCAGCTGCAAGCGTGACAAGTACGAAAGAGGCACGTCTGCAGGGCGCATGCAGGCACCGCTTAATAACCTACATGAGTAATATTGAGCTAAAAAGCTCATTTCTACTCCGTTTCACCTCATTATTTTTTCAGAATTCATAGAATTAAAAGCCCTACAATATGGTGAAAAGATATCCCAGGTAAGAAACTTCACTCTTGTCTCTTTTGGGCTTTGGGAAGAGAACCTTGGAAGAAAGTCATGGCTTGTTTTTGTCCCGTTGTTGATTGTGGTGTTGGTGCATTTTTAGTTGGTTCTAGGTAGAGAAGAGTGGGAGTCTACACCTACTTTAGCTAATAAATCTCCAAGAAAGGGTAAGTAATTCCATTTTTGATTTCTTTGAGTTTATGAGGTTATAACTTAGAGAATATTCTAGTATTGTGTTGTTGTTTCTTTGTATTATTGTTCTTGTGGCATTTGCGGTCAATTTTTCAAGAACTTTGGTGAAGGAAAGTTTCTTATTTTTTTATTTGTAAATTGGACTTGGAAGGATTCTTAAGGAGTAAGTTTGACAGGAAGATTTTCGGCAAAATTAGAGTCGACGTGCCAAGGTATATAAAGGCGTCCCTTTCCTTATTCAAGCACGAGAAACTAAGTCGTGAAAGGATCCAATATTCCTATATTTTTAAAATCATATTGAGGCATGAATGATTCTGTCCAAAGGGTTGGAAGTACTTGTAATAAAGCTTAAATCGTTAAGAATGGTTGAAGCGAACAAATGTAAACTTTTAATTTGTTGTCATAGTTGTAAATAGAATCTGAAGTCCCCTTTACGTGGGCACCATGAGATAGTCCTTTGCAGTATATTGTATATGTGATATTCAATACTTAATGTTAGATCTAGTCTTAGCGAAAGGTAAGAAATTCTAAGGCGACGATGTGTGATCGAACTTAAGCTAAGAAAGATGACATGCAATTGAGGAGTAAAAACGAGCTTATTAAAATGACATTTTCATAATATTCTTATTCCCTCCTATATGTTTATGTTTTAAAGTGCAAAAGGTAAAAAGGATATTTTATGTTTCCCCTCCTTAAAGCTAAGCAAGCTCTACATTACGAATAAGCTAAGTCATTAACTTCTTATGAAGTGATTTTGAGTCAAATTTTTTTTTGAGATAGTAACTCAAGTTAAAGAGAAGTTTTTCATTATGTTTTCAAACGATTACGTTAAGTTATGATTCTATGTGTTAAGAAATTATTTTCCACGTTTGAAAAGGGTAATCTAGGAGATTACGAGCCACTTATAATTATGTAATCTTTCTTAAGCTCCTCAGATAATTGCACATTTGTGTATGTTAATCCAGCATTGTCTGAATTATAGCTATAAGTCTTATTTTCCTATAAGACAACTTGCCCAAGTTTCTCAAGCGTTCAGATTCTGAGCACCAAGTCTCAAATCCTTACATTATGTATTCATGTCCCTATATTATGTTGGAATGTGCTATGCTAATCTAGAAGTTTTCAAAAAATATCATTTTGAAAATCATTGCTAATGTCTCAGCCAAGTATTTGATGTTGCATACAAGTCATTATAAGAATTTCTGATAAGAAGTCTTAATGTATATGATTTTTCATGTTATAACATATAGTTGAATTCTTTCAGTTATATATTCAAGCCATACATATATATATTCAACTCTTGTTGAGTTATCATGTTGAGTTTCCCTAAATTCAGAGGAGAGAGAATCTCCCATCTTTAATGTCCCTAATGTCTAAGTAAGTATAAGCACATGCTATGATAATGATCAGGTTAAGCTGTAAATTTGAATACTGATAAGTCTCCACGGAGGTTACTAGGTTAACTAAATACGAGTTTATACGTTATACAGAAATCTCATACATTGTATGTCTGTAGTTCAGCTCTCAGCTCTATGTATATGCAGCTGTTATGACACATAACTCAAAAAAATTATAATTTGAAAATTTTTTCTTGCAAATAAGACAAATGAATTAAGAACTATATGTGCACATCGACGTGATAAGTTTGATAATGAATTCAGTGTATATTTATCGATACATATAATATTGTGGGCAGTATGTGTGTGTGTGTGTGTATATATATATATGTAGTTCTAAGATATTAATGGATTGCATAGAAATGAGAATCGTATTGCTTCTACAAAAACGTACATTAAATTGGTAAGATCATTTGTAGGACATTTCTTGTAAGCCTACTAAAGTTCTTACGCTGTCTAAACTTCCTGAAGGTCCGACCAGTCACAGAGTCGACATGCTTGTATATAATTTGATAGATTTACATGATATATGTTCATATTTGCTAATTTTGCATGGTATATTTTCTCACTTGCATTATATGTTGCGAAAAAGGGAATATTACGGCCACAGATTTTTAAATTTGTAATTTCAATTCCATTTGTGTTCAATTGACTCAATATAAGCTCTGTTGGCTCCATTCATGATTATGATTAAGATATTTCTATTTTACCACGGTATAGATACCTTGGCCCCGGAGATATTTTATTTATCTGTATGGTCCACCAGCAGGAGATATTTTATTTTTACCCTGGTGGCAATTTTTCCAGCTGAAAGATATTTTTATTTTACCCCATTGTGGTGCATCAACCAGAGGCATTTTACATTAATTTTATGGTCATCTGACGCCGACATTACGATTATAGCAGCTTTGCTTTGTGCATTGCCCAGTTTGCATTTGTCAGGATTCAATTTCCAAGATTCCAGGTTGTTACTAACCTTATTTTTGGCTTAGTTATCATTGCACTCTTATATATTTACAGTTTCCAGCCTTACATAATATATTTCATTTGTGCGCGTCCTTCGTGTCATGACCCAGAATGCGAGGCCCGGATCGAGAACCGGGCAGGAACTCTAAGGGACTCCAAGTCAACCCCATGAATGAGCACCACCTCTAACTAAATCATGAAAATGATAGATCAACACGATAAACTTGGCGGATGTCTGAAATAAGCGTAACATCGAAAGGAAATACACACTGAATTTGAAGTTGATTACATTCTGTGAAAAGCCCTCTAATACTAATGAGTTGACGAGGACAAGACCCCAAACTAACTCTTTAGGAAGTGTGAAATTGAATACATAAGGAAATTGACAGAGCCCGATCCTCAGAGATGAGGACTTACCAACAGCGTGGGATGCTAACTCTGAAAAGGTTGGCTACGAACGAGAATTTAAGTCTGGTTCCGGGGCTGTATCATGAAATGATAGAGCATATAATACATGATCAGTACGTGAAATTTAGCGAGTTTGCAAGGTAAGTAAAACCGCCTAAATAAGTAAAATCATTTAAAACATGCATAATGTAAAACATAAAAAATAAATAACTTTGAGAGTAGGGATTGCATCTTTATCCTTTCTTAAAACATGATCTCAACATAAATAACATCATAACTGAATCGATTGACTTAAGCTGAAATCTGATAGTCATAAATAAAGCTGAACATTGGACAAACATAGCTACAACATATATAAATATATACAACATGAGTGATAAACATGCATAATTGAAATCGCGAAACAATGGGAGAATCGTCGTTTAACCGACATACCATGATTGAGCTTACTGGTCCCAACTATCACACTCAAGTGGGTAGAGCAATCCAAAGCCTTCTCAGGTTTAAGGACGATATCATGATATCGATATGCATGCTCGTGCCTAGTCACGGCGAGGATAGCTCAAATAGGAGGTCCCAATATAATCTAATCATACCTACGTTTAACGCTGGTTCTGAGGCATATAATTGACTGACCCATAGCCTACTCGGTGCTAGACACTACTCCCAAAATATGCATATATTCTCCATCATTTTCAACGAGGCTGAACCATTGTCTTGCGAAGCTTAATATCATAAATACATAATTCGATTCATACATTAGGAGCTTTGTCTCAAAATCATACCACAACGAAGAACATAAATGAGGCCTTCGCTCCAAAGACCATGTGGTAAGCTAAATTCGTAAAATCATAGTCATACTTGAAAATTGGGCATTGCTCGATACTTTAACATGCTTGAAAATACTTAATTCACTGGAAAACATGATCATAAACATGGGTAACTTGAAAACATGCTTTTCATCGTAAATATCTCATCATACTAGAATATTCATCATAAATCTCATTTCATGAACTACTCATAACTAGTTTTTAATTTAATAAGCTTGAAACATCATTTTTATTGAAAACATCGTAAAACTTACCCATAAATCATAATTCAATAGTAGGAACATTAAATCATACCCATGTACAGAAATTAGGAATATCAGGCATTGGGTTACAACCCCATAAAATCCATGTATGAATTTTCATGATTTAGGAATTTGGCATGGGTGTGAATGGATTCACCATTCATAACCCTACATACACCCCCTGATGAAGGTTGATTCTTAAACTTCTTTGATTGCCCAAAACGGTGAAAAAGAATTCAGGCTTAAGCAGTCTCCTCTCTCACTCCCTACTTTTGCATGCATGAGTAAGAATTGCCTAAAACAGGCTGCTCTCTTAAAACTAATCATTCATAACTCAAACGGCGTAGTTGACCTTGGATCATAAATTACAATCCCTTACTAAATTAGCAGGAAATAACTGACTGACAGTCCCAATGAGGATTTAGATGATGCATTAAGCCAAGGCGAATCGTGGCATCAATGTCCTTTGTCCAACCGTTATTGAGGTTCGTCGGGAGGGACCTCCACGAATGTTCTGACCAGCTCATAGTGTGCTATTTGTACAAATCTCAATCTCAATTAGAATTCTATCCTACTGACCACGACCCTTCCCATGAATCATGGTGGCCGGCCACGACTCATGGGGACCTTCCATCAGAATTTTGACCAAACCGTCTACTTTCTATAATCCTTGCCCGGCTGACTCAACGAGTCGTGGTGACTGACCACTACTTGTGGTCAGGTATGAATCTCAATTTCAAAATCAACCCAAGTGAACCTCACCACAGGTACCTCTTGACTGATGATTCTTCCCTGAATTCACAGAATGGCTCAGTTCTGACCTGCTGAAAAGACCACAGAAGTTTTCTCCATTTTAACTCTCGGGTATAATATTTATCTTTTTTAGGATACCTTCACAATATCTTCCATTGAAACATTTGTCATCAAATATTGGAAAACATACAAAAAAATGAAATACCATCATCATATTCAAATACTGATCATTTTAAGCTGAAAAGCGATGGAATAACCTCCAGACATAACTAAATGGGTAGAACTGAATTCATGAATCATACATAGCTTCACTATATAACTGAAAAAAGCTAGAGCACATGAAATGAACATGAAAAACTAAATGGAGTACTGGGGAAAAAACTGATACCTCAAACTAAGCGAACTTGATAGAGAATAAATGTGGTATCTAGCCATCATATGTCACCTCGGCTTCCCCGTAGCTCCCTCATGGTAATTCATCCAAAAAACTTTCACTGTAGCTGCCTTGTTTCTCAGCCTTCGAACTTGTGGTCGGTATTTCCACGAATATTTTCATAACTAAGAGCTATCTTTCACACCGACATTTTCCACATCAGAACAACCAGAGCTGGACCACCCAAACACTTCTTTAAAAGCGTCCATGGAATACAAGATGCACAAAAGCTAATTCTGAAGGCGCTCAATTCATATGCCACCCCCTTGCCATCCACGTTTCAAAAATCTGGTAGGGGCCAATTTAACGAGGGCTAAGTTTTTCTTTCTTTCCAAGTCGCATCACTCCCTTCATAGGGAGACACCTCAAAAACACCCAATCATCCACTCAAACTCGAGTTCTCTCCTTCTCGACAGCATAGGACTTTTGGTGACTTTGAGCCATTTCCTTTGTCTGTATGAAGTGAACCTTTTCCATAGACTTATGGACTAAATCTAGTCCTATCATCACAACTGCCAACTTCGAATCAATGAATAGGAGATCTACATCTCCACCGTGACCTCAAACGGAGCAATGCGAATATCTTTGGAATGGTAGAAGCTGTTATTATATGCAAACTCGATAAGGGGAAAATGATCATCCCAACTACCTTTGACGTCAATCATGCATGCTCTCCTTTTCCTCCCGAGAGTTTGAATTGTTTGCTCTGTTTGACCATCTGTTCGCAGTTGAATGTTGTGCTGAGCTTAACCTAAGTTCCTAGTCCTTTTTAAATGAACTCTAAAGCGAGAGGTAAATTGGGTACCTCGAGACGGATATAATGGACAAGGGAACTCCATGTAACCGAACTAGCTCTCCCAGATGTATAGTTTGGCATAATCCTACATCGAATCCGTGGTTTTGGTAGAAAATGAGCGGCCTTAGTCAACATCTACAACAACCCAAATGCAGTCATATTATCATCGAGTGCGAAGGCAGCCGTTGATGAAGTCCATATTGATATCTTCCCAATTTCAAGTAGGAATACTAATATCCTAAAGCACACCTCCGAGTATCTGATGCTTGACCTTCACTTACTGACAGTTTGGGCACTTAGCTACAAACTCCACGATGTCCTTCTTCATGCCATTCCACCAACTGGAGCTTTTCATAGAAATAGCGGTACATCTTGGTGGAACCTTGTTGCTATCCCAGGAACGGATATACTTGAAAGTAAAAACAAGAAATTGAAAATTCGAACCAGGTTTATAGAACAACCCGCGAGGTTGGTTGTGAGGAGTGACCATGAGTCGTGAAGTGACTCATGGACAACATGGTTTGTCAAGGCCTGAGTGAGGAGGCCACGGGCCTGACCATGATTCATGGTCCAGACCTCACAACTCTGAGTCACCCATGAGGTCTACACTTGGATGTTTTTGCAAGTCGGGATGGGCAGTGTAGGTTACGGAAGGTGACAACGAGTCATGGTCGACCTTCCCATTTCAGTGAAGTCACCATGGTCCCCTTGCATGTTTGGGCAGTGGACTTAATGGACCCTTGGCCACGGAGTCGTTCCTATGAGCGACCGTTAGGTCCCCGTGGGGACTGAGTGACCAGAAATTTCTACGTTTAATAAGGGTGTTTTCGTCATTCTTAGTCTACGGCGAAACTTCACATCATTTGGATATGTTGATTAAATAGATGGACAACCTTATACATTGCCATTTGTATAAAATCTTAGAAGGCCTTAGAATTAAAGGCTTCTTTAATTACAAGTCATCATTTAAGTCATTTGGACATAAAATGGCTGATTCTTCTTATATATCTATTCAGTTTAAATCATGAATCCTCCTACCCAAGTTCTATGGGGTTTTGCTCAAATACATGAAAATGTGATTTCTCTTTATGGTGATTGTGATTGAGTTTTAATTATCAAATTATGAATGATGAGCAGGTTCTATTATTATTTTCTTCAAATCATGTTTCATCTTTTAAATCTAAATAATGCTCCTTTGATGAAAGTTTCTGGAAGTTATGATTTTTGACGAGTACTCTATAATTTGAGTTTATTGATGATAAACCTTGATTTTCAGCTACCCATGTTTATGAGCGTGTTTGAAAATAATTGAATATGATAAGTATTGACAAATTCCACATGTTGAAGAATGAATTACGATTTATGAAATGAATTACAACGTTTATCAATTTAAGATGTTGGCCGATAAAAAGGGGCTTTGATTCTTGGCTAAAGATCGGCTCAAAAGGGGATCAATGATGACAAATGTTATATTTATCAATGAATCTTAATGCATGATGTTATTGATTTATGTGAGCCTATATGCGTATTTTTGGAGGCCGTGTCTAGCACCGAGCAGCCCAGCGTTTAAAGAACTATGTCGGTGTCTCATAACCACGTGCCACCGTGGGTTTCTAAATGATATGATGTATTGATAATGATCCCATCAAATGTGATATCACGCCTTATACACGACCTCGCTTGGCAATCCGAGGTCGGCTCTCACCTTACTTGAGCGAGATAGTGAAGGGCATCATGAAAAGGCTCTACCATACATTATTTGTTGATTTATGACAGAATCCTCCCCATTATTCAGCATGTTTTATGCATTGTTATATATATCTTATTGGCTCAGGTTATGTTTGACAAGTTTATTTACCATTATGTTTATGAGCAGCTTTATGAATGATTTGAAAGTCTTGAGCCTTATGTTTTCTTATGAAGTTTATGATATATGCATGATGTCCTTCTCTTATGTTACTTATGAGTTTTTTTTTACTTTTAAATGTCCATTTACTTACCTTGTATACCCAGTACATTCCCGCGTATTGGCGCATACTTTCTATGTTGTATCGTTTGATGATACGATTCGAATCTAAACATATATCTTTAGTGTCTTCCTTCGCCAGTTTTAATTGGTGAGTACTCATGTTCCGAGGCCATTGATTGACTTTCATGTTGTTTTATGTTCAGTTTTGGTAAGTTCAGTTGGGGATGTTTTCCCATCAACCCATCTTATGTATTAGAGCTTTTAAGGCAAGTATGGTGCTCCACTGTCATTCTTACGACCAAACATTTCCTGACGTTACGCTATAATTACGTTTCACTATCTTTACGATTATCATTCTGCTTATTTGAATAAGATTAGTTGTATGCATGTTCCATGGGTCGACTTGGGGTCTCTCGGGGTCCCTTGTCCCGTGTCCCACGATTTTGAGTGTACGTCAGGGTGTGACAAGCTTGGTATTTTAGAGCAATACGTTTATAATGCATAGGGAGTCTAGAAACCGTGTTAGGTAGAGTCTTTTCATGGATGTAAGCGCGCTACACTTATGATGAAGAGGCTACTAAGCGTTTAGAAATGTTCCCTTCTTTCATGTTCTATCTCGCTGCGATGGCGTCTTTCCATCCTTCTAGTGCGATGCTTGATTCGTGATTTTGCAGTGTAAACCTGAAAGTAAACGAAGGAGGAATGGGAATGATGAGGGCCACAGAGGTGGCAATGATCATGGGCATCAGAAAGCCCCACTGTTTAGGAGCCCCAGCACCGAGCCAACCTTACCCGAGTTTAGGGCAGCTCTCCAGATGTTGGTGCGAGGCCTTGGCGGCCTGAGTCAACCGGCGAGGCTATTGCGCATGTCCCTGTCGTTATACCGCGGCGGCGCGGCTTAAGACTTTCTGAGGATGAACGCTCTTGAGTTCAGCACAGGTCCAAGGTGGATGAGAACCCACAGGGTTCATTGAAGGGATCTTGAGGTCACTCATGTTATGGGGGCAGCGAATGGGGCGTGTGTTGACTTGGACTCTTATAAGCTAAAGGAGGTCGCTTGTATTTGTACAAGCAATGGAAGGACAGCGAGGGCAGCGGGCGGGCCCTATCGAGTAGGATGAGTTCCACACAGCTTTTCTTGAGGTTCTTCCTAGGGAGATGAAAATTAA
This sequence comes from Datura stramonium, assembly GCA_018107945.1. NCBI lineage: Eukaryota > Viridiplantae > Streptophyta > Magnoliopsida > Solanales > Solanaceae > Datura > Datura stramonium. Next base: position 305,092 of record JACEIK010000830.1, read on the forward strand.
AGGAAGAATTTGAGTTTGTTAACCTGAAGCAGAGAATGAAAGTGATGGAGTATTCGCTTGAGAGTTCACCTGAATTTGTCAAAATACAGGCCAGAGTTGTTGAAGGATCGGAAGGCGTGGTAGGCTGGTTTTTCATGGCGTGGCAGGTGTTTGGCAGATTTCAGGACTTCTATGCTCCACCGGGATATGGACTTTCCTCAAATAGTGTTGTACGCTTAGAGGATGGAGGCGCTCATGCGAGGGAGAGGAGGCAAAGATTACTCGGAGAGGTGATCGTGGGTTTTTCACATTAGAGAATTAGGTGGTGGCGACCGTGCATAGTTTCAGCAAAGGTCACTAGCTGACACACCATCATCAGCTAGTGTCCCATCCAGGCCCATGGGTGATTAGAGTAGTAGTGCTTCAGGGTTAAGGGATCAGAGGGGAACCCAGTTAGAGTATACCTCTCCATCCTGCGGGAAGTGCGACAAGAGTCACACCGGAGAGTGCACGATCAGCTCGGATATGCACTATGGGTGTGGTAGATCCGGGCATACGGCGGCGTGCTCATATGCTAGACAGGGTGATGATAAGAGTCGTGCATAGACCTGGGACAGCAGCAACACCAACCCATTCCGCTCATGAGGCATCCACTAGTCGGGGTGGCGGATAGTGCCAAAACCGATTCTATGACCTTGGCTCGCTGCCGAGAGTAGGAGCTTTTCCAGATGTGGTCAAGGGTATATTTGCATGTTTTCATATTGATGTTTGCATGCCTTGCTAGATCGGTAGCCACATTTTCTTTAATGACTACATACATTGTTAGTAGCCTTTGAGTTAGTCCCGAGACCTTGTCAGAACCGTTATTAGTTTCGACCCCTGTTGGTGATTTAGTCTGGCTCGGCAGTATATAGAAATTCCCGGTCCCTTTTCTTGCATAAGGTTACCTCCACAGACCTTGTAGGGTTAGCATGACTTGACTTTGACATTATTCTTGGCATGATTGAGTTGTTTTTCATGTTATACTTCGTTAATTGTAGAACCGTGCAGTGGAATTTTTTTCTGGGTTAGTCGGTGTTGGAGTGGAAGGGTAGTTTAGCGGTACCAACAGGTTGGTTTATTTCATATCTTAAGGCCAGGAAAATGATCTCTAAAAGTTGCATGTACCACCTAGTTAGGGCTAAGGATGTGGAGTCCGAGACCCCAACTATCCAGTTAATTCCGATGGTATGCGAATACACGGAGGTATTTCACGACAATTTTCGATGTTCCTCGGAGTGGGAAGTTGCCGGTATTAATCTATTGCGAATGCATAGCCTGGCCTACCTCCCTCCTTAAGGATGGACCTAGCCGAACTAAAAGGAATTGAAGGATCGGATTAAAGGATCTATTGGATAAGTGCTTCATTAGGCCGAGCCAGCATCCACGGGGTGCTTCAATTCTATTTGTTCGAGAGAAGGAAGGTTCCCTTCGCATGTGTATTTACAATTGGCAGTTGAACAAGGTTACCGTCAAGAACAGAGTACCCCCTTACGAGATCGATGATTTGTTTGACCCGGCTTCAAGGTGCCAAGTGCTTCTCGAAGATTGATCTCAGGTCAGTATCCGCAGCTCGAGTGCGGGAGAGTGACATCCAAGACGACTTTTAAGACTCAGTATGGTCATTACAATTTGTTGCTATGTCTTTCCGGGCTAACCAATGCCCCCCTGAAGCTTTTATGGATCTAATGAACGAGGGTGTTCAAGGCATATTTTGACATGTTCGTGATTTGTTCATTGACGATTTTGGTATACTTTCGGGCTTGAGGAGGAGCATACCCTCATTTGAGAATAGTACTGCAAACGCAGGATCGTCGAGTTGTATGAAAAGTCTATGAGGTGAATTTTGCTAAACTTGGTAGCATTTCTGGGACATGTGGTATCCAGCGAAGGCATGGGTAGATTCCCATAAGATCGGGGCAATGAATAATAATTAGCCTAGACAGGTGAATCCTTCAGAAATTCGAGTTTCTGGGCCTAGCAGGTTACTACCAGATGTTTGTTGAGGGTTTCTCATCCATTGCAACACCTTTGACTAAGTTGACTCATAAAAGGGTGAAGTTCGAATGGTCGGATGCTTGTGAGAAAAGCTTCCAAGAGTTGAAGAACCGACTCACTTCAGCACCAATGTTGACCTTCCCCGAGGGTACTGATGGATTTGTAGTGTATTGTGATTCTTTAAGAGTCGTGCTGGGATGTGTGTTGATGCATCATGGGAAGGTAATAGCGTATGCCTCGGGAGCAGTGTAAGTTCATGAGAAAATTCTTTCGACCCATGATCTTGAGTTGGCGCAGTGGTGTTTGCATTGAAGATATGGTGGCATTACTTGTATGGGAGTTACGTGGATGTATTTACGGATCACAGAGCTTGCAATATGTGTTCACGAAAGATCTAAATCTTTGGCAAAGGCGGTGGTTGGAGTTGCCCAAGGACTACGACATGGTGTTCTCTACCACCGGGCAAGGCTAATGTGGTTGCAGACGCACATAGTAGGCTCTCCATGGAGAGTGTGTCCAAAGTGGACGAGGGAAAGAAGGAGTTGGTGAAGGATGTCCACCGACTTGAAAAATGGGGTTAGACTGATCGACTCGATCGATGGCGGTTTTATTACTGTGTGGATCGGAAATCGTCCTTGGTGGTTAATGTTAATTCGAGGGCAAGATGAGATCCAATATTGAGAAGTTGAAGGAGCGGCGCGAATTCCAAGTGGAGGTCTTCTACGAAGGGGAGATGGTGTGCAACATTACCGGTCGACTATGTGTTTGGTTGTCGATAATTGAGAGTTCGGATATTGCATGAGGCACATGGTACCGAGATATTCTATTCATCTAGGATCACGAAAATGTATGAGTTTGTGAGAAATCTATTGGTGGGATGGAGTTTGTAGCAAAATGTCCATACTGCCAGCAAGTAAGAAATCGAACATCAAGAGCCAGGGCGTGCCCGGGGTCTCAGCATCCCCCACTTGGAAATGGGAAGAGATTAATAGTTTTGTTACAGGCCTACCTCATTACCGACACTATGACTCTATTTGGGTGGTGGTGGACAGGCTAACTAAGGCGGCACACTTCCTGCTGGTGAAGACCGCCGAATTCGGCATGGGATTATACCAAGTTTTATATTTGGGAGTAGGTTCGACTTCATGGAGTTCCTTGTCTATCATCTCGAGACCCGAGTACTCAATTTACCTCTCGGTTTTGGCGGTCTTTTCAAAAAGGACTTGGGACACAAGTTAGGCTCGTCTGACCTTCCATCCTGATAGACGGCCGGACAAAATAAACCATTCAGACTCTTGAGAGGATATGTTGAGGGCATGTGTTATGGATTTTAAAGGTAGTTGGGATGATCATTTTCCCTTGATCGAGTTTGCTTATAATAATAGTTACCACTCTACTACCCAGATGACACCATTCGAGGCTCTATACGATCGGAGGTATAGATCTCATGTCGAGATGGTTTTGAGGTTCCAGTGAGAACGCTATGATAGGATCGGGTCGGTTCATGCGATGGTGAAGGTTCGGTTGATAAGGAGCCGGTTACCGATCAAGTCGTCAGAAATCGTATGCTAATGTGAGAATAAGGGATTTGGAGTTTGATGTGGTTGGCCCAGGTATTTCTAAAGGTATCTCCCATGAAGGTAGTCATGCGGTTCGAGGAAAAAAAGTTAAACTTAGTCCCACTATATTGGTCACCAAGGTGTGAGAAGAGTTGGCAAGGTAGCATATGAGTTAGACTTTCCCTCAGGGTTGTCCTCAGTTCATCCCAACTTCTATATATCACTTTTAAAGACGTGTTTGGGTGATCCATCCTTGGTAGTTCCAGTAGACAACATTGGGGTGAAAGACAACCTCAGTTATGAAGATGTCCCCGTTGAAATATTAGATCATCAGGTTCGTAAGTTGAGAAACAAAAGTAGCCAGAAACGGTGTTATGGAGAAATCATCATGTTGAGGAGCTATGTGGGAAGAAGCTGAGCGAATGTGATGGCTAAATACCCTCATTTGTTCCCTCTTTTAGGTTCAGTTCTAGTTCGGTATCAGTTTTCTCTAAACCCTTAATCATCTTTTCTCGTTCAGTTTATGTGCACAAGTTTGTTTTATGATATGGTAAATGTATGTAGTGTCTGAATTCGGTTCATCTATGTAGTTCTTTTCAGAGGTAGTCGTGCAATACGTTTCGACTTAAATGACTGGTAATTGTATATGGTGATAGCTTATTTATGAGTTTTTTGTATGTTTCTAACATTCGAGGACGAATGTTCCCAAGGGAGATTTATTTACACCCGGGGGCCAAGGATCAGACCAGTAAAAATGGAGAAAAACTGAAAATTCGCACCAGATCACACAATTACCGGTGAAGTTGGTCGTGAGGTGACCACGAGTCGTGAGGTGACTCGTGATCATCATGGCTGGCAGGCCTGAGTGAGAGGCCACGGGCCTGACCGCGAAGTTATGTTCAGACCTCACGATTCATGAGGTCACCCCGTGGTCTACCTTGGATGTTTTGGAAAATCAAGATGGGCGGTGTAGGCCCACGAAGGTGACCACGAGTGGTGGTGCGACCTCACAACTGCGTGAAAATCACCGTGGGTTCCCTTGGATGTTTGGGTAGTGGACTCAACGGACCATGGCCATGAGTCGTTCATGGCAACATTGGTGACCGCAGGACTAGCGACCAGAAATTTCCTGCATTTTAATAAGGGTGTTTTCGTAATTTTCTATGTCCCTAAGGCTTAAACTACGTCGTTTTGGATATGTTTCTGAGTTATATAAGATGGGTTAAGCCCTTTATGCATGCCCATTCTAATGCAAAAGCTTAGAGAGGTTTTTGGGAGATTAAAAACCTTCTTCCCCAAATTTTCATCAATTTCTTTGAGGGTTTTCAAGGAACTAAGTCCATCCATTCCCGGGTATGTAGGATTATGAATTTGTGAATTTATTTTAAAAAAAATAAAAAATTTCAATTTAAATCATGAATCCTCCTACCCAAGTCGATGGGTTTTGCTAAATGCATGAAAATGTGATTTCTCTCTATGGGTCTGATTTGGTTGAGTTTTAAATATCAAATTATGAATTTTTTTAATTTTTTTATTATTTGTGTTTGTTCTTAGATTGTTGATTTCTTGTCTTTTTAAATTTAAAAATGCCCATTTGATAAAAGTTCATTGAAGTTATGGTTTATGAGGAATACTCTATAATTTGAGTTTATTGATGATAGAAAAGCATGATTTTCAAGCTACCCATGTTTATGAGCAATTTTTGAAAGAATTGAATATGATGATGAAGTATTGGGCAATTACCCACATGTTGAAAAAGAATATTACGATTTATGAAACAAATTACATGATTTATAGATTTGTGATGTTGGCCGATGAAAAGAGGCTTTGATTCTTGGATAAGCATGTTTTAAAGGGGATCAATGATGATAAATGTTATATTTTATCCAATGAATCTTCATGCATGATGTTATTGATTTATGTATGAGCCTATATGCATGTTTTGGGAGCCGTGTCTAGCACCGAGCCGCCCGGCATTCAAAGGACAGTGTCGTGTCTCAGAACAACGTGCCATCGTGGGTTTCTAAATGATATGATGTATTGATAATGATCCCCTCATCTGTGATATCACGCCTTATGCATGACCATCTCTGGCAGCGGGAGTGGCGAAACCACCCACTTGAGCAAAATAGTAGGGCATCATGAAGATACCATGATGGTATCAGTTATGACGAGTCCTCCCATTGTTCCGCATGTTTTATGCATTGATATATTTATGTTATTGGCTCAAGTTATGTTTGACAAGTTTATTTACGATTATTCTTATGAACACTTTACGAATAATTTGAAAGCCTTGAGCCTTATGTTTTCTTACGAAGTTTATGATATATGCATGATGTCCTTCTCTTATGTTACTCATGAGTTTTGTTTACTTTTAAATGTCCGTTTTATTTAGCTTGCATACTCGGTACATTCCATGTCTTGACCATATACTTTCTATGCTGTATCATTTCATGATACAGAGGTTTGGGTGCTAGGCTCATCCTCATCCTTAGTGCATCTCAGCCTACGCTTCCAATTTATTGGGGAGTCCTCATGTTTCAAGGGACGTTGATTGACTTTCATGTTGTTTATGTTCATTTTTGGTTGGGTTAGATGGGAATGTTGTCCCATCAACCCATCTTATGTATTAAAAGGCTTTCAAACCCCGTATGTGGTGCTCCGTTATGTATACGGCCAATATTTCCTGACGTTATGCTATAATTATGTTTTGCTATGTTTATGATTATCATTCACTTATTTGAATAAGATTAGTTGTATGCATGTGTCATGGGTCAACCTGGGGTCTCTCGGGGTCCCTTGTCCTGTGTCTATGATCTGTGTCGGGTCGTGACACACCTTGATGAATAGAATACCTAGATCCATGAGCCTCGTGCAATATTCGGCTCCTCAAGTCATCAACATTTGGAACACATAAGTGACCACGGTACCCAAGCACTATCTCCCCCTTTGGGAAGACCTCCACCCTATGATTCTGATCGGCTTCCTTTAACTTTACAAAACTCGGGTCCTCATCTTGTCTAATTTTTACATCAGTCACCAAGGAAGGTTCTGATCCATTCTGAACAATAACACTGCAGTCGATTGAGTCAACCAAACGAACTCCCAACCTTGCAATTCGATGTACATCCTTCACCACCTCATTTCTTTCCTCATCCACATGGGACACACTCTCCATCGAGAGTCTACTAAGTGCGTCTGCTACCACATTAGCCTTGCCCGGATGGTAAAAGACACTCATATCATAGTCCTTGAGTAGCTCCAACCACCTCCTTTGATGAGGTGAGATCCTTCTTGTGCATAAACACATATTATAAACTCTTATTGTCCGTAAACATATCCACGTGGACCTCGTACAAATAATGTCGCCATATCTTTAAGGCGAATACCACCGCGGCCAATTGAAGATCATGGGTCGGGTAATTCTTCTTATGAACTTTTAGCTATCTGGAGGCATCTGCACCTACCGCTCTTCCCGCTGGGTCAATACACACCCAATTCCAATCCTCAAGAAACCATAATACCTCACGAACCCATCGGTACCCTCGTGTAAGGGTTAACACCGTTGCTGAAGTAAGTCGAGTCTTCAACTCCTCAATGCTTCTCTCGCAAGCCCCTGACCATTGAAATTTCAGTTTATTTTGGGTCAATTTGGTCAATGGCACTACAATGGATGAAAAACACTCAATAAAACCTTTGATAGCGACACCTTTAAGCCAAAAAACTCCTTAAATCTGAAGGATTCACCGGTCTAGGCCAATTTTTCACTGCTTCTATTTTTTGAGAGCCCGCCCTTATGCCCTCACTTGATACCACATGACCCAAAAGTGCCATAGAATTTAACAAAACTCATACTTGCTGAATTTTTCATATAATTGGTGATCCTTGAGAGTCTGTAGTACCACCGTCAAATGAGCAGCATGCTCCTCCTCGCTCTGAGAGTATATCAGGATATCATCAATGAATACCATCACAAACATAATAAGGTATGGATTGAACACCCTGTTAATCAAGTCCATGAAAGTTATAGGAGCATTCTTTAGTCCAAAAGACATAACTACAAACTCATAATGACCATATCGCGTCCTGAATGTTGTCTTCGGGATGTCGCTCTCCTGAACTCTGAGCTGATGGCACCCGGATCTGAGATCTATCTTCGAAAAATACTTGGCACCCTAAAGCTGGTCAAATAAGTCATCAATCTAGGGAGGGGATTCTTGTTTTTAGTGTTGACCTTGATCAATTGGCGATAGTCAATACACATATGAAAAGAACCATTTCTCTTACGGAAAAATAGAACCGGTGCACCCAGGGAGACTTGCTCAGTCTAATGAAACCCTTAACCAACAAATCCTTTAACTACTCCTTTAACTCTTTTAGCTCAGCTGGAGCCATTCTGTAAGGAGGAATAGATATAGGCTGGGTGTCTGGTAGAAGGTCAATACCAAAATCGATTTATCTCTCGAGAGGAACACTCGGTAAATCATCAGGGAACACTTCTGGATACTCGCATACTACTAGAACTGACTGGATAGTCGGGGTCTCAAATTTCGCATCCTTAACCCTAACTAGATGATACACACAACCTTTGAAAACCATCTTACTACCTTAAGGTACGAAATATAAGCAGCCTACGAGCACAACTGAACTATCCCTTCACTCTATGAATGGCTCACCCAGAAATCTGAACTCTACTGCCCGATTTCTAAAATTAATTGTGGCATAACATGAAAATAGCCAATCCATGCTGAGGATAACATTAAAATCGGTCATGGATAACTTTGCTAGATCTCTTTTGAGGTGACTTTATGAAGGGATATGACTGGGCAACCTGCACCCGTCTAGGCGACGACTGAATCACCCACTAGAATAGAGACTGAGAAGGTTCCGACAAGACTTGGGAACTGACATTGAAATTACTAGCCATGTAAGGTGTCACAAAAGACAAGGAAGACCTCGAATCTAACAAAGCATATACATCAAGATGGAAAACTCGCAACATACTAGTGACTACATCTGGGGAGACCTCCTGCTCTTGACGAGAGGCTAAGGCATAGAATCTATTCTAGCGCTGGCCGCCACTTGTCATAGTAGATGCCCCCGGCTATGCTGACGAGCGGGTGGGGATGCTAAATTAGAAGTTGGGCCTCGACCCCCATAACGACCTGTATCGCTGTTGGAAAATCTCGAGCATGTTTTTCGGGCTTCCCACACCCGAAACAAGCACCTGAACCTGCCAAGCACTGGCCTATGTGCCCCCAACCAGACCTGCGGCAAGCTAGGATGCTGGAATCTATGGGCCTGCTACTCTGACCCCTAGAGCCTAATGATCACCCTCAGCAGTCGTGCCTAGGTCTTGATGGCACACTCAACATTGAAGAAGCTGGGGCTGAAGATCTCTGGTGGGTCTGTTATCGGTGCCCACCATCTGACCTCGGTTGAGAGAATTGATAACTATCAGTCCTGGTCCTCTTGGCCTCTCTCTCCCTCGTATGCGCTGCCTCCATCTTCTAAGTGTAAAAGACTATTCGAGGGAAAGCCACTTAGCTGGTGGAGTATAGTGGTCCTGCGGTCCTTTTCTAAGTATGCCTGCCACTCTATGAACAAACCTGCTCACTCGCGCCACAGTCCACCACTAACTCTGGGGCATGCTGATAAAGAGAGTGAACTCAAGGGTGTGCTCCTACACCATCCTCCCTTGCTGCTTAAAATTCTGAACTCGGATTCCTTCATCTCCCTATCTTACGAGGAAAAAGAACCTTTCTAAAGGAACGCAACATGGAACACCTCCAAAGTGAAAAGGGCTCTCTCCGGCAGCCCTACTATCTTCCATTGTCGAAACAAGTTGTGTGGGAACCCCTTTCTCTTCGATAAGAGGCCAACTCCCACACACTCAACTCCATTCACCCCATGCCTTGGGTGATCTTCACAATCTCATAAATGAATTCATGGGGGTCGTCATCTACTTTTGACCGAAGGAACTCACGGCAGGTTCATTCTCAAGAAATCCCTGACTCGAGGCGCCACTGCATTTGCCATTTTCGGGACATGCGCCACTGTTCCAAGTTGACTTGGCGGTCAAGGCAGTGCTAGCATCCCAGAATAGCTACCTAAATTTAGCATGGGCAACCAGCTCCGGTGCATGGTGCTCTTGGAGTGGTGGGGCTTGTTAGTGCCTGTCTCCGTTGCCATCCTCATGGCCGTTTCCATTTCCATTCCTTCTACCGTTCACTCTATGGGGATCCATGATTCTGCAATTGCGAATATGCGAATTAGAAGGATACAAACACATTTCATCGCATTACATAGATCGGGAAAGAGGAACATTTCCCTAAAAGATTCCGTAGCCTCGTCGTCATAAGTATGGCATGCTTCACACCCATGAAAAAGACTATACTTAACGCGGCTTTCAAGCACCTAAGACACTTCAAATATGGCTCGTGCCAAGTTTTCTCGCGACCCGAATGCGAGCCCCGAATCGAGACACGGGACGAGACACGAGGACTCCAAGTCGGCCCATGGAATTAACATGACATCTAACTAAATCATGAATGTAGATCAACATGATAAACTTAGTGGAAGTCTAAAATAAGCGTAACATTAGAAAATACCTTGCCTGAATGGAAGGCCCGATTACATTCTATGTTTGTAAAAGAATCTAATGCGATGAGTTGATGGGACAAGACCCCCAACTAACTCTTTAAGTCTGAAATTGAACATATAAGGAAAACTTATAGAGCCTGGTTCTCGGGAGATGAGGACTCACCAACAGTTGTGGTATGCCAACTGCGAAGGCTGGCTAAGGATGATGAAATTTGATGGAGAATCTTAGGGGCCTGTATTAACGATACATCATAGACTATCTGATCAGTATGTGGAATGTACCGAGTATGCAAGGTAAGTAAAACCGCCTAAACAGTAAAATCATTTTAAAACATGCATAGTGTAAAACGTGAAAAAATAAAAACTTGGAGAGTAGGGCTTGCATGCTATCTTTAGAAAACATGATATCAACATAACATAACATCATAAGCCGAATCGATTGACTCAAAGATAAAATCTGATAGTCATAAATAAAGTTGAATATTGGGTCAAACCTGTTTTAGAACATATATTGATATATACAACATGAGTGATAAACATGCATAATAGAAATCATGAGGAACAATGGGAGACTCTTCTTTTAACCGTGCCGTGATGGAAACCTGTGGTCCCAGCTTCATCACACTCAAGTGCGTAGAGCTATCCAAAGCCTTGGCAGGGCTAAAGATGATACCATGATATTGATATCAAGATCGTGGCCCAATCAGGGGATAGCTCACATAGGAGGTCCAATATAACCTGATCATACCCATGTTGGCATAGTTCGAGCGAGAGGGTTGAATGACCCATAGCTTACTCGGTGCTGAACACTACTCCCAAAATAATGCATATGCTCTCCATCATTTTTCAATGAAGCTGACCATCATCTATTGACGAAGCTGAATAATCATGAATACATAAATTTTAATCACACATGAGAGCCTTGGCTCAAGCCATACCATAAGATAAACATAAATAGAGGCCTTCGCTCCCCAGACCGTAATGTTAAGCTAAATTCGTAAATCATAGTCATGCATGAACATATGGGCATTGCCTGATAACATGCTTGAAAACACTTAATTCACTTGAAAACATGATCATAAATATGGGTAACTTGAAAACATGATTTTCATCATAAATATCTCATCATACTAGAACATTCATCATAAATCTCAACTTTCATGAACTTCTCATAATTGGGCATTTTAATTTAATAAGCTTGAAACATGATTTTCATTGAAAACATAAATAAACTTGCCCATAAATCATAATTCAATAGTAGAAACATATTTAAATCATACCCATGATCATACCCATGTAGAGAATTAGGAATTTCATGTATTGGGTTAAAACCCCATAGAATCCACATATGAATTTTCATGATTTAGAGAGAGACTGGGAAGGGGTGTGAATGAGTTCACCCATTCATAACCCTATATACCTGATGAAGGCGGATTCTTACACTTCTTTGATTGCCCAAGAGGAATTTCAGAAGAATTAGAAGGGCTTAAGCTTGATCTCCTCTCTAACTCCCTAACTATGCATGCATGAGTAAGAATGGCCTAAAATGAACTTAACCATCTTAAAAATAATCATTCATAACATAAAACAACGTAGTTTAGACCTTAGAATCATAGCAATTATGAAAAATCCCTTACTAAATTTGCATAAAATAACTGACTGCTAGTCCCAACAAGGGACTAGACGAGTCATCACCAAGGGGAACAAATCGTAGAATTAATCGTCAAGTACACTATCCAATAAATCATTCGGGGTTCATCATGAGGGACCTCACGAATCGTTACAGGTGACCAAAACTCTTAGTCACCACTCGTCACATGTACAACCTTAATCTTAATTAAATTCTATCCTGCTAACCATGACCCATACCATGAATCTTGGTGACTGACTATGACTCGTGGGGACCTTCCGTAGGGTACACTACCAGATCCCCTTCACTTTCCTCAATCCCTTGCCCACGGTTGACTCAACGAGTCGTAGGGACTGCCTACGACTCGTGGTTAGGTTCGTGGGGATCTCAAATTTCAAAAATCCAACCCAAGCCTGGAACCTCACCATGAGTCACCTTACGACTCGTGGTCTTCCCCAAAGGTCATTCTGTGACCTGGTGAAAAATTTTAATTTTCTCCATTTCAACACCCGAGTGTGATCTTTGCGCTTTTAGAGTATTACACTCTGCCTAGGGACCTGCGTTCGTGTCGCAGGTGCAGCCATGGACTGGGATTTCCAGTTGCAGTAGCGGTTCGTGAGATTAGCGGATGTATTGGTATGCTCCTTTCTTCCTGGGGCTAGGGCTTAGTTATTTCAGGTTAAGTTTTGAGATATAGTTAGGGGTAGGTTGGAGCCCTATTCCGTCCATTAGTTCAACTTACTCATTAGAGGCTTTGTGGACTTAGTATGTATAGTATTATTCAGTGTGTGGCCTTGTAGGATTTCCATGGCTTGGTTTAGCATTGTTGTGGCCTTATCGGCATTTCAATTATTTATTTGTGGTAGTTGAGACCTTAGTCCAGATGTTTACTCCAGTTGATTGTGACAGGTGGCCTGGAAGGTTTAGGTGTTACAACCACAATTTCTATATAGTTTGCTTCCCTGATAGTCAGGTATCGTGTGCCAATCGCGCCCTCCCCAAGTTTTGAGGCGTGACAAACTTGGTATTAAAGCGAAGTCGTGTTCCAGGGAGTCCACAAGCCATGTCTAGTAGAATCTTTCTTATGGGTATGTTGTGCACCATACTTATAATCAGGAGGTTACATGACATTTAGGAGTCATTTCACTTTGTTCATTAATAGATCGTACTTTGTTCATTACTAGATCGTGCTATAGAGAAAAGATATAAGAGGTGTTTGAAATCTAAATCGTGCCTATATTTTAGAATTCGCTTGCAATAAGGAAGATAGTTATGAGATTTATTGGCATTGATGCTGGAATAGGGTCCCAGTTGCCCTCCTACCAATATGAGAGATAGATTAAAGGCTCAACGTGAGTTTTTTTCACTCCTCATGTTACAGTTCCTCTAGTTCCAGTCAGAGCTACAATGGGAAGGGATTTGACCCCTCATGTTGTCCTGGTTGAGGTAGAGCCAAGAGGAGGTAGAGGTTGTTTATCCTCCAGCACCTTTAGGTATATCAAAGGGACGATATTTTGAGAAAGCATTTAAGATGTTAACCTGAATAGTGACGTTTCAAAAATCAGGTGTTGAAATTAATGGCAGGGTCAAGGGGAATACTTATGAGAGCTCTACTGCCCGTGGGTTTTGAGCCTAAATCCCCTATCCTTTACGGATTAGTACTTACCACGGGAACTTCAATGGGTTCGAGTTAGTAAGTTTCTGTACCTAAAGAAAAGCAGCATGAGTATTCACGAATATAGTCTCAGGTTTAATTCTTTGTCCCAATATGTTTCAGATAGGGTTCGAACTACGAGGGATAGAGTATATCATTGAATGAGGTATAGGACCCCATCTGGTCTGAGAGTGTTTGAGAATGTCTACCCAGAAAGAAATGACTACTGCTCGGATACTAGTATTTTCTCAAAAGACGGACGATCTGATTCACCGTCTCCCAAGTACTGAGAAAGAAGTAGAACAGAGTACAAAGACCATGCCGAAAAGACTATTTAAGGACCCTCGTAGTGCATGGAGACCCCGGCCAGTCAAACATTCAATTTCTCCTTGAGATTCAGTCTCTACTTTGTCCCTACATTAGACTATAATTTCTTTTAGCCCCTGTTCCCAAGATAGGCAGTGACAGGTTGTGGTAAAAGCAAAGGTAAAAGAGCAACTTCAGGTTTGACACTGGTTCAACATGTTAAGTGGTTAAGCTGTGATTTTCACTTTTTTCCGTGATATTTCCTAAAGATATGGATGGAAAAGTAGTATTGGAGTAAATCATAACTCCTATGGTAGTGTATTAATTTGCTTAGGGTTAGAAAAGTTACTGATTATATGGTACAAAAGCATGCCTATCATATGTAAGAAAAATAGATGGAGTTGAGTAAGTACGGTTTGATATGAAGCAGAAATAGAAAGAGGATGTGCTTACGAAAAATGGAATGTATGTTTATGACACAAGGCAAGGAAAAGTTAAAGATGTTATGGATAAATTTATGGCTACTGAAGTATATCGAATGATTTTAAGGGGGGAGGATGCTACACCCCAAAAAATACTTTTTGATGATTATTTGATGGTTATATGTCGTATTAAGGAAATTATGGGTTGTATGTTGCCCGCAGGTGAGGAAGAAAACATGTGCAAAGGGAAAAGAGAAGAGTAAGTGAAGTTTGTAACTAAGGGTAAAATTGAAATAGATATATCTCAAAATATATAATGATTCAAAAGTCCCATAACCTATCAAATAAAGGTATTTGAGTTTAGTTTACAGTGAAAAAAACCGCTCACCAATCGAAGTTCAGAGTAAAAAATAATGCTCATTTGAAGACAACACTGTCGGTTGAAAAAGCACCCATGCGCGCGCGCGCTGAGATTGGTAGGCAGTAGGGGCGCCGTTTTATACCCTAGAAGCCCAAAGATCATACCCGGGAGTTTAAATAGAGAAAACTGGATATTTGGAACCAGGTCACAGAACGGGTCGTTCTGTGACCCGTGGGGTAGAGCACGAGTCGTGGGATGACTCGTGATGAGCATCAGGGTGTGAGGTATATTTTGGGATTTAAGGTCTCCACGGACGTGACCACGAGTCGTGGTCAGGCCCCACGACTCATTGAGTCAGTCATGGAAAATTATTTTGAGAAGGTGAAGAGAAGTGGCAGTGTACCCTACGAAAGGACCCCCGAGTCGTGGTCAATTACCTTGATTCGTGGGATGGGTTGAGGACGACAGATATAGAATGTAATTGAGATTAAGGTAGTGCATGTGACAAGTGGTGACCACGAGTCGTGGTCACCTATAATGATTCGTGAGGTCTATCGTGACGAACCCCGAATGATATATTGGATAGTGTACTTGATGATTGATGCCACGATTCGTTCTCCTTGGCGACGACTCGTCCAGTCCCTCGTCGGGACTGACAGTCAGTTATTTCCTGTGAATTTCGGGGCTTTTCCATAATTCATAATATCCTAAGGCCTAAACTACTTCTTTTTTAAGTTATGAATGATGAGTTTTAAGAGGGTTAAGTTCATTTTAGGCCATTCTTATTCATGCATGCAAGAGTAGTAGTCTAGAGAGTTGATCAATGCAATCCTTCAGGGTTCTTCTTCAAATCTTTCTTGGGCAATCATAGAAGTGCAAGAATTGGCTATAATCAGGTATGTAGGGTTATGAATGGGTGACTTTATTCACACCCATGCCCAATCCCTCTCTAAGTCATGAAAATTTATGAGTTAATTCTATGGGATTTTAACCGGATGCATGAAATTCCTAAATCTATGTCTTGGGTATGATCTAAGTATGTTTTAATTGATGAAGTATGATTCATGGGAAAGTTTTATCATGTTTTCATTTACTAATCATATTTACTAGTTTTCCAAATTATGATGCCCATTCATGAAAGCTTATGAGAAGATTAGATTTAAGAAGTATGTTCATGTATGATATATTTTGATGAGAAAAGCATGTTTTCAATCTACCAATGTTATGTTCATGTTTTCAAAGTGAGTCAAGTTAATTTTGAAGCATGTTAAAGTATTGGGCAATTTCCATATGTTCAAGTATGATTATGATTTCACTAATTTAGCTTACCACATGGTTTTGGAGCAAAGACTCCCATTTGTATTCAACTTGTGATATGGTTGAGCGAGGGCTCCTCATGTATGATTCAGATTTATGTGTTCATGATTATTCTGATTTGTCAATAGATGATGGTCAGCTTCATTGAAAAATGATGGAGAACATATGTATGTTTTTGGGAGTAGTGTCTAGCATCGAGCAGGCTATGGGTCAGTCAATCCTATGCCTCAAAACTATGCGTCAATATAGGTATGATCGGATTGTATTGGGACCTCCTATATGAGCTATCCCCTTCCTTGATTGAACCACGAGCTTGATATCGATATCATGGTATTGTTCTTAGCCCTAGAAAGGTTTTTATTGCTCTACCCATTTGAGCGTGGATAGTTGTGACCACGTAAACTCTATCATTGTATGTCAGTTAAAAGATGAGTCTCCCGTTATTCCTCATGATTTCAGTTATACATGTCTATTACTCATGATATATATCTAAATCTACATGTGTTCTAAAGCAGGTTTGACCCAATGTTCAGTTTTATTTATGACTATCAGATTTCAGCTTTGGGTCAATCGATTCAATTATTATGTATTGTTATGTTGAGATCATAATTTCATAAAGATAACATGCAAGACCTACTCTCTAATTTTTATTTTATTTATGTTATTTACATTATGCATGTTTTAAATGATTTAACTTATTTAAGAGATTTTACTTACTTGCATACTCAGTACGTTCCATATACTGACCACATACTCTATGTTGTATCGTTTCATGATACAGGCCCCGACACTCAAACTCAGTTCCGTTAGTAGCCAGTTCCAAAGTTAGCACCCAGCTTAGTGGTGAGTCCTTATCTTTTGAGGACCATTTTCTTCCAGATATTGATGTTCTTTTAGTTTCAGTATTAGAGAGTTAGTTGGGGGTCTTGTCCCATCAACTCATCAGACTTAGAGGCTTTTCAGACAAAAAGGGTGTATTCACCTTCAAATTATGTGTCTCCTGATGTTATGTTTAATTTCGACTTCTGCTTATATTTTCATGTTATTTATTCCTCTTTATTGATTGAGTTTGATGAATGTTCAAGCCATGGGTCGACTTGGGGTCTTTGGGGGCTCCTTGTCCTGTGTCTCAATCCAGGTCTATATTCGGGTCGTGACAAACTTTGTATCAGAGCAATAGGTTTGAAATGTCCTAGGGTGTCTGAAAGCCGTGTTGAGCAGAGTCTTTTTCATGGGTGTGAAGCACTCCAAACTTATGACGAAGAGGTTACGAAATGTTTAGGAAATGTCCCTTTCTTTCATGATCTATGTCGTGCGATGAAGCATCTTCCTATCCGTTTAATTCGTGCTATTCTCGATTGCAGAATCATGGCTCCCCACAGAGTTAACAGTAGGAGGAATGGGAATGGAAACGGCTAAGAGGATGGTGACGGAAACGGGAACCAACAAATCCCACCAGTCTAGGAGCACAATGCACCAGAGCCGGTTGGCCATATTGAATTTAGGGCATCTATTCAGATGCTAGTGCAGGCCTTGACTTATCAGGTCAACCAACAGGCAGTGGCGCATATCCCACAAAATGTAAATGCTGCGGTAGCTCGAGTTAGGGATTTCTTGATAATGAACCCACTACAGTCCCTTGGGTCAAAAGTAGATGAGGACCCACATGAGTTCCTTGATGAGATCGTGAAGATCACCCAGGTGATGCAGGTGAATGGATTTGAGTGTGCAGAGTTGGCCTCATATCAGCTAAAAAGGGCTGAACATATCTAGTTTAGGCAATGGAAAGATAGTAGGGCCTCCGAAATAGGCCCTGTCACTTGGGAGGAGTTCCATGTTGCATCCCTAGATCGGTTTTTCCCTCGTGAGATGAGGGAGTTGAAGGCAGCCGAGTTCGTGAATCTTAAGCAAGGGAAAATGATGGTGCAGGAGTATGCCCTTGATTTCACTCATTTATCAAAGTACGCCCTAGAGTTGGTGGTTGATCAGAGGGAGCGGGTGAACATATTCATTCATGGAGGGGCAGGGTACATAGACCATGATTGCAAGAAAGGTATGCTCCATCAGGATATGGATTTCCCTCAGATAGTCTTGTACGCCCAGCAGATGTAGGCGGCGCATATGAGGCAGAGAGAGGCAAAGAGGGCCAGGACCGATAGCTATAGATTCTCTCAGTCGAGGCCAGGTGGTGGGCACCGACAGCAGACCCACCAGAGATCTTCAGCTCAGCTTCTTCAGTGTTGAGTGTGCAATCCAGACCTAGGCACGACCAGATAGGACGAGCATCAGGCTCTAGGGGTCAGAGCAACAGGCCCGCAGATTCTAGCATCCCTGTTTGCGGTAGGTGTGGTCGGGGGCACACGTGCCAGTGCTTGGTAGGTTCAGGTGCTCGTTTTAGGTGTGGAAAACTCGGATATATGCTCAGAGATTGCCCAGCGGCAAGACAGGGTCATGATAGGGGTCAAGGCCCAGCTTCCAGTTCAGTGGCCCCACTTGCACGCTCAGCATAGTAGGGGGCATCTGCTAGCACTGGCAGCGGTCAGCGCTAGAATAGATTCTATTCCTTAGCCTCTCGTCAGGAGCAGGAGGTCTTCCCGGACGTAGTCACTGGTATGTTACGAGTTTTTCATCTTGAAGTATATGCTTTGTTAGATCCGGGAGATACTTTCTCTTTTGTGACACCTTATGTGGCTAGTAGTTTCGGAGTCAGCCCCAAAACCTTGTCAAAACCCTTCTAAGTGTCTACTCCAGTGGGTGATTCAGTTGTAGCTAGACGGGTATATAGAGGTTGCCTGTTCATAGTCCTTCATAAAGTCACCTCAGAAGATCTAGTAGATTTATCCATGACCAATTTTGATGTTATCCTTAGCCTAGATTGGCTATTTGCATGATATGCCTTAGTTAATTGTAGAACCCGAGCAGTAGAGTTCAGATTTCCGGGGTGAGCCAGTCTTAGAGTGGAAGGGTAGTTCAGCTGTGCCTGTAGGTTGTTTCATTTCCTACATTAAGGACAAAAATATGATCTCTAAATGTTGTGTGTACCATCTAGTTAAGGTTAAGGATGCGAATTCTGAGACCCCGACTATCCAATCTGTCCTAGTAGCAGTGAGTATCCAAAAGTGTTCACAGATGATCTACTGGGTGTTCCTCCGGAGAGGGAAATCGACTTTGGTATTGACCTCCTACCTGACAGACAACCTATATCTATTCCTCCCTACAAAATGGCTCCAGCCGAGATAAAGGAGTTGAAGGAGCAGTTGAAAGACCTGTTATATAAGGGTTTCATTAGACCAAGCGAATCTCCATGGGGTGCACCAGTTCTATTTGTTCGAAAGAAGGATGGTTCTCTTTGTATGTTTATTAATTATCGGCAATTGAACAAGGTCACCGTCAAGAATCGATATCCTCTACCCAAGATTGATGATTTGTTTGACCAGCTTTAGGGTGCCAAGTGTTTTTTGAAGATAGATCTCAAATCGGGGTATCATCAACTCAGAGTTTGGGAGAGAGACATCCCAAAGACAACCTTTAGGACGTGGTATAGCCATTATGAGTTCATAGTTATGTCTTCTGGACTAATGAATGCTCCTGCAACTTTTATGGAATTGATGAACAGGGTATTCAAGCAATATTTTGATATGTTTGTGATCGTGTTCATTAATGACATCCTGATATACTTGCGGACTGAGGAGGAGGATGCCGCTCATTTGAGAGTGGTACTATAGACTCTCAAGGATCACCAACTATATGCCAAATTCAGCAAGTGCGAGTTTTGGTTGAACTCGCTAGCATTTTTGGTTCGTGTGGTATCAAGTGAGGGCATACAAGCGGACTCTCAGAAAATAGAAGCAGTAAAGAATTGGCCTAGACTGGTGAATCCATCAGATATCACGAGTTTCTTGGGCTTAACATGCTACTATCGAAGGTTTTTTGAGGGTTTTTCATCCATTGTAGCGCCATTGACCAAATTGACCCTTAAAAAAGTGAAATTTCAATAGTCGGAGTCTTGCGAAAGAAGCTTTCAGGAGTTGAAGACTCGACTTACTTCAGCACCAGTGTTAACCATACCCGAGTGTACGATGGTTTTGTAGTGTATTGTGATGCTTCAAGGATCGGACTTGGGTGTGTATTGATGCAGCACAGAAATGTTATAGCATATGCCTCTAGACAGCTAAAAGTTCATGAGAAGAATTACCCGACCCATTATCTTGAATTGGTCGCAGTGGTATTCGCCTTGAAGATATGGAGACATTATTTGTATGGGGTCCATGTAGATGTGTTTACGGACCATAAGAGTTTACAATATGCATTTACCCAGAAGGATCTCAATCTTTGTCAAAGGAGATGGTTCGAGTTACTCAAGGACTATGGTATGCGTGTCCTTTACCATCGGGGCAAGGCTAATGGGGTAGCAGACGCACTTAGTAGACTCTCTATAGGGAGTGTGTCCCATGTATATCAGGGAAAGAAGGAGCTGGTAAAAGACGTACATCGACTTGCAAGGTTGGGAGTTCGGTTGGTTGACTCAACCGATGGCGGTGTTATTATTCAGAATGGATCCGAATCATCCTTGGTAACTGATGTAAAAGCTAGACAAGATGAAGACTCGATTTTGGTAAAGTTAAAGGAAGACATTCAAAATATGAGGGTGGAGGTCTTCTCCAAAGGGGGAGATGGTGTGCTTCGATACCAGGGCCACATACATGTTTTGGTTGTTGATGATTTAAAAAATCGAATGTTACATGAGGCTCACGGTTCCAGATATTTGATACATCCAGGTGCCACCATGATGTACCATGACCTACGGGAAGTCTATTCGTGGAATGGCATGAAGAAGGACATAGCAGAGTTTGTGGTTAAGTGCCCAAACTGTCAGCAAGTGAAGGTTGAGCATCAAAGACCGAGAGGTGTAATTCAGGATATCAGCATTCCTACTTGGAAGTGGGAAGAAATCAATATGGACTTTATCATAGGGTTTCCTCGCACTCGACGACAATATGAATCCATTTGGGTTGTGGTAGACAGGTTGACCAAAGATGCTCATTTTCTACCTGTCAAAACCACTGATTCAGTAGAGGATTATGCTAAACTATACATCTGAGAGCTAGTGCGGTTACATGGAGTGCCCTTGTCCATCATATCATATAGAGGTACTCAATTTAACTCTTAGTTTTGGAGGTTGTTTCAAAAGGGATTGGGTACTCAGGTTAAGCTCAACATGACATTTTCACCCGCAAATGGATGGTCAAGCGGAGAGGACAATTCAGACTCTCGAAGACATGTTGAGAGCATGTGTGATTGACTTCAAAGGTAGTTAGGATGATCATTTGCCTCTTATCAAGTTCACATACAATAACAACAACCATTCTAGCATCCAGATGGCCCCATTTGAGACTATCTATAGGCGGAGATGTAGATCGCCTATTGGTTGGTTCGAAGTTGGTGAAGCTGCGACGATAGGACCAGATTCAGTCCATGAGACTATGGAGAAGGTTCATCTCATATGGGATAGGTTGAAAATGACTCAAACTCGCCAAAAGTCCTATGCCAACGTGAGAAGGAGACAACTCGAGTTCGAAATGGATGATTGGGGAGCTACGTGGGAAGCCGAAGCGGATATGATGGCTAGATACGTACATTTATTCTCTACCGGCTCAATTTCAGTTTGAGATATCAGTTTTTTCCCTAGTACTCTAATTAGTTTTCATGTTCAGTTCATGTGCACAAGTTTCTTTTATGTTTATAGATGTATGTATGATTCGTGAACTCAGTTCAGCTATGTAGTTTGAATCGGAGTTAGTCATTCAGTCAGCTTTCAGCTTAAATGATCAGTATGTGAATATCATGATTATATTTCTCTGCTTTTCTATATGATTCTCAATATTCAAGGATGAATGCTTCCAAGAGGGACATATTGTTATACCCCGGAAGCCTAAAGATCAGACCCGGGAGTTTAAATGGAGAAAATTGGAAATTTGGCCCCAGGTCATAGAACCGGTCGTTCTGTGACCCGTGGGGTAAACTACAAGTCGTGGGATGACTCGTGCTGAGGATTAGGGTATGAGTTGGATTTTGGGATTTAAGATCCCTACGGACATGACCACGAGTCATGGTTAGGCCCCACGACTCATTGAGTCAGTCGTGGGCAATGATTTTGTGAAGGTGAAGAGAAGTGATAGTGTACTCTATGAAAGGACTCCACGAGTCGTGATCAGTCGCCACGATTAATGGGATGGGTCATAGATGGCAGATATAGAATGTAGTTGAGATTAAGGCAATGCATGTGACAAGTGGTGACCACGACTATAATGATTCAGGAAATCCCTCGTGACGAACCCCGAATGATATGTTGGAAAGTGTACTTGACGATTGATGCCACAATTCGTTCCCCTTGGCGACAACTCATCCAGTCCCTCATTGGGGCTGGCAGTCAGTTATTTCCTATGAATTTAGTAAGGGCTTTTCCGTAATTCCTAAGATCCTAAGGCCTAAAGTACATTGTTTTAAGTGATGAATGATGAGTTTTAAGAGGGTTAAGTTCATTTTAGGTCATTCTTATTCATTCATGCAAGAGAAATAGTCTAGAAAGGTGATCAAGGAAATCCTTCAAGGTTCTTCTTCAAATCTTCCTTGGGCAATCCGAGATGTGTAGGAATCATCTATAATTAGGTATATAGGGTAATGAATGGGTGACTTTGTTTACACCCACGCCCAATCCCTCTCTAATTCATGAAAATCTATGAGTTGATTCTATGGGGTTTTAACCCGATGCATGAAATTCCTAAATATATGTCATGGGTATGATCTAAGTATATTTTAATTGATGAAGTATGATTCACAGGCAAGTTTTATCATGTTTTCAATTACTAATCATATTTACTAGTTTTCAAAATTATGATGCCCATTCATGAAAGCTTATGAGAAGATGAGATTTAAGAAGTATGTTCATGTATGATGGATTTTGATGAGAAAAGCATGTTTCCAATATACCAATGTTATGTTCATGTTTTCAAAGTGAGTCAAGTTAATTTTCAAGCATGTTAAAGTATCCGACAATTCCCATATGTTCAAGTATGATTATGATTTTACTAATTTAGCTTACCACATGATTTTGGAGCGAAGACTCCCATTTGTGTTCATGTTCATCTTGCGGTATGGTTAAGCCATGGATCCTTATGTATGATTCAGATTTATGTATTCATGATTATTCAGGTTCGTCAATAGATGATAGTCAGCTTCATTGAAAAATGATGGAGAGCAGAGTAGTGTCTAGCACCGAGCAGGCTATAGGTCAGTTAACCCTATGCCTCAGAACTATGCACCAATGTAGGTTTTATCAAATTTTATTGGGACCTCCTATGTGAGGTATCCCCTTCTCCGATAGGGCCACGAGCTTGATATCGATATCATGGTATCGTCTATAGCCCTGACAAGTCTTTGGACGGCTCTACCACTTGAGTGTGATATTGGGACCACGTAAGCTCTATCGTGGTATGTCGGTTAAAAGATGAGTCTCCCATTGTTCCTCATGATTTCAGTCATGAATTTATATTACTCATGTTATACATCTAAATCTACATGTGTTCTAAAGCAGGTTTGACCCAATGCTTAGTTTTATTTATGACTATCAGATTTCAGCTTTGGGTCAATCGATTCAATTATTATGTATTGTTATGTTGAGATCATAATTTCAGAAAGATAACATGCAAGACCTACTCTCTAATTTTTATTTTATTTATGTTTTTTACATTATGAATGTTTTAAATGATTTAACATATATAAGAAATTTTACTTACCTTTCATACTCGGTACGTTCCATATACTGACCATATACTCTATGTTGTATCGTTTCATGATATAGGCCCCGACACTCAGACTTAGTTCTGTCAGTAGCCAGTTCCAGAGTTAGCACCCAGCTTAGTGGTGAGTCCTCATCTTCTGAGGACCATTTTCTTCTAGATATTGATGTTCTTTTAGTTTCAGTATTAGAGAGTTAGTTGCGGGTCTTGTTCCATCAACTCATCAGACTTAGAGGTTTTTCAGACAAAAAAGGTGTATTCAGCTTCAGATTATGTGTAATCTGATGTTATGTTTATTTTCGACTTCCGCTTATATCATCATGTTATTTATTCCTCTTTATTAATTGAGTTTGATGAATGTTCATGCCATAGGTCGACTTGAGGTCTCTGGGGGCTCCTTGTCCTGTGTCTCAATCCGGTCTATATTCAGGTCGTGACAGAGCACGCGTGAGGGCATGTCACACGGGTGCCGCATGCGGGCACTGCCTAGCCCACCTATATGAAGTAATTATGAGCTAATAAGCTCATTTGTACTCCGTTTCACCTCATTTGTTTTCCAAAATCCACAGAATTAAAAGCCCTACAACATGGTGAAAAGATATCCCAGGTAAGAAATTCACTCTTGTCTCTATTGGGATTTGGGAAGAGAACCTTGGAAGAAAGTCATGGCTTGTTGTTGTCTTGTTGTTGATTGCGGTGTTGCTACATTTTTATCTGGTTCTAGGCAGAGGAAAGAGTAGGAGTCTACACCTACTTTAGCTAATAACATCTCCAAGAAAGGGTAAGTAATTCCATTTTTGATTTCTTTGAGTTTATGAGGTTATAAGTTGGAGAATGTTCTAGTCATGTGTTGTTTTTTCTTTGTGTGTTCTTCTGGCATGTTGCTGCCCAATTTTTCCAGTACTTTGGTGAAGTGAAGTTTCTGCTTGTTTTTTCATAAATTGGACTTAGGAGGATCCCTAAGGAGTAAGCTTGAAAGGAAGATTTTTGGCAAAATTAGAGTCAACGTGCCAAGATATGTAAAGGCGTTCCTTTCCTTGTTTTTCAAGCACGCAACTAAGTCATTGAAAGGATCAATATTACTATAATTTTAAAATAATATTGAGGACATGTATGATTCTGTCCTAACATTTGGAAGTACTTGGCATAAAGCTTTAATCGTTAAGAATGGTTTAAGCGAACAAATGTGAAGCGAAAGACGTAATTTTTATACGATTATTGTCATAGTTGTAAATAGAGTCTGAAGTCCCCTTCACGTGGGTACCATGAGCTACTCCTTTGCAGTATATATTATATGTGATATTTATATGTTAAGATATGGTCACTTAGCCAAATTGGTAAGAAATGCTAAGACGACGATGTGTGATCGAACATAAGCTAAGAAGATTACAGTAAGTTGATTGAGGGTAAACGAGCTTATTAAAATGATGTTTTAACAATATGCTTATTCCCTCATATATGTTTATGTTTTAAAGTGCTTAAGGTGAAAAGGAGATTTTATGTTTCCTCTCCTTAAAGCTAAGCAAGCGCTGCGTAATAAATAAGCTAAGTCGATAGATGTTAACGAGGAAAGTGTGGCTAAGTTGTTAATATTTCTTTGCATTACAAAAAGGAAAGATAAGAGTAAATGTTAGACCTTTTTAAGGTATTATGTGAGTAATATGCTCTCCGCCTGTAATTGTTTTCTAGCACCTTTGAACAACGTTAAAATATAAGCAAGACGAGATTTAGCAGATAAAGTTGTCAATTAGGTAAAGATGTAAGTGCATATAAGAATTGATAGAATAGTGAACACGAGGGTAAAGACTTTAGTGTAGAGTTAATAATGTTTGGCAAAGAAGTTAAGATGCATAAGGAAAGTAGATCTAAAGGTTGTTAAATTAGACTATATGGGTTACGATTGTGAACAAGTTAGGCAAACAGCTAGGAAGATTCCCTGTTCTAAAGACATTTAGTAAAAGAGTTATAAGTAAAGTTGTTTTTGTTTAGTATGATATAAGTTGATGAATGGCTAGTAAAGTATTAACTTCTTATGAAATGATTAGAATAGAATATTTTTTGAGATAGTAACTCAAGTTAAAGAGAAGTTTTTCATTATGTTTTCGAACGATTATGTTAAGTTATCCATTCTATGTGTTGAAATTATTTTCCAAGTTTGAAAAGGGTAATCCTAGGAGATTCTAAGCCACTTATAATATGTAAGATTTCTTAAGCTCCTATGATAATTTCACATTTGTGTATGTCAATCCAGCATCGTCTGAATTATAGCTATAAGTCCTTATCTGCCTATAAGGCAGCACTTAGAGAGTTGCTCAAGAGTTCCCAAATTACAGAGCTACAAGTCTCAAATCCTTAAGTTATGTGCACATCCTTATGTTATGTTGAAATGTGCTATGATAATCTATGAAGTTCTCAAGAAATCATATTTTGAGAATCATGCTAATGTCTGAGTCAAGTATTTGAAGTTGCATACAAGTCATTATAAGAATTTCTGATAAGAAGTCTTAATGTGTATGATTTTCATGTTATATCATATAGTTTAATTCTTTCAGTTACATATTCAATTCATACATCTATATATTCAGCTCTTGTTGAGTTATCATTTGAATTTCCTAAATTCAGAGGAGAGATTCTCCCATGTACCAATGTCCCTAATGTCTAAGTAAGTATAAGAACATGCTATGATAATGATCAGTTAAGCTCTGAACATTGAATACCAAGAAGTCTCCTAGAGTCCACTCGGTTAATGAAATACGAGTTTATACGTTATACAGAAATCTCATACGTTGTATGTTTGTATTTCATCTCTCAGCTCTATGTATATGGTAAGAGTTATGACAAATAAATCCAAGTTACAAGTTGTAATTTCCATGTTTTCCTAAAAATAAGACAAATGAATTAAGAACTATATGTGCTCATCGACGTGACAAGTTTGATAATAGAATTCCAATGTATAGTTATCGATACATGTAAAGGAACCACCTTGTGGGCAGTATAGATGTTAAAGAATTGTATAGAAATGAGAATTTATGTTCTTCTACTCAAGCAATACATTAAATTGGTAAGATTATTTGTAGGACATTGCTTGTAAGCCTACTAAAGTTCTTACATTGTCTAAACCTCTTGAAGGTTCATCGAGTCACGGAGTCGATATGTTTGTATATAATTTGACAACTTTACGTGATATATGCGCATATTTTCTATATTGCATGGTATATTTTCTTACATGCATTATATGTTACGAAAGAGGCCTATTACGGCCAAAGATTTAGCATTTGTCATTTCAATGCCATATGTGTTAAATTGACTCAGTATAAGCTCTATCGGCTCCGTTCATGATTATGATTGAGTTATTTTTATTTTACCCCGGTATGGTACACCAGCTGGAGATATTTTTATTTTACCCCGATATGGTACTCCGATTGGAGATATTTTTATTTTACCCTAGTGTGGTACACTGGCTAGAGATATTTTTATTTTACCCCGATGTGGTACGTCAGCTGGAGGCATTTTTACATGAATTTTATGGTCGGCTGGTCGTTGAAATTACAGTTATAACTTTGCTTGTGAATTACTTGGTTGCATTTGCACTTTAGTATTGAGTTATTGTCAGGTTTCAATTTCTAGGATTCCAGGTTGTTACTATTCCTTATTTCTGGCTTAGTTATCATTGCTATCTTATATGTTTACAACTTTCAGCCTTACATTCCAGTACATTACATTTGTACTGATGTCCCTTCGCATGGGGACCTGCGTTCGTGCAGCAGGTGCAGACAGAGGCTGGGACTGCCAGTTGCAGTAGCAATTCGTGAGATCAGCGGATGTATTGGCATGCTCCTTTCATCCTGGAGCTAGGGCTTAGTTATTTCAGCTTGAGGTTTAAGTTATAGTTATGGGTAGGTTGGATCCCTATTCCGACCATCAGTTCAGCTTACTCATTAGAGGCTTTGTGGCCTTATTATGTATAGTATTAATCACTGTGTGGCCTTTTAGGCTTTCCATTACTTGGTTTAGCATAATTGTGGCCTTATCGGCATTTCTATTATTTATTTGCGGTAGTTGAGACATTATGGGGATGTTTACTCCAGTTGATTGTAACAGGTGGCCTGGAAGGCTTTGGTGTTATAGCTATAGATGCAATATAGCCTGCTTCCCGGTCAGTCAGGTATAGAGAGCCAGTCGCACCCACCGCTAGTTTTGGGGCGTGACAAGAAATCAGAAAGAAAATATTGAATCTCCTATTATTTTGCTGGTTATAGCTGGATATGGTTGTACAATGTTAAATTTTTTGGACTTAAACTACTAAATCTATTTATTAATTAGAATATATCAATATTGACTGAGAGTTGTATACATGTGTTAATATGACATTATTTTTCTGGTTTAACCCACTCACAACATCACTAATTTTTAAAACATTTCGCTCTCAAGAGTGGTATATTTTCCGGCAACATTACTATCTATCATTTATAAATACAATGTTTAATGTTTCAAACCTTATTATGATAATCATATATCCATAGAATAAAAAAAACACTTACAAAATGTTACGCTCCGGAAAATTTTTGGTGATTATTTGATATTTGTATGTTGTATTAAGGAAAGTATGGGTTGTATATTGGTCTAGGAGAGGAGGAAGACATGTACGAAGGGAAAATCGAAGAGTATGCGAAGTTCATAAGTAAGAGTCAACTTTAAAAAATCATATATCTTAATATATAATGAGTTAGAAGTCCTACAACCTATCATATTAAAGGTCTTTGAGTCTAGTTTTTAGAATATTAAATCGCTAATTAATCAGAGTTTAAACAAAACATTATAGGTATTTTACCGGGACACTGTCAAGTAGTGACGTGGCCGCAGCCCTAAAAACGGCTACCGCACCACCCCTTTATATTTTAAGTTTTGTGTTATGAAATCACTTTCAACTTTTCCAGAACGTGAGCTGCTTGTTTACATATAAATTCTCTCTCGTTTCCAGCAGCTAATTCAAAGAGGAGCAAGGAGAAAACACCAAGCACAACTAAACCAAAATACATGACTAGGAGAGGGAATTGGTTTCCAACTGTGCAAGGTGTGTTGGTGGCTATTTGGAGCTCGTTTTGGCAGCTAGTTTTGGGTGAGTTGTTGTGATTTTAAGGATGTTTGAACTGCCTACATGTTCCACTTTGAGAAGGGATTGATGTCAAGAAGAAAGGTAAGGATTTTACCCCTTTAAATTCATAAAAGTTGCAAGCTAAAAATTTTGAAAATTGGTAGCTAGATGAGCTGTCATTGGGATTGTTTTTGGATGAAGTTCTTATATGTTTTCCTTAGGATTTGGGCTGTCTGTCAAGGAATTATTTTGACTGCACATTTTGATATAAATTAGGCTTTTTCCTTACCTATAAATTCAAGAGAGTTAGGAGGTTGAAGGCTGGTTGTTGAAGGACAAAGTCGGCTAAAGAAAAATATTTGAGTAAGGTATATTAAGGCATCCTATCCTCGTTATTCAAGAATGAATATATACTGCCAAAAGGGTCAATATTCTTGTGTCTTTAAACTCATATTGATGAAATTATAATTCTTACCAAAGGGTCGAAAGTACACGAAATTTAGTTTGAATCGTTAATCATATTTAGAACAAGTAAATTTAAAGCGAAACACGTGTTACTTCCAATTATGTCGTAGTTAAAAATAGAGTCTGAAGTCCCCTTATTATGGGCACCATGAGCCAGTCCTTTACTATATTAAATGTATATGTGTTGTTAAGTATGTTTAAAGGTTTGATTGTCAAGTGAAATGGAGGCCAGGGCTAAGGACGATACCATGATATCGATATCAAGCTAAAGGCCCATTCGGGTAGGGGAAGCTCACAAGGGAGGTCCCGAAGTAATATAAATAATAGTATCAACCTACGTTGGTGCATTTTTTAGAGGCACAGGGTGGTCTACCCTTAGCCAGCTCGGTGCTATACATTACTCCCAAAAAAAACATGCATATGCTCTACATCATTTTGTAACGAAGCTGTAACACCCCGGATAATTTGAGCGGTAAAATTGTGCTTTTGAGGTAGGACTAAGGGTGCCTAATTGGCAAAGAAGGAAGTGTTATGAGTTATTTGAGTCACTCTATGTTGTATTTATGTTTGGATGCCGATCAAGTTGTAGGACAAAATTCAAAAAAAGTTATCGCAAAATTTCCTTCTTGAGATTCTTTGAAATTTAGGCCAAATGTCTCAAAGTTTTTCTCCCAATATATAAGGAGTTAGGGGGTGTTCGACCTATAAAATCAAATATCTATGAGTATAGTTTCTATTACATCAAACCATTTGTTAATCTGACTTCGGAGTAGAGAGATATTCGTGTTTTCGCGAGACCGCGCAAGCAGGCACCTCACAACTTTTAAGGCGGTGGAGGATTATTTAATCCCCTTTGGTCGGTTTTTGGTCATCAAAAATTCATTTTCCAGAATATATTTCGTATGAAACCTCTCTCAAGTTCTCTCCATGGTTTTATTTGGGTTTTGGGGCTAGAAGCCATGGTTCAACATGTTTTTTGTGTCGGGAAGTCGGGAATCGTGTGTAGTCCATGGTATGGTGTCTTTTTTGGGCTGTTGGTGGCTGTTTCGTGGTGAAGATGTCTGTAAGCCTTCTTGATTTTGTTCTCCTTAGTTTTTTAGGTTCTTTATAGGTGTTTTAATGCTGATAGGGTGTTGTCTCGGTGTTTCTACCGTCGAATTCTTATGAATCTTATCGGGTAAGCTTCGTTTGTCTTGTTTTGTTGTTGAGTTATGTTGGCTGCGTTTTTGCAGAATTTTGGACTTCATTTAGGCAGTAGTTTCATGGTTTTGAAGGGTCATGGATAGGCTTGCATATAAGGTATGTTAGGTTTTTCCTTCCCTTTGTCGGCATGAATTCCATAGTCGTTGTCGTTCGTGTTGACATGTGTGTTGGCTGTTTTGCGATGGCTTGTGTTTTGTTATTATTGAAATCTGTTTTACTGTTTATATGGTAATAATGGTTTGTATAAGGTTCTGTTTTGGTTGGTGGATCAGGCTTGAGTGCGGAGAATTATAGTCATGGAAAATTGTTAAGCTCGGGTCGAGAGGTCGTGTGTGAGGCATGTGGTTCTTGTGTCAAGTTCTGGGATTTTTGAGTGAATAATATTAGGTGATTATATTGTAAAGTAAATGAGGTATTAGAGTGGTTAAGTTGAATGGCTGCAACAATCCTTTGTTATATTTGAATCGGCGATCGTGTCGACCGTGTCAAGGGCACGTGACGGCCGTGGTGACACTTGGGCTGATTTGGATGTGTCCATTGATGTTAGTGATAAGTATAGTGGAATGTGGACTGTTTGTAAAGCTTGAGGAAATACTGGTTAGGATAGTCCTTATCTTTGTTAGTGGCTCGTCGGTGGACAGTTAGACGTGAATGAATAATATTGTGTTGTAGTAGTTGGGTTGTGGGATATTTGAGCATGTATTATTATTGTTTTTGATTGTGTGTGTGTTATGTTTGAGGCCTTGTGGCTTGTGGATACCCGATGCACGAGAGAGTTTCCGGCTGAGGGGTTGAGCCCGAGGAGTGAAATGACGTACGGGGTTGAGAATGATGTCCTTTGTTGTGTCAAGTTGAGACATGATTCGAGATTGGTCCGACATGTCTTAGCCTTCCTAGGATCGCGATTGGTTCTCCTAAATGGATTGAGCTCCACTAACTGTGCGCAACCGAGAGAGTGTCTGGTAGTGCCTGATTGATGATGTTGATTAAATGGTGTTTACTTGTGATTTGTTTGGTATTATATTGTGGTTGTTGCTTGTTTATTTGTTATCTTATAGCAGTGGATGCTAGATGTTGGATAGTGTTAGCTAAGGACATTGAAAGGTCTAGAGGTGATGACAGGTGAGCTGGGTCAG
The DNA here is from genome assembly GCA_018107945.1 of Datura stramonium. Classification (NCBI taxonomy): domain Eukaryota; kingdom Viridiplantae; phylum Streptophyta; class Magnoliopsida; order Solanales; family Solanaceae; genus Datura; species Datura stramonium. The sequence continues at coordinate 336,658 of JACEIK010000830.1, forward strand.
CTAGGTGCCGTTGTATTATTATTTACTTTTTGGGCTTGTCGGGCTTGTGGGGGCCAGGTAGGTTCTATTTGTATGTTTGCTTGTACTTGCCAGGCTTATGGTGTCTAGGTAGATTTTATGTGTTTACTTAAGTTCAATTCTCCTTCTGCGATATTTGGTATATCTGTTAATCTCTAATCTTAGTCTTCCAGTTGTTTCTTCCTTTCATGCTCGGTATATTATTGTACTAACGCCCTAGTCGGGGTGCTGCATTCATGCCTGCAGGTGATGGTGGGCTGTTAGATTAGGTTCTTGGTAGCTGAGTGGAGTTACAGCTGAGTCGGTGTGCTCCAGTTCTTTCGGAGTTGCCAGAGGTTGAGTTATGGGTAGTTCGGGGCCCTATCCCGAGCAGTTGATTTCTATTATATTTTTAGAGGCTCGTAGACATTAGTTGTGGGTGTAGTTTCATTGTTATAGGCCAGGTGGGCCATGTTGTATAGTTTTTCTTCCATTCTATGGCCTCAGTGACATATTGTACTTATTTTTCTTGGTTGGTCAGGTGAGCCAGCTTCCGCTCTAGTCTATCATCTCATTTTGATTGTATAGTTATTGTGTTGTTGAATCTCATCAGTTCTGACCTTTGTTTTATATTTTGGGCGTCGGGTATGCTCATATCAGGGGTGGCACAAGGTGCCAGTCACGCATCCCCGGGTTTGGGGTGTGACAGAAGCTCAGCATATCTAAGCTCAATACTCAAATACATCTCAAATATGAAATCATGCTTATGAGAAGCTTTAGCTCAAAACATACCACAAGATGAAAATATAATTGGGAGCCTTCGCTCCAAAACCATGTGGTAAGCTATGCATAGGAAAACTTTAACTCAAAACATACCACAAGCTTAAAGTATAATTGGGACTCTTCGCTCCAACACAATGTGGTAAGCTTAACTCAGGAAAATCATAATTCATACATAACATGTAGGCGTTGCCCAAAGCTTTATCATACTTAGAAATACTCAATTCTCATCGAAAATATAATTTTAAACATGGGTAGCTTAAAAATATGCTTTTCATCATACTATCTCATCATCATCATCATATATTCATCACAAATCTTATCTTTCATGAACATCTCATCAATGGGATTTTAATTTATAAAACTAGAATCACGATTTTAAATTGAAAACATTATAAAAATTGCCAATGCTTTACAATTCAAAAGTAGAATCATATTGATGTTCATATCGATCTATTATGCACCTCTGCATCTAGCATTGGGTATACCTCATACAATGAATCATAATTAAATCATACCTATGTATAGAAATATGAGATTAATTCATTTGGGTTAAAACCTCATAGAGTAGACATAGGGATTTCATACTTTAGAGAGCGATTGGGCATGGGTGTTAAGGGATTCACCCATTCATAACCCTACATACCTATTGGTAGCTGATTCTTACACTTGTTTGGATGCCCAATAGGAAATTGAAGAGAAATTGATGAATACTAGCTTTATCACTCCCTCTAAACTTTCTATCTTGCATGCATGGATGTATAAGGCCTAAAATGAACTTAACCCCTCTAAAAGCCACTATTCATAACTTAAAATGACATAGTTTAGGCCTTAGAATCTTATGAATTATGGAAAAGCCCTTATTAAATTCGTAGAAAATAACTGTCAGTTGGTCCCAACGAGGGACCTAACATCTCATGGTCAAGGATCATAACTCATGGCTTCATCCATCTAGTACACTGCTTATCTGATCACCTGGGCTCGTCACGGGCAAACTCACGACTCGTTACTGGTGACCATGACTCATGGTCGCCATCCGTTGTGTACACTGCCTCCATGCCACGTATTTTCTCAACTAGGTGACCCTGAACCTCCCCACGAATTGTGGGGACTGACCATGACTTGTAGGGTCCTTCCGTCGAGTGCACTGCCTCCCTTCTACTCTTTTCTTTCCTTAACCACCTAACGACTGACCTAATGACTCGAGGGGTCTGACCAAGAGTCGTTGTCATGCCCGTGGGAATCCTTTTTTTAAATCTTCCAAACTCCTCACTAGCCTCCCTACGAGTCACATCACGACTCATGGGTTGCACCGACGAGTTATCCCACGACTCGTTCTGTGCCTAGTGCTATTTTTAAAAAAAAAACTTTTCTCCGTTTCAACTACCGGATCTGATCTTTGGGCTTACAGGGTATAACAATATCTCTCCCTTGGGAACATTTATCCTAGAATTTTGGAAAAAACACAGAAAAGCAGAGAGATGTAATTATCATATTCAAATACTGATCATTTAAATCGAAAATTGACGGAATGACTACCTCCGACTCAAACCACATAGTTGAACTGATTTCATGATTCACATACACATCCATATACATAAAAGAAACTTGATCACATGAACTGAACATGAAACTAAATAGGATTTTAGGTTAAAATTGATACCTCAAGTAGAAACTGAGCCGATGGAGAATAAATGCAGGTATCTAGCCATCATTTCTTCTTTGGCTTCCCATAATTAGCTCCTTCAACATGATGATTCCTCCATAACACTTTAATTGAAGCTACTTCCTTGTTCCTTAGCCTTCGAACCTGTCCATCCAGTATTTCCACCGGAACCACTTCATAACTAAGGCTTTCTTTCACGCCAACACTATCCACCGGGACAACTAGAGATGGATCACTTGGACACTTCTTCAAGAATGATACAAGAAACACAGGATGCACATAAGCTTACTTGGAGGGCAACTTCAAATCATAATCAACCTTTGCAACACGTCTCACTATCCGGTATGGGCCGACATACCGGGGACTAACTTTCCCTCTCTTCCCGAACCTCATCACTCCCTTCATGGGAGACACCCTAAGCAATACCCAGTCATCGACTTCAAATTCTAATTCTCTTCTTCATATGTCAGCATAAGACTTTTGGTGACTCTGGGTAGTCCTCAACCTGTCCCTTATCAACTGAAGCTTCTTCATTGCCTCATGAATCGAATCTTGTCCAATCATCACCACCTCACCAACCTCAAACCAACTGATGGTCGACCTACATCTCCGCCCATAGAGAGCCTCGAACGGCGCCATCTGGATAGTGGAGTGATCACTTTTATTGTAGAAAAACTCGATCAGGGGAAAGTTATCATCCCAATCACTTTTAAAGTCAATCATGCATGCCCTCAACATGTCCTCGAGGGTCTGAATCGTCCGCTCCACTTGACCATCCATTTGCGAGTGAAATATTGTGTTGATCTTATCCCGTGTACCAAGCCCCTTTTGAAATGACTTCCAAAACTGAGGTAAACTGAGTACCTCTATCTGTAATGATGGATAAGGGCACTCCATGCATCGGACTAGCTCCCAGATATATAACTTGGCATAATCCTCCACCGAATCCGTGGTCTTGATCGGTAGAAAATAAGCAGCCTTGGTTAACTTGTCTACCACAATCCAAATGGAGTCATATTATTGACGAGTACGAGGCAGACCTGTGATGAAATGCATATTAATTTCTTCTCACTTCTAAGTAGGAATGCAAATATCCTAAAGCACACCTCCCAGTCTCTGATGCTCAACCTTTACTTGCTGACAGTTCGGACACTTGTCTACGAATTCTGCAATATCCTTCTTCATGCCATTCCACCAATAGATTTCCTGTAAGTCACGGTACATCTTGGTGGCACCCATATGGATAGAATACCTGAATCCATGAGCCTCATGCAATATCTGGCTCCTCAAATCGTCCATGTTCAAAACACATAAGCGACCTTGGTACCAAAGCACACCATCTCCCCATTTGGAGAAGACCTCTACCTTCTAATTTTGAATGGCTTCCTTTAAATTTACCAAAATTGGGTCCTCATCTTATCTAGCTTTCACATCAGTCACCAAGGACGATTCTGATCCGATCTGCACAACAACACTACCATCAGTAGAGTCAATCAATCTAACTCCCAACCTTGCAAGTTGATGTACATCTCTCACCAACTACTTCTTCCCCTCATCCACATGAGATGCACTCTCCATAGAGAGTCTACTAAGTGTGTCTGCTACCACATTAGCCTTACTTGGATGGTAAAGGACACTCATATAATAGTCCTTATAAGCTCTTACGGTCCGTAAATACATCCACGTGGACCCCATACAAATAATGTCGCCATATCTTCAAGGAGAATACCACTGCGGCCAATTCAAGATCATTGGTCGGGTAATTCTTCTCATAAACTTTCAATTGTCTAGAGGCGTAGGCTATGACTTTCCCATGCTGCATTAATGCACACCTAAGTTCGATCCTTGAAGCATCACAATACCCCACGGACCCATCGGTACCCTCTGGTAGAGTTAACACCAGTGCAGAAGTAAGTCGAGCCTTCAACTCTTGGAAGCTCTTTTCGCAAGCCTCCGACCATTGGAACTTCACCTTCTTCTAAGTCAAATTGGTCAAAAGTTCTGCAATAGATAAGAAAACATTCAAAAAATCTTCAATAATAGCCGGCTAGACCCAAAAAACTCTGAATATCTAAAGGATTCACCGGTCTAGGGCAATTCTTCACTGCCTCGATTTTCTAAGAATCTACCATTATTCTCTCACTTGATACCACATGTCCCAAAAATGCTATGGAGTTTAACCAAAACTCGCACTTGCTGAATTTTGCATATAACTGATGATCCTTGATAGTCTGAAGCACTACTCTCAAATGAGCGGCATGCTCCTCCTCGCTCCGAGAGTATATCAAGATGTCATCAACAAACACAATCACGAACATTGACGTCTCCCGCATCGAGTGCCAATAATTTGACGACTCTTTTTCACATCGAGCGCGTCCGCAAGTGTACGGGTCGTGCAAGTAATATGGTGGCTCTTTTTAAGAACCGGATTGTCGAACCCACAGGGACTGGA
>JACEIK010000831.1:102812-125962 GCA_018107945.1 Datura stramonium
CACACAAGAAAAAAATGAATACTTTTGTAGTAAATAATAGTTATCACGAGACTAATGAAAGATATAGAAGGAAAGTGGTTTGAGAAATGTGATTATTAGTTGGAAGAACAAGTAAGTATATCTGCCTCTTTCAACAAGTTATAGATAATGTAAATGTGTTGCCTATTGACAGGAGTTTCAGTTGTACTGAGCAATACGAGCAACTTTTGTCTATGAGACAGAATTATGGTCAATCGAGCCAGTTCACTGAATTGAAATGTTCCTAACTCCCGTCTCACAGGCAAAACTAGCTAACTTATGCCCGATCGGCAACAAAAGTCATTTTCTAAAAAAATTTGTTACGCGGGACCAGAAGTTCAAGACCTCCCCTTGGTGGTGGTCATTCTTGCAAATCATCCAATAAGTAGAGAAGGGAAATGAAAAAGTACACATTCACATTGTTGTTGATCACAGACAACTTTTTCTATCCAATAGCCAAATGAATGTAGAGAAGAGTAGTGTAGCTGTAAGATTTCCAGAAATCAGCTAATGAATCAAGACAGACAACATGTTGTGATTTTACATTTACCAAGATTGAATATCGACATGCTTATCGTATTGAGTTAGCCCTATCTTTGAAAAATAGACACTATTATAGAGTCTCAAGGGATGTACATGGACTAGTATATAACAACTTTTGCAGAAAGGCAGCAATCTGTCACAACTCACACTTTGAGATGCTCTTGTCATTTGGGAGGGCTCTCTGGTCTAGTAGATGTAGAAGTGAAACTTACAGAGCTCACTGGATGATCCCTCACAATCAAGCTTAGAACTTCAGGTCTGGCATGGTTTCCGACCACATCAAAATCAAGCTTGGCTCGGATTATTTCTTGAGGATCTGTTAAAATTGCTAGTTAGTAAAGCTGGACTTGTTAAGAGCAGAGAAATGAAAAATATGTAATAATTCAGGTCATAGATTATGATGTAGGCTCGAGCCGACCTTAGGCAGGTGTGTATAAGTAATCTGTACAAGTACATGCAACTTTGCTAATTTTTGGTTTTCTTTAAAGAATCAATACAAAGAATCCACACACATGTTACGAATTCATTACGGGTAAATCAAGAAGTTTTCTTTTCGTTGATCGTACAGAATTTGGAAAAAAAGTATAATTGCAGTAATCTGCAGTTGCTTATATGAGTAAATGTAGATAGTCAGAGTACCATATGCAGAGTCCACGCACATACTGTCTAATATATACCAATACTCAAAGATTAATTAGAACCATTATCATAATGTGTTGCAAGAGCTCAGAGACCTAAATGCAAAACAAGTCAATGGGGGCACAACCAATATGCATAATCGGAGGGGTATATGGAGGATCTCATAGTCAAGATTTCATCCATAACAAATGTTATTCAGCAGAGCAATTCGTCAAAAGCATATGTTCGACAAGGAGAAGTAACTTGGCATAGACTTGGTGACAAGTAAAAATCAAACACCAATTTGTTTATTTTTATTTTTTGCATTCTCCTCGTTCCTTTATTTGGGATGACAAGAGTTCTTTTTTGTTATTTTTCTACTTCAGTAAAGAAGCTGAGCAAATCACTTCTCAAGAGCTGATGCGCGCCGCGAGTACAATTCCAGGCGCCGCACATATTTTCAGTTTCAGAATGCAAAAAAGAGTCAAAAGATAGCTCACTAACGTACCTAGAATAGCGGACAAAACTACCTCCTCATCATAAGATGGTCCTGCCAGCACAGCCCCTATTGGTGATATAATCACACTACCACCAGCACAAACAGTGGAATCTGGTTTAATAGCTTCTTCTATGCCGGAAAAAACATATTCTGGTGGAGGTGGATAATCTCTCCTTCGGCAGAACTGATTGGCCAATAAAACAAAGCAACCACCCTCTAATGCGATGTGAGTCATAGATTCCTTCCCCACATCTGTACGACCACCAACTTTAGGTACAGTATAGACTTCAGCAGCTGTAGGTGCACAATAGATTTCAATGCCTGTCAACACAAAGAGCTTAGAAATTTTATGGAAGTTCAGTCAGGAGCATACCCTTTTTGATGAAATATAGTAATTTATGAATAAAACATACTAACACTCTAGAAGCGTACTGTAAAAAGTAAAGAAGTTCAGGAGTTGTTCTTCACAACATATCCAGAGAGTTTAACAACTCGATAATTTATGTCAAGTTGATTACAAGATTTCCTAATGTCAGTAAAATAAATTTTGCAGACGTCTATGTTTTACAAAACAAACAAGCTCTTTTTTCCCCTTCAGCACAGCTCTTATTCCTCTCTAGCCAAGCTGCCCATATGACACCCAAGGAATTGTCTCAAAGCCCCTAGTACCAACTGAAACAACCGTTTTCATAGATAAATTTTATCACCAGATGCAAGGGACTTAAAAGGCAACAGAGAAAAAGGACATCTTAATCCCAATATCAAGGTTTCCCTGAATGCTATGATTCTCGAAGATGCAGGAACAGAAGAACCTAAGAGATTAGCAACAAATGTCAGACCTTTAGCATACATCGCTGTCCTTAGAAGTGGCATTCTGTTCTCCCTAGATATTGCAGCGCCAATTTTTCCAATTGGAGTGCTAAAGACTGGAATTGTTGATCCATCCCCATAACCCCAGATTACTCGCTCTAATGCTGTTGGCATTATCTTCCGATGCTTCCCAAGGTAGTTACCTAAAGAGTCGAAGAAAAGAACTGTACTATATAGTGTAAATCCATCTCTCTCAATGACGCCCATCACTAAGTACACCTTGTATTTTCCAGCCATTGTTGCCAGACGTGCAACTTCAGGACCTGCATCGAATAGCTGTAAGAGAGAAAGACAGAAGGAGAGATAGGGGGGAAAGAATGGGAAGCTTTTGTAGGGACAAAATTAGAAGATGGAAAGAAAGATTAGAGGAAAGCACAAACGATCTGTATGCATATGGTTAGTGAAATGTCAAGGATGTAGAAATTTTACCATGATCTATTTGTTAGTCAGGAAGTCAAGAATGAAAATTCAAATTTCATAACATGTTTGTCGATTCTCTTTATCCCTAATCAACAATTTTTAACTTTTGTGCTCTGAGGTCCCTTCCTCCTTGTGTAAATCTTAATATTGAACACCTCCAGTTTTCCTCTAACCACAGTTAACTAGAAAATGAAACTATATTATAGTTATACAATTAAACAAATAGTTATAACTTAGTCCTAGGAATGTATCACAAAATGTCTGTATTATATGCTCATTCTTTTGTAATTAATCCAGCAATATATTCTTCTGAAATTGAAATAATTGAATCACCTCCACTCAAAAGAAATTCTGGTGCTAATTTCATGGTCCAGAGTTAATCGGTCAGGAAATCAAAAAGTCTCTAACCTGGCACATTGACAGCAGAAGCATGATATTTTCGAAAGTCCTTGTTCCCTTTGGGTGATCGATTCCCGACTGAGACACCAAAAGTTGATCCACGTGGATAACCACCAATAAATGCTTCAGGAAACACCACCAGCTGAGCACCAGAAGAAGCTGCTTCAGCAAGCAGCCTCTCAGCCTTGTCTGAAAAAATGTCAAGCAGTAACTAATCCCAATTCAAGAATTTACAAAACCAGAAAACTTCTAGATGAAAGTCCAGATTCCAAAACACAAAAGCACCAAACACAATTTCAGGAGAAAGCTCGATGACTTTGGCTCTTTTTGTTCCATGCACTAGAACAAAACCTTTGTTTTTCATGTGCAAAAGACAGAGTGACGAAGGCAAGAAAGTTCATTTATTAATTGACCAAGACATGTTTGATTGAGGATAGGCACATTCCTATCAACGTTCTAACTGGTTAGAGGACTTCAATATCCTTGATCCTAAATCAAGAGAACGACATCGTAAAGCAAAAGGACTATGCCTTTGAAGCGAACTGAACTTTTGAGGAGAACAAATCAAAGTAAAGACCCATTAACCGGAAACTTTGAAAATATGATGAAATGAGTACCCAGGTCAGAAGCTATTTTCTTTGATTAAGGACAAACATTTAATAGGACAAGATGGACATCTTCAAACCTTAACACTAGCTTTTTAAACTGCTTCTACATTCCTTTTCTATTCCCATACTAAAGGCTTCTTGAAAAACAGTCCATTCTCATGCTATCTTCTAAGGCCATTATTGGGGATGAGACAACGGTGGGAACTTTTTGTCTAGATAAGGACAGTGAAGTACTTCTATAAGATACTGACGACATACATGCTTTGGAAGTATAGGAGAGTTTATGTAGCACGAATTATAAGCATGTTGCCGAAAGGTCCTCATGGCCTTTGTGATTCCTTGCATTAACAGAAAAGATGAAGCATCTATCATCAGGATCTTGTCATATGTTTACCCTACAACCCCGCCATCTGCCATCACATTATCGGAAGGAAAATTTTCAGTTGCCCTTACATGCAGTATCATCCATAGAGAAGGGAAGATCCTGGTGCCAAGTTTACTTTGTTACATGCGATTCTTTTTTATTTTCTGGGGATCAATTCCATGAAGATCTCAGCATTGCGATTTTCCATTTTTATCAGGTGCATCTAGGTAAATGACTAATGGTGAAGATGAATTAGAAGAGGCCAGAACTAAGATTGAAGTCCATAAACTAAAACATATATTTAACCTTATCTCTTCATTGGTTGAGGATACATTCTGAAATTTCTTTTTTTGGTTCAACACAATGTTATTTTGTACCAGTAATATTTGGCAGTGGCAAGGGATTAGGAGTTCTAGGAGGATGATAGGACAGTCCTGATGGTGGGGTTCATAAGTGATGCTTAAAGTGCACACAAGTTGGGCACTTTGTCTCATTTAGACAGTACTACAGTGCATGCACCAAAGTGTTAAGGAATTGCACCCCATTATCATGTGATCGATCTTGAAGAATTCAAAGCTCCAGCCCAACCAGAAAGGTCCAAAAACGAAATGTCTGCCTTCTTTATTGCTCAAGCTAAAGGAAGAGAAAACTAAACAACAAATATAATTGGCGAAGCAATTTAAGGAAATGTTATGAAGAAATATTCTTCTTATTAGGAATGTGAAATTAGAAATTCAAAATAACATAACGACTTGACAAAAGTTGCAACTGTATCTCTGCATCTAAATGAGAAATTTAGAGAAAACTTAATGCACAAAATGCTATAGTAATTTTACAGTCAAATACTGCGCCAGAAACGTGACCATTTGATTATACCATTCAAGAACAAGTCTTTGAAAGCCCATAAAAACACATGTTAAATCAACCAATAAACAAAACAAAAGAAAATAAAACCCCACAAATTAAACCACCTCAACAAAAGAACATACTCGATTGAAGTTAAGGGGGCTATAATGCCAACACCAATCGTATCAACGGCTCAAGAAAACAAAACCCGAAAAATAATCTGGAGCAAAGGGGACTCTAACCAAGAACAAACAAGCCTTTCGTGGAAAACCCACAAGCCAAATGTTCAACCAGCTAATAAACACACAAATTCCAACACCAATCCTATCAGTAACTCAAGAAAATCAAAACCCACAAGCAAAATGTGAAACCCATAAGTAAACAAACAAAACCCAACACCAATCGAATCAACAACACAAGAAAATCAAAACCCAGAAGAATAATCAACCCTAAGGAAAGAATAAAGTATATTGGAGTAAAGGGAGCTAACCAAGAGTGGCAGGGGTGTCGTAGAAGACGGTGGATGCCTGAACCACTGCCGCACGGAATGCGGCGGCAGAGGAATCACCATCCATATTCACTGCTGGGGCTTTCCCTGAATCCATTTTCCCTTAGTTTTACCACTTTTTTTTGGTTATTTCTTTTGAATTTGTAGATTGGTTTCGGGTATTTTGATGATTCTGGGAATTGAATTCGCTGGAGAGGGAAATTTATAGTTCTGTTTGGAGTTGTAACTGCTGCTTCCGGAGGTGGACCTGACCGTTACTGGTAGTTATTAGTTAGTTGAGCTAAAGAGCCAAAAATACCTCTTAACTATGAAAATAGGACAAATTTGCCCCTCCTTTTGAATTTGTTCTCTAATGTATTATTATGGTTAGCACTGATTTAAAAGGCGGCGCACGGGTTGTAATGTAAGCCACGGAAGACGGGACGTAAGTCTCATGGATCTATAGGATGTATATCTCACGTGTCTTCAATTTTATATTTTATAACTAAAAAAATAAGTAAAAAATAAAATTTTCAATGAAGAACATGATTTATAGCATTAACATCCCGAACTTATGCTTTTACACTTGGGCCTTACACTCCAAATTCTAGGGGGTACGCTCTATGGATTTCACGCCCCAACCCTTGGTGAAGCGGACTATACTCTACTTGAACATATAAACCTGATACAATATACATATAGAATCATATTGCGTTAATTAGCCTGGAAACATATAAGGGAAGTAAATAGGTACATCCTAAATAGGAAACTACATATGTACAATATAAGGGGCCTTCTGGCCCAAAGTGTACAAGTATAAAAATACAATACTGGTCTTTGAAATCTCTACTGAAGTCTGAAAAGCTATACAACTGACATACTGTCGGGACAGTACTTCGACCTACCCAAACTATCTATATAAATACCAAAAAGTTTTGAACTTGACCTGGCTCCAGATAAAGGTGGAGCTCACCAATCAACAGATGAAGTACTGGACAGGTGCCTAGTATGATGGTCTGTTATCCTGTGCATCTGATCCTGAATTAAGAAATGCAATGCCCCCAGGCCAATTAGGGGCATGAGTATAAAATCCATGGTACTCGTATGTAAGGCAGAATGAATAATAACACATAACTGGAAGATTTATAAGATATTGGTAGGAAAGATGACCTAGAGGGAAAGATGACCTAAGCTAGCATAGGTACTTGAAACTGAAGACAGGATAAAAATCATTTTACTATTATATGCTACACATTCTTGAGCTATTATACTTAAATTCTTTCAAATTTGATTACTTAACTTACTTTAAGTCTCATATTGCTTTTTTGTTTTCTGAAAATAATATATAAAGAAATCGTAACTACTCTGGGCCATGTGCTTTAAAACAAACAAACATTGGCTACACCGAGAGCCTAGTAACAATAGCTACTTCTGGGGGTTTAGTATTAATAGTCACTTCTGGAGGCTTAGTTATAAATGACCACTTTGGGGGCCTAATAATAAATAGCCACATTGGGGTCTTAAAGCATACTTTGAATAAAATATAAATAGGCTAAGCAAGACTTACAATAATCAAATCAATTAAGCATTCATGATTTATCTTTTCTTATCTTCTTAAGCGTGTTAAACATGCATCCCTAAGGTTGTTATACTATGAACTGATTTGTTAAGTTTTTCTCTACTATAGGTATCTTACTAACTGAATCAAAACATCTCTAAGTGAAGAAACATATGATAATTCAATCTAGCACTAAGGACGACTTGAATGAAGCCTATAAAATTTGATTTTATAACTTGATCCATTTTTTTAAGAATCGAGCAGCAAGCTATTCATTGAAGCTCTTTTTTACTCATATGAGAGAAACACGTGACATGAAATCGTGCCTTAGCGGCAAAAGAGGTTTTAATCTTACATACCTCACTTTCGAATTTCATAAAATGTAGGACGAGTTGATCTTTCCTTTTGGGACTTTAATTACATAAATAAGGTATAATGAGACAATTTTCAACAGCTAATCATAATGTAGATGTCGCAAAGTAGCAACCAAACTAGTAACGGGCAGTAAGCCCGTACAACACGTAAATACTTGGCATATTGCTACACCTTTTCCTTTTCGACTTTAAAATAACTCTGTACTCCTCTCCTTAACCTCCCTTACTTCCATAATCAATAATTACATAAAAAAGGCCCCTGAACAGTCCGCAATTCCCTCAACATTAATTTGCGCCCCAGAATATTTTTGGTACGTCCCGCCTCGAGACTCGCCCCAAAAATACCTTTGAAAACATTGATGATTAAAAAACTGACTCAAATTTTCTAACTCCATGAAGTTCAAATTTTGAATTCTATTTGTTGACACCAACAGTGTAATCATAGAATATTATTTCTATGCTTTATGATCAGTCATAGTAGAGTTTAAATAACAATAATACAACTATGGTGGTGGCTGTTTTAGTGCAAAGTTCTTATGCCATGTTTATCATACCTATGTTGCTCAGAATTCTCAAAAAGTATCGCCGAGTGTGTCGGATCGTTGAAAAGTGTGTATTTTTAAAGGATCAAGCAACATAGTATCTAACAGCCAAATGAATCAGCCAAAATTGAATATCAACATGTTTATCACACAAGTCTCAAGGATGTACATGGCTTATAAAATAAACTAATTTATACTCCGAACTCCCACCTCATATGAGATAGAACTGTCAATTGAGTAGGTTCACGGTATGAAATGTCCCGAACTCCTTCACTTTATTGAAATGTTCGAAACTCCAGTCTCATAAATAAAACTAATTTATGCACACAACTGATGTCCGATGAACAACAAATGTCATATTTTATAGATTTTATTTAGTGGGGTTAAGTTCAAGACCGTTATTTATGGAGGTCATTATTGTAAATCACCCTATAAGTGGAGAATTGAAGATGGAAACAGCACAAATTCTAAACAAAGGGAAATGAAAGAGTACACATTCACATTTCTATATACAGACAACTTTTCTATCCAATATTCAAATGAAGAGTAGTAGCTGTAAGATTTCTAGAGATCAGCTAATGAATTTCGACAGACAACAAGCTGTGATTTTACATTCACCAAGATTGAAATCGACACGTTTCTCGTGAAATTGTCCACCAATTTCTGGCCCTATCTTTGAAAAATAGCCACTATTATGGAGTCTCAAGCTATGTATATGGACTAGTATTTTACAACCTTTGCAAAGAGGCAGCAATTTGTCACAACTCACACTTTATAGGGGTAAGGAGGCACTTGCCATTTGGGAGGGCTCTGTGGTCTAGTGGATTTAGAAGCGAAACTAACAGAGCGCACTGGATGATCCCTCACGATCAAGCTAAGAACTTCAGGTCTGGCGTGGTTCCCGACCACATCAAAATCAATCTTGGCTCGTGCTATTTCTCGAAGATCTGTTAAAATTGCTAGTTAGTAAAAGGCTGGACTTGTTAAGAGAAGGAGATAGGCAGAGAAATGAAAAATATGTAATAATGCAAGTCAGAGATTATGACATAGGCTCGAGCCAACTTAGGCAGGCACCCATCCAAAGTGCAATGGAGGTCGCCTACCTATGCCATGGATCTTATTGATCATGCATTGACCCCATCCAGGATATTCTGTTTATGTAATGATGCAAGTCAACAAAGCATGACGTGAATCATGTTGCATGAACAACTATGGAAACAGGTGTGTATAGGTAATCTGTACAAATACATGAAGAATCAATTCAAAGAAACCCCACACATGTCACACACGTTCAATACAGGTATGTCCAGGCAAATCTAGAAGTTTTCTTTTTGTTGATAGCATAAGAATTTGGCAACAAAGTATAATTGCAGTTGCTTATATGAGTAAATGTACATAGTAGGAGTACCAAATGCAGAGTCCACACACGTCCTGTCTGATATTGACCAAAGTTCAGAGACCTAAATGCAAACCAAGTCAATGGGGGCACAACCAATATGCATATATCGGGGGTTACGCACACCTCCTATATCTAAGGTACACAGACCCCATAGTCAACATTTCATCCATAACAAATGTTATTCAGCAGAGCAATTCGTGAGAAGCATACATTCGACATGGAGAAGTAACCTGGTGACACGTAAAAAACAAACACCAATTTTTTATTTTATTATTTTTGGAATTCTCCTTGATCCTTTATTTGGGATGAGAAGAGTTCTTTTTTGTTATTTTCTACTTCAGTAAAGAAGCTGAGCAAATCACTTTTCAACAGCTGATGCGCGTATAATTCCTTGGGTGTCACATATTTCCAATTTGAGAATAGCAAAAAGAGTCAAAAGATAGCTCACTAACGTACCTAGATTAGCAGACAAAACTACCTCCTCATCATAAGATGGTCCTGCCAGCACAACCCCTAATGGTGATATAATTACACTACCACCAGCACAAACAACGGAATCTGGTTTAAGATCTTCTTCTATGCCGGAAAAGACATATTCTGGTGGAGGTGGATAATCTCTCCTTTGGCAGAACTGATTGGCCGATAAAACAAAACAACCACCCTCCAATGCTGTGTGAGTCATATATTCCTTCCCCACATCCCTCCAAACATTAGCTGTAGGTATAAGTTGGACTGAAGCAGCTGTAGGTATAAGTTGGACTGAAGCAGCTGTAGGTATAAGTTGGACTGAAGCAGCTGTAGGTGCACAACAGATTTCAATGCCTGTCAACACAAAAGAGCTTAGGAATTTTATGGAAGTTCAGTCAGGAACATATTCTTTTTGGTGAAAAAAAGTAATTTATGAATAAAACATACTAATAGCGTACTGTAAAAAGTGCAGAAGTTCAGGACTTGTCCTTCACTACATATTAAGAGAGTTTAACACCTCGGTAATTTATGTCAAGTTGATTATAAGCTTTCCTAATATCAGTAAAATAAATATTGTAGACATTTGTGTTTTACAAAACAAACAAGCTCTTTTTTCCCCTTCAACACAGCTCGTATTTCTCTCTAGCCAAACTGCCCATATGACTCACAAGGAATTTCATAGATAAATTTTATCACCAGATGCGATGGGCTTAAAGGCAACAGAGAAAAATGACATGATTCTCGAAGGTGCAGGAACAGAAGAAGCTAAGAGATTAGCAACAAATGTCAGACCTTGAGCATACATCGCAGTCCTTAGAAGTGGCATTCTGTTCTCCCGAGATATTACAGCACCAATTTTTCCAATTGGTGTGTCAAAGACTGGAATTGTTGATCCATCCCCATAACCCCAGATTATTCGCTCCAATGCTGTTGGCATTATCTTCCGATGCTTCCCAAGGTAGCTACCTAAAGAGTCGAAGAAAAGAACTGTGCTATATAGTGTGTTTCCATCTCTCTCAACAACGCCCATCACTAAGTACACCTTGAATTTTTCAGCCATTTCTGCCAGACGTTCAACCTCAGGACCTGCATCAAATAGCTGCGTGAGAGAGAGAGAGAGAGAAGAGAGGGGGAGGGGGGGATGGATGGGAAGCTTTTGCAGGGAAAAAATTAGAAGATGGGAAGAAAGATTAGAGGAAAGCGCAAACAATCCGTATACATATGTTTAGTGAAATATCAAGGATGTAAAAAATTTTGCCATGATCTATTTGTTAGCCAGGAAGTCGAGAATGAAAATTCAAATTTCATAACATGTTTGTGGATTCTCTTTATCCCGAATCAACAACTTTTAACTTCTGTGTTCTGAGGTCCTTTTCTTCTTGTGTGAATCTTAATATTGAATGTTATGAAAATTCGAATTTCATAACATGTTAATTTCACGGTAGAGCGTTAATCAGTCAGGAAATCAAAAAGTCTCTAACCTGGCACATTGATAGCAGAAGCATAATATTTTCGTAAGTCCTCGTCCCCTTGGGGTGTTCGATTCCCAATTGAGACACCAAAAGTTGATCCACGTGGATAACCACCGATAAACGCTTCAGGAAACACCACCAGCTGAGCACCAGAAGAAGCCGCTTCACCAAGCAGCCTCTCAGCTTTGTCTGAAAAAATGCCAAGCAGTAACTATCCCAATTCAAGAATTTACAAACCCAGAAAACTTCTAGATGAAATTCCAGCTTCCAAAACACACACAGAAGCACCAAACAGAATTTCAGCAGAAAGCTTTTGTTCCATGCACTAGAACAAAACTTTCGCTTTTGATGTGCAAATCACAAAGTGAAGAAGGCAAAAGGTTCATTTTTTAATTGACCAAAACATGTTTGATTGAGGACAGCCACATTCCTAACAACGTTCTAACTGGTTAGAGGACTTCAATATCCTTGATCCTAAATCAAGAGAACAACATGGTAAAGCAAAGGACTATGCCTTTGAAGCGATCTGAACTTTTGAGGAGAACAAATCAAAGTAAAGACCCATTAACCGGAAACTTTGAAAATATGAAGTGAGTACCCAGGTCAGAAGCTATTTCCTTTGATTAAGGACACATTTAATAGGACAAGATGGACATCTTCAAACTATAATACTAACTTTTAAAGCTGCTTGCAACATTCCTTTTCCATTCCCATACTGAAGGCTTCTGAAAAAGCAGTCCATTCTCATCCAAGTCTTCTACGGCCTTTATTGGGGGCTATGTGTGTCCAATGATTAAGTCAGATACTATGCAAGGAGATGAGACAACAGTGGAATTTTTTTTTCCAGATTATGACACTGAAGTACTTCTACAAGGTACTGACGACATACATGCTTTGGAAGTATAGTGAGAGTCTATATGTAGAACGATTCATAAGAAAGTTGCTGAAAGGTCCTCATGGCCTTTGTGATTCCTTGCCTTAATAGAAAAGATGAAGTATATATCATCAGGATCTCATCATATGTTTACCCTACAACCCCGCCATCTGCCAGCCGATTATCCGAAGGAAAATTTTCAGTTGCCCTTACCTGCAGTGTCATCCATAGAGAAGGGAAGATCCTGGTGCCAAGTTTTCTTTGTTACGTGAGATTCCTTTTTATTTTCAGGGGATCAATTCCATTATTTCCATGAAGTTTTCAGCATTGCTTAGTGTCTAAGATTTAATTACAGGAAACACCCTCTCGTAAAGATTATCTCACCCCAAGATTTTCCACAAACACAAAATGCTATAGTAATTTTACAGCCAAATACTATGGAAGAAATATGACCATTTTCCTATACCATTCAAGAACAAGTCTTTTGTAGAAAGCCCATAAAAACACATGTTAAATCAACCAATAAAAAAAACAAATGCCAACACCAATCGTATCAATAACTCGAGAAAATAATCTGGAGCAAAGGGGACTCTAACCAAGAACAAACAGGCCTTTGGTGGATTTCCAACCCACCAATAAACACACAAATTCCAACATCAATCGTATCAGTTACTCAAGAAAATCAAAATCCATAAGCCAAATGTGAAACCCATCAGTAAACAAACAAAACCCAAAAGCCAAATGTGAAACTCATCAGTAAACAAACAAAACTCAACACCAATCGAATCAACAACACAAGAAAATCAAAAACCCAGGAAAACAATCAACCATAAGGAATGAATAAAGTCCGCTTGGAGTAAAGGGGAGCTAACCAAGAGTAGCAGGGGTGTTATAGAAGACGGTGGCTGCCTGAACTACTGCAGCACAGACAGTGGCGGCGGAGGAATCAACAAACAAGGCCCCTTCATTCACTGATGATGATTTGGATGAAGCCATCTTTCCTTAGTTTTACGACTTCTTTTGGTTATTTCTTCAGAATTTGCAGATGGGCTCCGTGTATTTTGATGATTTTGAGTTCTAGAAAAATGGAATTGAATTCGCTGAAGAGGGAATTTTGAATTCTGTTTGGAGTTGTAACTGCTTCCGGAGGTGGACCTGGCCGTTAATGGTAGTTATTAGTTAGTTGGGCTAAAAAGCCAAAAATACCCCTCAACTATGAAAATAGGACAATTTTGCCCCTCAAAGCCAATACACTTTTAAATAAATATTATGGGTGTGGAAATGGAGTGGTGGCAAAGAGACAATTTGGTTAGAATGTCATTTGCGGAACTACTCTTGGGGCCCATTTGGACATTCGATATGAAATCATGTTATAAAGTTGAAGTTTTTGTTTGGACATGTAATTTAGATTTCTAAAGTTGTATTTTTTTCTCATACGCATGAAAACCCCACAAGTTATTAAAACTATCAAAATTTTCTTATTTCTTACCAAATGATCCCAAAATACATGTCCAAACGTTGATTTGAAATCATTACTTCATATCGCATGTCCAAATGCAAGCTTACTAGCAGCTTGTTTGGATGGTTGTACCAATTGTATTGAGTTATTAGTTTAAATACAATGTTTGTTTTGATTGTTACTTAAATTTTATTGTATTGTATCATTAAATCTATTATTAGTAACAACGAAAAGTTTCATTTTATCTAACAACAGATTTGGTGTGATTGCGTTATTACCTTAGTTTTTTTTTTTTCTTCTCATTTTGTATTTATTTATTATCTAATAATTATATTTTATCCTTTGTCTTATCTTTTTACGGTAACTCTATCTTACACTTTATTTTTCTTGTAGGTTCGAAAATACTAATATACTTTTTAAGTTCTAAGTTTATTGAAAATACTTCTAAGTTTATTCAAAATACTATCTCTAGGTTTTATGATCAGTCATAGTAGAGACTATGGTGGTGGTTGTTTAAGTACAACTTCTTATATGACATGTTTATTCCAACTTATGTTGCTCGAACTCTTTTAAAGTATTGACATCGAACCCTTCAAAAGTCCCGTCGAGCGCGTCAGATTCTCCAAAAGTTATGCATTTTTAAAAAATTCAACACCAGTGCAGCAATATATTTGGAGAGTTGAAGCAACATAGCATCCAACAGCTAAATTAATATATAGAAGAATATGTGTAAAATTTAAGAACACAACCAATGAATCAGCCAGAATTGAATATCATCATGTTTTACCATATAGGTAAAGTCTCAAGGATGTACATGGCTTATAAAATAAACTAATTTATGTTCCGATCTCATATGAGGTAGAACTATCAGGAGCAGGTTTACTGTATTGAAATATCTCGAACTCCTTTAATAAATTGAAATGTTCCAAACAGCTGTTTCATAGATGAAACTAATTTATGCCCACAACTTATGCCAGATGGACAATAGAGATCATGTTTTATAGACTTTATTAAGCGGAGTCAAAAGTTCAAGACCGCTTATCGCAAATCACCCAAAAAACAAGAGAAGGGAAAATGGAAACAGTAGAAATTGTAAACAGAGGTAAAATGAAAGAGTACATTCCCATTGGTGTTGATCTGTTGGACAGAAGGAAAGAAAAGTACCATTTCTATATACAGACAACTTCTCCTATCCAATATTCAAATGAATGTGAACTCCAGAAATCATCTAATGAATCAAGACAGACAACATGCTGTGATTTTACATTGAACATCAACGCGTTTCTCGTATTTAGGTAGCCTAATTGGAGTTTCTCCTGAAATTATCCACAATTTCTGGCCCTATCTTTGAAACATAGCCACTATTATAGAGTCTCAAGTAAAGGACTAGTATATAACAACCTTTGCAAAGAGGGAGCAACACTTTATAGAATCAGCCAGAGGGGTAAGGAGGCTCTTGTCTCTCTGGTCTAGTAGATGTAGAAGTGAAACTAACAGAGCTCACTGGATGATCCCTCACGATCAAGCTAAGAACATCAGGTCTGGCATGTTTCCCGACCACATCAAAATCAAACTTGGCTTGGACTATTTCTCGACGATCTGTTAAAATTGATAGTCAGTAAAAGCTGGACTTGTTAAGAGCAGGAGATAGGCACAGAAATGAAAAATATGTAATAATGCAAGTCATAGATTATGACATAGGCTCAAGCCAACCTTAGGCAGGCACCCATCCAAAGTGCCCTGGAGGTTACCTACCTAGGCCGTGGATCTTATTGATCATCCATTAACCCCTTCCAGGATATTCTGTTTATATAATGATGCAAGTCAATCAAGCGTGACGTGAATCATGTTGCATGAAGAACTATGGATACAGGTGTGCATAAGTAGTCTGTACAAGTACATGAAGAATCAATATAAAGAATCCACACATATGTCACACGCATTCAATATGGTATATCCGGACAAATCAAGAAGTTTTCTTTTTGTTGATGGTATAGAATTTGGAAGCAAAGTACAATTGCAGTAATCTGCAGTTGCTTATATGAGTACATGTACATAGTAAGAGTACCAAATGCAGAGTCCACACACATCCCGCCTGATATAGACCAAGGTTCAAAGAACAGGAAGTAGTTAAATTGACAGGATTAATTGGAACCATTATCATAACGTGTTGCAAGAGCTCAGAGACCTAAATTCAAAACAAGTCAATGGGGGCACAACCAATATGCATATCAGGGATACATACACCTCCTACATCTAAGGTATCAGACCTCACAGTCAACATTTCATCCATTACAAATGTTATTCAGCAGAGCAATTTGTGAGAAGCATTTGTTCGACATGGAGAAGTAACTTGGCATAGGCTTGGTGACACGTAAAAAACAAGCACCAATATTTTTATTTTTTGCATTCTGCTTGTTCTTTATATTTGGGATGAGAAGAGTTCTTTTTTGTTTTTTTTTTCTACTTCAGTAAAGAAGCTGAGCAAATCACTTTTCAACAGCTGATGCGTATACAATTCCTTGTGTGTCCCATATTTTCAATTTGAGAATTGCAAAAAGAGTCAAAAGATAGCTCGCTAACGTACCTAGCATAGCGTACAAAATTACCTCCCCTTCATACGATGGTCCTGCCAGAACAACCCCTGATGGTGATATAATTACACTACCACCAGCACAAACAACAGAATCTGGTTGAAGATATTCTTCTATGCCGGAAAAAACACATTCTGGTGGAGGTGGATAATCTCTCCTTCGGCAGAACTGATTGGCCGATAAAACAAAGCAACCACCCTCCAAAGCATTGTGAGTCATATATTCCTTTTTCACATCCCTCCAAACACTAGCTGTAGGTTTTGCTTTAAGATAGAGTTCACCGGCTGTAGGTGCACAATAGATTTCAATGCCTGTCAATACAAAAGAGCTTAGAAAGTTTACGGAAGTTCAGTCAGGAGCATATTCTTTTTGATGAAATAAAGTAACTTATGAATAAAGCATACTAAAAGTGTACTGTCAAAAGTACATAAGTTGATTGCTAAGTTTCCTAATGTCAGTAAAATAAATTTTGTAGACATACATGTTTTAAAAAACAAACAATCTCTTTTTTCCCCTTCGACACAGATCTTATCCCTCTCTAGCCAAACTGCCCATATGATGCAAGGGACTTAAAGGAAACAGAGAAAAAGGATATCTTGTTCCCAATATCAAAGTCTCCCTAAATGCTATGATTCTTGAAGGTGGGGGAACAGAAGAACCTAAGAGATTAACAACAAATGTCAGACCTTTAGCATACATCGCAGTCCTTAGAAGTGGCATTCTGTTCTCCCAAGATATTACAGCACCAATTTTTCCAATTGGAGTGTCAAAGACTGGAATTGTTGATCCATCCCCATAACCCCAGATTATTCGCTCCGATGCTGTTGGCATTATCTTCCGATGCTTCCCAAGGTAGCTACCTAAAGAGTCGAAGAAAAGAACTGTGCTATATAGTGTGTTTCCATCTCTCTCAACAACGCCCATCACTAAGTACACCTTGTATTTTCCAGCCATTGCTGCCAGACGTTCAACCTCAGGACCTGCATCAAATAGCTGCGTGAGAGAGAGAGAGAAGAGAGGGAGAGGGGGGGATGGATGGGAAGCTTTTGCAGGGACAAAATTAGAAGACGGGAAGAAAGGTTAGAGCAAAGCACATACATATGTTTAGTGAAATGTAAAGGACCTAATAACTTGTAGCATGAGCTATATTAGCAACATGTCCAGAATGACAATTCAAATTTCTTAACATGTTTGTTTGGTTCTTTTTATCCTGAATTGACAATTTTTGACTTCTATAGTCTGAATTTTCAAGCTAAGACCTTTCTCCATATTGCTGAATTAATGTTGAATACCTTTGGTTTTCCTTTAACCTCAATTAACAAGAAAATGGAACTGTGTTATAAAACTTATACTGATAAGAGAAAATGTATAGCTTAATGCTAGGAATGTGTCACAAAGTCTTAATCATCTTCCTATTCCTTTTTGTATAAGTAATCTGTTATATATATTCCTTCGAGTTTTGAACAATTGAAATCACCTCCCGCCAAAAGATTTCATGGTAGAGAGTTAATTGGTCAAGAAATCAAAGAGTTCCTGACCTGGAATATCAATGGCAGAAGCATGATATTTGTGAAACTCCTCCTTCCCCTTGGCTGCCCGAACCCCAATTGAGACACCAAAATTTGATCCACGTGGATAACCACCAATAAATGCTTCAGGAAACACCACCAGCTGAGCACCACAGGAAGCCGCTTCAGCAAGAAGGCCCTCAGCCTTATCTGAAAAATGCCGAGCAGTAACTCAATTCAAGAATAACCAGAGACCTGCTTAACTAAGACCCTATTACTTGCGCTTTGTGCTAAAGCTCCAGAATCTCTTGATGTTTTCTATACGGATTTCTATATGACAACACAAAGTGGGTAAATAACAATGAGTAGTGAAAATGGCTAAAAGGCAATAGAGCAAAGGGAATCAAGTAGTGATAAAGCCAGTCTAGTGGATAATAACCCTTAGGTTGTCCTCCCATTTGCGCTCATCCTAAAATTATCTTCTCTTATCACTTATCCCAACAGAAATTCTTTGCCAAACTTGTAGTTCTCAAGCAACAAGACTTGTCTAAGCAGCTGAATCACCCCAAAAGGTTCAAACCGCATCATTATGAAATACAAAAGAAAGCAAAAAGTTGATTAATGTCAAACAGCAGTAGCCCCTAGTAATGTAATAATCTCTCATCTTTCAAGAACAGGTAACACTTATGCTGGCACCACAGCTAAATTCAAAATCAACTGATGAGAATCTGCTTAGTGTCTAAGATTAATTACAGGAAACACCCTCTCGTAAAGATTATCTCACCCAAGATTTTCCACAAACACAAAATGCTATAGTAATTTTACAGCCAAATACAGTGGAAGAAACATGACCATTTTCCTATACCATTCAAGAACAAGTCTTTCGTGGAAAGCCCATAAAAACACATGTTAAATCAACCAATAAACAAAAAAATTGCCAACACCAATGGTATCAATAACTTAAGAAAATAATCTGGAGCAAATGGGACTCTAACCAAGAACAAACAAGCCTTTCGTAGAAAACCCGCAAGCCAAATGTCCAACCCATCGATAAAAAATCAACACAAATCGTATCAACAACACAAGAAAATCAAAACCCACAAGCCAAATGTGCAACCCACCAATAAACGAACAAAAACCAAGACAAATCATATCAACAGCACAAGAAAATCAAAACCCACAAAATTAAACCAGCTCAACGGAAGAACATAGTTGATTGGAGTAAAAGGGGGAGTTAACAAATAGCCAACACCAATCCTATCAACAGCTCAAGAAAATCAAAACCCAAAAAGTAAATTGGAGTAAAAGGGGCTCACTAAGAGTAGCAGGGGTATCACAGAAGACACTGGCAGCCTGAACTACTGCGGCACTAACAGTGGCGGAGGAGGAATCACCACCCATATTCACTGGTGGGGTTCTCTGTGAACTCATTTTACGACTTCCCTTTTTTCTTTTTTGGTTAATTCTTCTGAATTTGCAGATGGGTTCTGTATATTTTGATGATTTTGCGTGTTGGAAAAATGGAACTGAGTTCGCTGGAGAGGGAAATTTATGGTTCTGTTTGGAGTTGTAACTGCTGCTTCCGGAAGTGGACCTGACCGTTAATGGTAGTTATTAGTTAGTTGAGCTAAACAGCCCAAATTACCCCTCAACTATGAAAATAGGACAAATTTGCCCCTCAACAATCAATTGTAATTTGTATGCCAATTCGGGTGATTTCTTTTGCTTGCGAGTTGCGATCCATGTTTCGCAAGTAAGTAAAAAATATTATTTTAAAAATATTTATATATATTAAATAAATACNGGAATGGGGTGATGGGAGAGGGTTGGAGTCACTACTAAAAATAGAGATTTTTTTCACTGCAGAGAATTTGTGTTATAAAATATGATTTTCCACTGGACCAATTAATTGAAAAAATGCACTGTGAAAAATAAATTTTCAATGAAGTAACCCTAGTATATCAAATGAGTTGCAGTAGAATCTCGAACTTGAATTCATAAAGCTTAAATTTGAATCTATCTATTAACACCAATAATATAATTATAAAATTGATCTTTAATCGCTTAATCATAGTTATTAAATATGTATTATCGCTTCATCGCTAACTTATTTGATTTTATTCAAATATCGAGTATGAATAAATTTTTTCCACTAACACTATAAAGTTCAAGCAGACCTAATTTGATGAAAAATGTGTGTTTTCATTGCACCAGAAGGAAGATGGTTTGAGAACAAATTAGTATCTGCCCTAACTTGGTTTGAAATTTAGAGAAGGGATAATGAAAATTGTACAACTTATTATTTGACAATCATGATGACGTATCAGTTTGCACACAACTCGATTAATTTAACAAAGTACTTTATTACCTTCCACCAATATAAATATCGAATAATTTTATCTACCAAATCTAGATAAAATGAGAAATAATTAATCACTTAGTAATTCTTTTGCCTCGCTAAAATTTGAACCTAAATCTTCGTGATACAATAATAATTGTTACACCTAACTAACAATTTTGCAAATATTGAAACTTTACTACTAACATTTTGTTATCATATAAGATAATAGTTGTTCTAAGTTTATTCAAAATATTGTCACTAGGCCTTTATGATCAATCATAGTAGAGTTAGTAAGAGTGAAGGATCAAAGACACAAGGATCAAAGAAACAGTCAAAGTATCTAGAAATTCTACCAGAATTATTACCAAATATTTATCAAAACACACCTCAACTGTCGGTTGCTCACTTTTCTCACCTGAAATATTACCATCGTTCAGGTAGAAAAAGGAAATAATTGATAGGAAACTTACACACATGACAATTCATAATTTAAGTATATTTTTCACCCTTTTAACTCTTTAAATAACGAGCACAACTTGGAAGAGACCATGGTGGTGGCTGTTTTAATGCAACTTCTTATACCATGTTTATCCCACCTGTTGCTCGGACTCTTCAAAAGTATCGACACCGGACTGATCTTCAAAAGTACCGCCAAGTGTGTTGAATTCTTCAAAAGCTGTACATTCTTAAAGGATCCAACACCGGTGCAGCAACATTTTTTGAAAATTCAAGCAACATAACATCCACCAGCCAAATGAATGTATGTATAGAAGAGTATGTAAGATTTTAGAAAACAGCCAATGAATCAGGTATCAAGAGCAAAAGAGACAACAGGCTGGATTTTCATTGACCAGAATTGAATATCAACATGTTTTTCATAAAGTTAAAAGACATTGAGGTTAGCAAGTTGGTAAAGTCTCAAGGGATGTACATGGCTTATAAAATAAAGGACTACTATACAACCTTTGCTGTAAGGGTGGCAATTTGTCACCTCGAGCTTATACGATCAGCCAGGAGGTTGTGACTACTCGGGGATGGCACTCTAACGTAGTAGCCTTTGTCATTTGGTAGAGCTCTCTGCTTTACTAGTACTAGATGTAGAAGTGAAACTAACAGAGCTCATCGGATGATCCCTCACGATCAAGCTAAGAATTTCAGGTCTTGCATAATGCCCAACCACATCAAAATCAAACTTGGCTCGAGCTATTTCTCCAAGATCTGTTAAAAATGATAGTTAGTAGGGGCTGGACTATCATTAATAAAATGTGTGATAGCAATAATGAGCTTCATAAAAATATGACACGGGAGAAGTGAAAATATGTGATAATGCAAGTCAATCATGCGTGAATCATGTTGCTCGGTTATGGATACATATATGACATAGGTGTGTATAAGTATCCTGCACAAGTACATGCAGTTCACTATTTTTTAGGGTGCTCTAAAGAATCTGTACAAAGTGTGCACACCACACACGTTCAATACGAGTATGTCATGGCAAATGAACCATCAATGTGACAGTGTGTGAATAGGCTCTTAAGTTGTGTTTTCATTGATCATATATAGAATTTAGAAATCAGAGTATAATTGCAGTAAACTGCACTTTGCTTATATGAGTAAAGTATGACTACCAAATGCAGGAAGTGCACAACTTGTCTGATACAATAACAACAACAACATACTGTGTAACCTGTTTGATCTAGATCAAATTTCAGAGACCACAAAATAGTTAGATTGAAAGGATTAATTAGAACGACTATCATAAAAGTAGTGTTGCAGGAGCTCGGAGACCTAAATGCAAGAACAAGAAACAAAGAGGGCACAACCAATATGCATATTGGGGAATATACATGTATATCTAAGATATATATACATGTACGTCATAGTCTCACATGAAGAAACATTTTATTCCACAGAGCAACTTGTGAGAAGCACACATGCTACGTGGAGAAGTAACGGGCATAGGATTGGTGAGTGGTGACAAGTAAAACAAACACCAATTCTTTTGCACTCCTCTTTCCCTTTTTTCGGGATGAGAAGACTTATTGTTTTCCTACTTTAACAAAGTAGCTGAGGGAATCACTTTTCAACAACTGATGTATGACAA
The DNA here is from genome assembly GCA_018107945.1 of Datura stramonium. Classification (NCBI taxonomy): domain Eukaryota; kingdom Viridiplantae; phylum Streptophyta; class Magnoliopsida; order Solanales; family Solanaceae; genus Datura; species Datura stramonium. The sequence goes on from JACEIK010000831.1 coordinate 125,178, forward strand.
TTCCATGCATGGTGCATATTTAATGTCAATTTGAGAATGCAAAATAAGACAGCTCACTAACGTACCTAGATCAGCTGAGATGAGAGCCTCTCCGTCATAATTTGGTCCTGCTAGCACAGCCCCTGATGGTGATATAATTACACTACCCCCAGCACAAACAACAGAATCTGGTGTAAGGTCTTCTTCTGTGCTGGAAAAAACATATTCTGGTGGAGGTGGATAATCTTTCCTTCTACAGAACTGATTGGATGATAAAACAAAACAACCACCCTCCATGGCAATGTGTGTCATTGATGCCTGCCACACTTCCCTAGCATCAGCTGTAGGTGCACAATATATCTCAATACCTGCAACACGAAAGAGCTTAGAAATTTTGTTGAAACTCATTAGGAGCTTATTGCAAATGGGAATATCCACTTGCTTTCTGTGACGTCTCAATCAATATCCATTTCTCAAACAAATGTTATACAGAAAAGAAAATAAACCAAGAAATCACAGAGCACCCAGTAAAGCCAATTCAAGATACAACTTTTTTCCCCTTTCTTTTCCTAAAAAGACCAAGGATTGTGGCTCAATTCTCTTATTTACACTATCAATTATCAAATTCTCTCTTATTAATCATGTCAAATCAAACAGGCCCCCTTTTCTATGACCAAGAAAACCTGTTATTTCAGCTTCCAACTCAGGGATAATGGGTCCACCTATCTTCCCCAATTAAATACCAAACTAGGTGCAACAACCAGGTTTCAAACTTGAGATATGCGCTTAACACACATCCTGTAATG
>JACEIK010000831.1:140305-161638 GCA_018107945.1 Datura stramonium
CAACTAAACAACTCCATATTGCCAATTTTTTTTAAATAAGTTAGACAACAATGATCCCTTTATCATTTCAATCACGTTCAAAATAGTTCTTTTAAGTATTCACCCAAACGCTTTTAATTTTATATAAGATATTTATACTTTTAATGTAATTCTTATAATTATAATTGTTGATTCTGCAGAATTTATTTATTTAAAAGTTCATGACAAAGTTAGTCACCCTATTACATCTTCTTGTTTCACTTTTTGCTTTTCCAATTCTTTTCTTACTGTCGCAGTGTGTCGTTAACTCAAATTTTTTGATAAACACGCGAATAATGTGAACAGTTGTTTTTGCTACTGAATAAAAAGATGTCAAATTCTCTCTTTAACATGACAGAGAAAGTTGCTTGTGTTACTAATTAGAAAGACGTTAAATTCTTATTCAGACGTTTCAACCGTTATATAGAAAAGAAAAGCTAGTACGACTCTAAAAAAATCAGAAAAATATGAACCGCAAAAAATATACATTCAAATATAAATTATGGTAAAATATTTTCTATTTTCACAGTTACAATTAGATTATGATATTTTAATAGATATCTCATGCAGAATAAAATTTTTATTTTTTATCAAACTTAAAAAATCAAAACGATTTGAGACCAAAGATAAGAGAGCATTTTTGTTATTTTCTCATCTTTTTACTATACTTATAAAGCAATACTTTTATTATAAACATCAATTTCTTATAAGTTAGACAAAAATAATCCCTTATTATTACGAGCCAGTTTAAAATGGTTTTTTAAATATTATCGAAATATTTTTAATTTATATAAGATATTTATGATTATATCGAAGAATTTTAACATACTTTAGTGCAATTATGATTATTGATCCCGCAAAGTTTACCCAAAAGTTCAAGCTAAAAGCTGATCATCATACTACGTCTTCTAGTTCTATTTATTGCGTTTCTAATTCTTTCTTTGTTGTAGTAGCGTATCGTTAGCTCGAATTTTTTCATGGATAGGTAAAAGATATGGACGGTTACTTTTGTTAATGATTAAAAAGATGCCAGATTCTCTTTTAGAACAGTAGAAACGGTCGCTTTTTGTTATTATTTAGAAAGACGCCAAATTCTCCTTCAAGCGTTTCAACCGTTATATAGAAAGGAGGAGCCGGTACGACTCTAATTGTTAAAAGTTCATCAAAAACACCAAAAACAAAATATACAAAACGACTCAAGACTTAAGGGACTACTTTGAAAATATTACCAAAGATAAGGGACCATTTTTGTTATTTTCTCATCTTTTGTACTATATTATTTATACAAACTTATAAACTACTTCTTTCTCATTTTAGACTACAGAAAGGGTGAAGAAGAAATTGGAGAAAAAGTTTTTGAGTTTTTTTTTTTTTTAAATTCTTTCTATAATGGAAGATGGGGATTTTTCAGGTTTTACAAGTGAGAAGAAAGATGGTGAAATAGGAAAAATTAGTAGTAACAGTGAGAAGAATGTGGAGATTTCAGTAGCTACAGCGTCTACTATGTTTCCTGGGTTTCGATTTTGTCCGACGGATGAAGAGTTGATATCGTATTACTTGAAGAAGAAGATTGAAGGGTCTGATAAGTGTGTTGAAGTTATTTCTGAAGTTGAGATTTGGAAACATGAACCTTGGGATCTCCCAGGTACTCCCCCATTTTTTTTTTTTTTTTTTGTGGTTATTTTGGACTGATGAGTGTCTATGGGAAAAAGTCTCTCTATCTCTCAAGATAAGGGTAAGTTCTGCATACACACTACCCTCTCCAAACCCGACTTATGGTTGGATTGTTGTTTCACACAATGTTTATATGGGTTATTGTAAATGGGCACTCTTTTAACTTTTTATTTTGTTGAGTTACTGAAAGATGTTTAAAATTTACTTATAAAAGTAAAGATATATACAATTTTTATCCGTTTGAGCTAAGAGTCTATGGTAAAAAACTCTCTATCCCATCACACAAAGTTAGGGGTAAGGTGTGTGTACATACTACATTCTTCAAACGGGATTACACTGGGTATGTTATTGTTATTGGTAAATTTGGCATCACAGCTATAGTCAAATGGACTTGACCTTTACTAGATGTTGTGATAGAACCACATGTTAAAGGACTTATATCAGGAGAAGTCATGACCAACCAAAAATAGGTTGGTGGTCTTGGAGGTAAAGCGTGAGTGTAGCGTGGTCTTGGAGGTTGGTGGCCTTGCAGATCTATGATGAAGGCTATATTCTTATTAAGAAGATCATTGGAAATTTTTCGCAAGAAGACGAAAAGGTCTATGCATGATGTTCATTGATCTAGAGAAAACTTGTGATATAGTACCAAGAAAGGTCCTTTAGTGGGTGTTAGATGAGAAATGAGTTCATATTAAATATACAAATGTCATAAATGACATGTATGAAAAAGTTATCACTAGTTTGAGTCTCTGAGGAGTTACTCCTCATAACTGTGGGTTTACTCATAGGGATCAACATTGAGCCTTTAGTTATTTGCCCTAGTTATCGATGAGATAGCCAACATAATATAAGATGAGGTCACATGGTGTATGCTATTTGTTGACGATATTGTGTTAATTAACAAAATTAGTGAGATTGTCAACCAAAAGTTTGAATTGCGGAGAAGCACTCTAGAGAGTAAATATTTTACGATAAGTAGAAGTAAGACTAAATATATGCACGACAAGTTTAGTCAGTATAACAAACGTGAAGATAAGGTGTGATTAAATAAGATTGCAGTTCCTAAATGCAAAACAATTCGGATATCTAGGCTCATTGCCGGGAGAACTGAGTGATATATGAAGATGTTATACATAGAATAAAAATCTAAATGGTTGAAATGGTGAAATGCTATTGACGTGTTATGTGATAGAAAGATTTACGCCAAAGTGAAAGATAAGTTTTACAAAACGGTTATAAGACTAGCAATGTTATATAGGAGTCAATGTTAGGCCGCTAATATCAAACATATCTACAAGTTGAGTGTCGTAGAGAACTGGAACTTAGTTGAATCTGTGATGATACAAGATTACACAAAATTAAAAATGACCAAATTGTCAAAAGTTTGCAACTAACACATATCGAGGATAAGTGAGAGAAAGTCGTGTGAGATGGTCCGGGTCATGTCCTTCATTGACCTCCTACACCAGTTTGTGGGTAGGTATAAAACAATAGTATGTAAAGGTGTTAAAATGTGGACAAGGTAAATCTAATATCACATGGAAATAAGTTGTCTTGAAAAACCTACAATCTCTTAGAATTCACGTAGACTTGGTGAAAAATAGGACGTGACGGGTGAAAAAAGATCTATACAAGGGATATCAATTAGTTGGGAATATGTCTTAGAGCCTGTTTGGATGAGCTTATAACTAGTCCGAACTTATGACTTAAAAACAAGTGCTTAAGACACTTTTTTATCTTACCCAAACACTACAAAAGTGCTTAAAAACTATTGACTTAAAAGCACCTAAAATAAGCCAATCAAAATAGGCTCTTAGTCATGTTAGTACATTTATTTTAGGTTCTATTCTTCTTAGGAGTCTTTTAGCCTTGTCAGATATTTATATGTCATTTTAGTCTTTTCAGAGATTTTTATGCCAGTGGAAAATTCATAACTTCTAGTACTTTTTATTTTTATTTTGTATATTATTTCCATGAGATGAATTTAAATGGGGAATCATGATCAGGGTGGATTCAGATTACGGTTGCTTACAGTTGGTTTACTTTTGTATGTTATCGGTTGGTTTATTGGTTATCGGTTTGTATACATGCTAAGCCGATAACTGAACCAATAAGATGTTCGTTATCGGTCCTTAATTGTTTGGTTCTCAGTTTAACCGATAAGAAATATCTTCTAGGTGTCAACTACCAACCTGCTCCGCTATATATTTTTCTTTCCCTTATTTCCATTTGGTAATGTGCACTTTCTTCAATATAAATTTATTAGCATGTCAAGGTCAAATGTTATTTAGAAGGCAACATTATGATGTAAAATGATGTCTTTATTCTAGGATAGCAGCCTATGAAGTCTTAGGAATACAATTCAATATATTGGTTTCAACATTAAAGATGTACCTGCTTCCCTTTTAATTTCCTATTCTACTTTGAATGTCATTCTAAAGCCACTTTTATATAATCAGGGGTAAAAATATAAATTTGATGGGATCTTATTGGGTTGTTGATCTAAGAAACTCAAAGAAACAGTAACCTAACCGATAAAGCCAATATAGAAAAACACAAAATCGTTAAACCGGTAACCCGATACTCGATAAATCAATAACATTTTTTTGGTTCGATTTATCAGTTAAATCAAAATTTGCACACCCCTAATTTATTAGTCAACTTTTTGGGATTGAGGCATAGTGGCTGTTGTGGTAAATTGGCATCTAACACATACTAGTAGCAAGAAATCTTAGCACATCTGTTGAAAACATTTGGCGAACAATCCTAAAACCAGTGGTCTCAGCTCTTTCACCTATACATGTTTACCACAACTTCATTGGCACGTCTTGTTTATTACCAAAACATTGCGAAATGCTAGAAGAGTGTTAAGTAATGGTTTAAATGTATGAGAAGAAGTCTAAACTTTTATATATTGCTTAGCTGTACAACCTCTATATCTCTCAGTTGCTTCTTGAGAGTTGACAATGTTTTTTATTAGGATTTTATCTGTCTTTCATCATTTTGTCATGAGAAATATTACAAAGTTGTTGTGATTTTCATATAACTACGAAAATCTGCGGGCCCTACTGATGTACTGATATTAGCAGAAAAATAAATATCTGCTAGTATTGAATCCTCAAGGATAGGAGGATATTAGATACCTTAGAAAAATCTTGCCAGGGTATAAGTAAGGTCATAAATGCTGAACGGGATAGTAGCAAGTGAGCATGGCTATGTCATAATGCTGAATGGATAGTAGCAAGTGAGCATGGCTATGCTATTTCCGAGAGGTCCAATGGTCAAAATGAAAAACAAGTTATGTCAAAGGCTCAAAGTAGAAACTTTTGGGTAACACCCATAGCATCTTCACTAGGACTCCCATATGTTGGTTGACTGAGTTGCGGTTCGGATTGCAAGCAGAGGCAAGCAGTGGGAAATCTGTTTCAGAATTGCATTCCATCATGTGTGCTCTAGGAGCGATAATGAAATTGTTCAGAGTATTTCTTTTGTTCATTTACCTATTCGGAGAAAAATATTCACTTTTCTCTGCTCTTAGTTATGTCTTAAATGTGTTGAGGTCTTAGTATGGCTGCAGCAATGGTGTGGCAGCGATACCAGATAAGGACCCACGTCTTGATGGTCCTTGTGCATATACAGCTGTATGGCTAGAGATGGGTCATCATATAAACTGAATAGTACCAAAATTTTTCCAATATCACGCTTTCCTTTATTACAAGTTTTTCTTAGGTTTGATTCTATTGCTTTTTGAGTGAAAGCCATTAACAAATGTACTGAAGGGTAGTTGGAAGTCCAGAAAACATTGCATTGTCATCTTCCTTTGCTTCAATATAAATATATAGATGAATGTGTTTCTTAGTAATTTTCTTGGCATCGTTCTTGCCTATCTTCTGATTCATCAATTGATCATTCATTTATTCGCGTGTTACCAGCTAAATCCATCGTTCAGTCAGATAATGAATGGTTCTTCTTCTCTCCTCGTGGAAGGAAGTATCCAAATGGCTCACAGAGTAAGAGGGCAACTGAGTCTGGTTACTGGAAGGCCACAGGAAAAGAACGTAATGTGAAGTCTGGTACTAATATGATCGGCACAAAGAGAACCCTGGTGTTCCACATTGGTCGGGCACCTAAAGGACAGAGGACACAGTGGATAATGCATGAATATTGCATGACGGGTAACTCTTATTATCAGGTAACAAGGCTTGAGCTGTCATCCTTTTATTAAGAATTGCTGGCTTCTGAGCTAGAAAATCTATGAAGCCACCTACTTCTCACGTTTTTTGTTATAGCATTAATAGTTTCTTTTGGGATTTTGAATGCTGAATGATTGACTAAGAAGCCGGTGGCTTAGGAAAGTGAATTTCTAACATATGTTAGTCATGTAGTTCTTGGTTTTGCTGTTATCTTCTTAATTCTGCCATCTGGAAAATAACATGAAAAACTATGATTTTAGTTGTGTTAGCAAGTCAGAGCATAATGATATATTTTCTCTAAAGTGAAAAAGTAACTCGGCTCCAATTAGCTTAATCTGGTAACTAGTTTGCTTATTATTTAAAACGATTGATGAAAGATCAAATATTTTTGCTACTGGATTGTTGAGCTTTATTTTGAGGCATGCAAATGTATCATACTAGCAAGCTTCATAGATAAATCAGGAATTACTGTTGTTAATCATTAATGTTAATCATAGATAACCTTTTTTTTTTTGTTTTCTTAAAAAAAATTACATGTCTATGTCACTATGTGGTAACATTGATCAAGGACCTAACATGATGTTTCGAGAATTCATCCGCATGCTGCAAACGTTGGAGATCTAGTATTGTACAGATTGTGTTACAATATTATTAGCTCAATGAAAACAATTTGTTTGCTGCAGCTGCTTAAAATATGTCATTTTCTACACGAAGGAAGTTATTTTAATGTCCTGATTCCATGTGTTGTACAGGATTCAATGGTTGTTTGCCGCCTACGGAAGAATAACGAGTTTCATTTGAATGACACCCCAGGAAATCAAAGGAATCATCTGGCTGTAACTAATGGCACCGCTACTTTGTCTGGGGCAGGACAGCTGGATAATTTGGGATTAATAAATGGAGGGGAGTGCTGTTCAAAAGAGGGCAGTAGCAGTTTTAGTTCTCATTCGGTCGAGCAGATTGAATCTGGATCAGAATCCGATAAGCTAAATAAAGAGTTGCCTCAGCATCATTCCTCTAGTTACTTGAAGGTTCTGCTTCTGCCTCCCTTCTATATAGCTCGCATTTTAACTGGTGTCAGCCTTTATATTTGTTGGTTTACATATTTTGAGATAGTTTCTTGAGGAACAATATGATGTTAAATCGATTAACAACCGACTTAATATTTTTTGCCCCCTTTTTTCACTATATGTTTATGAAACTGAATCTGCTATAGTATAACACAATAGAATAGCCCCTTCAAGATGTCATTAACACATGATAGTCGGCCCTTGCCATGACATTGGCATTTCCTCAGTCTTGTAGGAACGATCATTCCGTTTCTTTCTTTATCTATCTTTAGAAGTAGGATGAGGTGATGGAGCAGTACTCATCTCGTTCGAGTCATCTCTAATCCGTTCTCTCTGTTTATCTCTATTCTCTTCCGAACTTGATGAGGTCAAACATGTCAAACTTTCTGGTCCTAATGTTTTGCTGTTTCAAATTCCAGGATTGTGATGAAGAGGACTGCTTTGCGGATATAATGAAAGATGATATCATTAAGCTAGATGATTCTTCATATAAGGCAAGACACAATCTGTTGCCAACAATCACCAGGAAGCTTGAATCATCTACAGATTCGCCAACGTCTCAGGAAGCCCAAAATCTGATGTCTCATAGGCTGCCTTTCCAAGGCACTGCAAATCGAAGACTAAAACTACAAACAGTAAAAGCGCCTCGTCGAGTAGAGAGATCTGAACCACATGAAGCTATTAAGAAGAATAGCCATGCTTGGGGCATCAGTAGCCGGTTGATCAACATAATTTCAGTTACAAGGATGATGCAATGGTCGATACCTTTACTTCTCGTTTCCTTGATGTTACTGGTCATGTTTCTTTGCTTGTTCGGAGTTCCACAACAAGTAAAATGACAGAACTCCAGCTGAAGTTACTATCGCGCCAACATAGAGATCTCTTTTGTAGTACTTAGAGTGGCAGTTTAGACAGAGTTGGTTCAACTTTTGATGCATGTAAAGTAGGTTCTGCTTATGTCCAACATCTGTATTTTACCAGCAAAACCAGTACATGTACAGGACACCTTGTATATTTGTAGAGTTGTATAATAATAGTAGCAGAACTTTAAGGTTTTGGTATCTAAACTTTAGACAGTTGTATAATACCTTGTATCGTAGTTGTATAAATGTGCGCCGGCTGTTCATTTTTTCTTTTTCCTGCATGAACAATTATCAGTTCTGGTTCACATGTTGGGAAGACTGGTTTAGTGAGCCCTTAAGAAAGAAATCCTAATCTGGACTTGGCCAAATGGAAGTTCAAGTTACATTAAGGGTGTGTTTGGTATGCAGGAAAAGATTTTCCTGAAGAAAATATTATCGCATGAGCATTTAGGGTCCTTGATCGGAATTGGAAGTGGGGTCTTGGGTTGGGGTCGGGAGTCAGGTTGAGTCTCAGATTGGATCCCGAGTTGGGATTCTGGGTAGGGTCCAAGCTAGTTCTAAAAGAACTATATTTTTCATTTTATAATGAGGATAATATAAGCTTACTCAAATATCACAAGGATCAAAATAAAAATATGTCTATATTTGAAGGACTAAAAGTGTTAATTTCCCTTTATAGATAACCACTCCTACCAAGACAAAAAAAAAAAGTTGTGCCAAAATTATCTTTTATGAAACTTATGGTTTCCTTGTTGTAATTTCGAAAAACTCCTTTCCTCTCCCAGAAAATAATCCATCTCTCTCAAACTTGCACTTTAAAGAGTAGTTACCGGGTGTTGAATATTCCACCAATAATTCTCCAAATTTAAAGAGTAATTTCCAAAAATATTTCCTCATAATCTATCATTTTGCTCTTAAATCTCAATTTCATTGTTGAATTTTTCTTTAGTGGAAGCAGTTTGCTTCTTGTGGAGACTCCCTGAAATTCAACACCAAACTCAGAAAAAGAATCAGAAAAAGGTAGCTAAAAAAGAAACAAAGAGTGTAACCCAAGAAGACCCTTTTCGTTCTTCATTATTACAGGACCTATGGTTAGTTGAGCTCCACTTCAAGCTTAGATCTTGTAAGTTATTTGGTCAATTTTTTCTGTATTCTCCATTTGGGTCTCTGGGAAATTTGTGGAATTTCAAATTTTAAGTGAAAAAAGATCAGTTCTTTTGTTGCTAAAATAGGGCTACTGGCCTTTCTTAAAGATTCTGTCCCTGTTGTAGATTGTTCTGTTACTTGGGTTTTTAGTCATGGAGCATTTTAAAAGTTATTTGGTTAATTTATGTATTCTCCGTTTGTTTCTCCAGGAAATTTGTGGAATTTCAAATTAAAGGTGAAAAAAGATCAGTTCTTTGTTGCTACAATTGGCTTTTTTGTGATTCTATCCCTGTTTTAAACTGTTCTGTTACTTAGGTTTTCAGTCATGGAGCATTCTGAGTTATTTGGTTAATTTCTGTAGTCTCCATTTGGGTCTCTAGGAAATTTGTGGAATCAAGTTAAAAGGGAAAAAGATTAGTTTTTTACCTGCTACAACTGGCTTTCTTTTGAGATTCTATCTCTGTTTTAAACTGTTCTGTTACTTGGTTTTTTAGTGATGGAGCATTCTAACTTGTTTGATCAATGTCTGCATTCTCCATTTGGGTCCCTAGGAAATTTGTGGAATTTATATTAAAATTGAAAAAGATCAGTTCTTTGTTGCTACAACTGGATTTTTTAATCCCTGTTTTAAATTGTTATCTTACTTGGGATTTTAGTCATGCAGCATTCCTAGTTATTTAGTTAATTTCTGTACTCTCTATCAGGGTCTCTATGAAATTTGTGGAATTTCGAACTAAAAGTGAAAAAGATCAATTCTTTTTTTTTTTGAGAAGACAAAAAAAAAAGATCAATTCTTTGTTGCTACAACTAGCTTTTTTTAGATTCTATCCATGTTTTAAACTGTTCTGTTACTTCGGTTTTTAGTCAAGGAGCGTTTTAAGTTATTTGGTTAATATATGTTCTCTCTATTAGGGTTCTCTAGGAAATGTGTGGAATTTGTAATTGAAAATGAAAAAAAGGAGATTAGGTCTACTTGCTACAACATGGTTACTGATTTTCTTTAAATTCTATCCCCTTTTTAAATGCTTGTTACTTGGGTTTTTAGTTTGGAGCATTGTGATTAGGGCTTTTTCTTTTCTCTTTTGAGATACATCTTGCTTTTTCTCTAGGTTCATTTGGGATTGCCAAAAATGCAGCTTTAATGATGTTAACTAGTAGGTTCGAGAGCACATTAATAATTTTGAAGACACTACTATATTTTATTCAATAAATAAGGACATTACTACCTAATGTTTGCTAGATTATAGTTAAGGTGGGTTCTGTTATGAAATTTTTAGGATGATCTAGTTTTTGAATATAATGTGTGTTTTGTTTTGTTTGTAGGATTTCTGGCAGGTTGTGTGAGAGTAGGTTGTAATGATGTCAAGACCAATGCTGCTTGTTTTTCTGTTGATTGTACTCATAATCACATCTCAGTTTGAATGGAAGCAGCAGCTGGTGAGTGATGTCGAACCGAGTCCTAGTATATCTCAGAAGCAGCAACAGATCTCAAAGAGAGAAGAAGCTGTTAAAGAGAAGGTAATCGTGTGATCATGTTTTTTTTGCATATTGTATGATATTGTGAATGAATTGCTTAGTTTTTTTTTTGCTTATGGTTAGTTGGGTTTTGCTATATATGACCTTGGAATATGGGTATTTAAATAAGTCATTGTATCTTGCTGGTGCATATTTGCATCATTAAATGTGCAACTGATACTTCTCTGACATTTCTTAGTGAAAAAGTGACAGACTAGGCATTGGCTATTTTTATTTCCTAGTTGCAAATTTGGAAATATCATAGTTTCACGTTAAGGCACTCGTTGACCTCTTGCATCTTGATTTTTAGTTTTTCCGTCGTTTCTTCTCTGGGTTGATTTTAAAGTCCTTTGCACTTTGATACTTTATTTCAAGATTCTGTATTAATTACAAGTAAGAAAATTAAAGGGATTCTATACTAAGGCTCGAGTTTTGGACGAATTTAAGTTGTGGTACTTAGGAGGTTCAAGGAATAGGAATGAAGTAGGTATTGTAGTAGATAGGTAGCTAAGGGAGTAGGTGGTAGAGGTTAGGTGGGTCAATGACATGATGATGGCGATTAAGCTAGTTGTTGGGGGGTTCAATTTGTACATTATTAGTGTATATGCATCACAAGCGGACCTGGACGAGGAGGACAAGTGGTGCTTTTGGGAGGATTTATATAAGGTGGTGAGAGGTATTCGGCAAATTGAAAAGTTATTTGTAGAAGAAGATTTCAATGGCCACATCGAGAAAACTTCAAAGGCTATGACGATGTGTATGGAGGTTTTGGTTTTGGGGATAGAAATGGAGGAGCCTCAAATTTGATCTTGCGGAACTCTTGGAGTTGGTGGTAGCTAACTCGACCGAAGAAGGAGGAACACTTGGTAACCTTTTGCAGTACGTCGGTTAAGACGAGAGTAAGGGTGATAGAGGTCTATATAAGGACTGCAAGGTTATCCCAAGCGAGAATCTCACAACCCAACATAAGCTCTTGGTGATGAATTTAGAGATTAAGAGGAAAAGGAAGAAGAGGGTTGTGTGCGATCGGTCGAGGATCGAACGAGGTGGCTTGACAGTTGCAAGTGCTCAGGGATGCAAACAGTATATGGAATAAGACAGTTAGCTGCATTAGGAAAGCAACAAGAGAGGTGTTGGGTCTCGAGGGGGAAGTTGGGTGGACATTGCAGGGATTGGAGGTGGAATGACGAAGTCCAAAAGGTAAGTGGAACCTAAAAAGGCCAGTAGAGAGCGAGAATGAGGAGGATAAACAGATGAATAGGGAAAGATATAAGATGACGAAGAAGGAAGCGTAGTTAGTAGTGACGTCGCCAAAGACAATAGCTTTTGAACGTTTGTATGCAAACTAGAGGACAAAGGCACGGATAAGAATTTGTACAGGCTAGCCAAGGCGAGAGAGAGGAAGGCTCGAGAACTGAACCAAGTGAAGTGCATCAAAGACGAAGACGGCAATGTATTGGTAAAAGAGACACTCATTACACGGAAATGGCATGAAGTGTATCAAAGACGAAGAAGGCAACGTATTGGTAGAAGACATTCATTAGACAGAAATGACAAACATACTTCCATAAACTCTTGAACGAAGGAGTAGTGGCATTGTGCTAGGTGAGTTGGAGCACTCCGGGAGGCATTAGCATTTTGGGTATTGTAGGTGTATGAAGGTCATGGAGGGCAAAGGTGCTATGCGGAGAATGAGCAGGAGAAGAGCGATTAGACCTGATGAGATTCCAGTGAAATTTTGGAAAAGCACAGGCAGGGCGGGTTTAGAGTGGCTAACCGAGTTGTTTATTGTCATTTTTAAGGCAGCTAAGCTTGAAGAATAGAGATGGAGGAAAATGATTCTGTTGTACAAGAATAAGGGTGATATTCAGAACTCAACAATTATAGGGGCTCAAGTTGTTGAGCCACACTATGGAAGTGTGGGAGAGGGTGGTGGAGACGAGGGTGAAGAGAGGTGTGTCTATTTCTGAGAACCAGTTTGGATTCATGTTGGGGCTTACTAGCATAGAAGCCATTAATCTTGTGAGGAGACTGATGGAGCAATATAGGGAGGCAAGAGTTACTCACGTATGTTGTTTATTGACCTAAACAAGGCCTACGACAAAGTCCCAAGAGAGGTCCTATGAAGATGCTTGGAAGCTAAAGGTGTACCGATGACATATACTAGGACATGTATGATAAGCCAAAACTCGGTAAGGATAGTGGGAGGAGACTCGGAGCAATTTCAAGTCGTGATGAGATTGCATAAGGGATCAACCCTTGGTCCATTTTATTGTCCTTGGTGATAGATAAATTGTAATGTCATATTTAAGGTAAGGTGTCATGGTGTAAATTAATTGTAGATGACATAGTTTTGATTGACGAGACCCGTAGCATAGTCAACGCCGAGCTAGGTTGAGCAGGATCGAAACTGAATACTTGGAGTGCAAGTTCAGTGTGTAACACATGAGGTTGGCGTGAAAGTGGGACTTGATGCATAATTCATCCCTAAGAGAGGAAGTTTCAAGTATCTTGGGTCTTTAATCCAAAGAAATGGAGAGATCGACTATGATGTCACACATCGTATTGGTGCGGGATGGAAAAACGGAGGCTCACCTCAGGAGTCTTGTGCGATAAGAATGTATCTCCAAAACATAAAGGTAAGTTCTACAAAATGGTGGTTAGACCGATTATGTTGTATGAGGCGGAGTGTTTGCCAGTTAAGAACTCTTATGTTCAGAAAATAAGAGTTACAAAAATATAGATGTTGAGGTGGATGTGTGTGCATACTAGGAGAGATAAGATTAGGATTGAAAACTATCTAGGACAGGGTGAGAGTGACCTCCGCGGTGGACAAGATGAGGGAAGCTAGGCTAAGGTTGAGATGTGCAGATGCCCTGTGAGGAGGCGTGAGAGGTTGGAAGGGGTGCATTTAAGGAGAGAAAGAGGTTGGCCGAAGAAGTATTGGGGAGAGGTGATTAAACATGACATAACTCATCTTTAGCTTACCCAAAATATGATCTTAGATAGAAGGTTATGGAGGTTGCGAATTAGGATAGAAGGTTAGTAAGTAGTTTAGTGTTGTCTCCTTGCATACCAGTAGTTTTAGTACTAGTCTCATAGTTCCTTATCCTTTGATTTTCTATTACTACATGATGTTTCTTTGCTTTGGTTGTTGCGTCATTCTGCTATTGTTGCTGTTCCGCTTTTGTGTATGCTATGTAATGATTCCTCTAGTAGTTGTTATGGCTGGTTTACTTCTATATTTTATCTTTCTAAAACTGTTTTGCTATGCGTTACTTGACCCGGGGGTCTTTTGAAAATAACCTCTCTACCTCCCTCAGGTAGGGTAAGGTCTGTCGCAGACCTTCTGCGTATATATTCTACCTTCTCCAGACCCCACCATGTGGAATTGCACCGGGTATGTTGTTGTTTAGCTTACTTAAGTTTTAAACTTGCAAAAAGTCATAGCAGCAAGATGAGATATGGAGTCTACAGGGGCTGGAGTTAGTAATGTGATTAGGAGTCGATTGGTCAGAGATAAGAGCTGAGATCCAAAAGGATCATTTGGTCTGTGTAAGATGAAATCTTGAACGGAATTGTACTTGCGATTTGATGCCTTCACATATTGCTGTCCAGCCAGTTACGTCCATATTATTCTTTCTTTTGGCTGGACATACTATAGTCTTTGCCGTGGATCCTTCTTATCTTCAAGAATGGAATGAACCAAGTTATCTAAGATGGGAGTGAGGAATAAAAACCAACTTCCGACTTATCTCTTACCAATTTGCAATGCTTCAAGCACCTCAAATGCCATGAAATTCTTGGAAAGACTCAACCCTAACATATAGTCGCTTTGTTTTGGCCTTTTTGTTGCATTGCACTGCTTGCTTTACACTTTAAAGCTTTATGGTATCTCGCTTTGAATGAAGTATGCCTCAGTTTTTGTGGATATGTCATCTTGCGGAGCTTGTATAAGGTTAAGTTCCTGTAAACTGCTCTATTTTTGTGACCATTGCATCTTCTTGATGCCAGCTACATATAACATTTTACTTCCTAAAAAAAAGAAGAAGAATCTGTAAACTCCTCATTACTCATAGAGTTGACTCCATGAAGTCCCAAATCCTTCATGTTGGCTTTAAGTAGCCCTTTTACCTTTGAGCTGTATCAAAGGAGCATTAGTTTCTAATCTTGTGAAGCTTTAGCAAATGGATGTGGCCAAGCTATGAATAAATGCACAAGTACCGAGCTTACAAATTTTTTGGGCCATGAAATTCAAGAAGTGCATAATTAAAGGAAAGAGAATAGTAAGGACAAAAACGAGGAAAGACTTGCCACTAGAATAGGGCTGGCGTGTGAGTCCTTTTATGGCATGTATTGCATCAATTGTTTATTTACAAGCTCCTTTCCAGTTTTATAGCCTCTCTTTCATGTATCTTTTATAAACCTCCTCCCAACATAGAAATGTCTCAATACAATCTTTGGAGGGGAGGTAGGTGACGTTTTAGAGGGGTGCGATGCCTTTCTAAAGTTACTCAAATTGTAGTAGGCTATTTCTCACTATAATCTCCCATGTACATTAATAGGTATCCGTTAAATCTTAAGGGGTGTATTTTGCTATAATTTCCCATGTGGAAATAACATGAGGCTCAATGTTTACTGTCCTTGTATAAAAATGCACTTTGAGGCAGTCCTTTAGGCATTGTTGTCTGCAGCAAATCTCATCCCCTTAGGGTTCCTAGTTCCTACAACTGAGATCCTTGAATCAATATTTTAAAAGGCAAAAAATGCAAAGTAATTTGCTCTCCTTGCCGTGAGGTGAGACCTATGCCTCAAGGCATGAGGTGTATGCCTTACAATACATTCTATTAATAGGAAGAGTATTTGTTAGAAATAGAGAAAGAACTTGGAAAAAGTAAATAAATAAGAAATACATATATTTGTCTCCTTCATTTTACTTGTCGAGTCTCTGTATTGTGTATTTCGTCTGTACTTTTTTTTACTTTTTTTTGCATTGTCACTTCTTTATCTTGATACATTGCGTAGCAAAACAGAAACTATAGAAAAACACAGCAGGAGAAACAGTAGCAGTGTAGCACCAACTGCCAACCAGATTTATTGATTGAGGATTTGAGGTTAAGAGAAGGGGGAGGACAATGAATGTTGTAGCGAGCTTTGGCCTTTTAATATTACAAAAACTATCCTCATTAATCAGAATGTTTAAGGGAAAAAAAGAAATGACTATTTTTTTCCGGAAAAATCAGATGAAATCTGTTATGCGGGCAAGGATAAAAAAGAAAAGACTATATTAAAGCTAGAGTGGGTGTTTGGCCATGAAAAACCAAATATCATTCACTTTATTTGGAATTTCTAAAGTTGGAGTTGAAGTTGTGTTTGTCTATACTTTTTGCAACGAATATTTTGAATTTGAATGTACTTTTTCTAAATATGGTTTATACCCCTAATTTTTAAGAACTAGAAAAATCACCCAACTCGACTAATTTACCTGAAACATACGATCAAATCTGCTCTAAAAGAGTAATACATCAAAATGATAGTCATATAATGTCATAGATTAGATCCCATATGCGAGCTACTACATACTATTACAAATATTTTACCACTTTATTTGGAATTTTTGAAGTTGGAGTTCAAGATGGAGTTGTGTTTGATTTATAGTTTTTGCAAAAACATGAAATATAATAAAAATGGGGTCATTTTTATAGAAATTAAAAATTTGGGGGTAAACTTTGAAAAAGAAAAATACCGTGAAAATAAAAAAAGTGAAAACAAGGTTTATGGTTTTTTCCAAATTCCAAATACAACTTGATTTGGATTTTTCATGGCCAAAAGGTGATTTTCAAATAAAGTGAAACAAATTCGGAAGAAGTTGTATTTGAAATTTTCATGGTCAAATGGTGATTTTCAAATAAAGTGAATTTTTTCAGAAAAAAGTGAATAATTGTCATGGTAAATGGGTCCTAAGTTTCATCTAAAGGCGTGGAGTAGCTAATGCTGGTCAATAGAAGGCAGAAATTGAATGCCTAATCCTGTGAAGCATGGAGCAAATTATGTGCTAGTCACAATGCATGGTAGGTTTTCTCTTTATTCCCACTAGTAAACAAACTGTTAGATATGTATCAAAGTATCCTCTCATTATTATGAGGTTCCCCCATGACCAGGTGACATGATAAAGCAACAAAGGAAGCAATGGAATGGGCTGTATTCTTTCTTATCTTTCCAACAACGAATTAAAGTTATCATCTTAACAATTGAACATGATGAAATTAGTAATGTTATCCTCAAATGAATTGAATTGTGGACATTGCGTGTTTATAAGCTAGCTCGAGTCTCCAAAAATGCCGCCGTATCCCTGTTGGATCTTCCAAAACATGAAGGATCTGACATGTACTGTTGACATCTTTAACAAGTCTGAGCAACATAGTTTACAAGTTGGAGAGATTGGCGATATAAGTTATAAATTGTGGTATTGTGGGATAGATTAGAATAACAACAGGATAGGAATCATTCTAGAACCACGACTCAAGTATAATATTATAGAGATAAAGAGAATTGATGATAGAATTATCTCGTAAACACTAGTGTGGGAAAGGAGACAGTTACATCATAAGTGCCAGCACCATGAACAAGATTAGATGAGGAAACCAAAATTTAATTTTGGGGAGATATGGATATTTGGTCCAATGGATTTGGAATAACCAATTAGTCTTTATTGGGAGAGATCAAAATGAATGTGTGGGTAGATATAGTGACAGTTTCGACCAAGTACATGGAAGATATATGGTTATTGTACAAATAATGAAGAAGGGAAAGCTTCTCTGGAGTTCACGTTCGTCTGTGATTTAGTTTTGGCTAACAAAGAGTTTTAGAAAAGAGAGTCGCACTTCATCACATTTAAGAGTGAAGTAACCATAGCTAAATAGACTTCATTCTTACCAGAAAAGGTGGCAGAGTTACAGCAGAGTTACATGTCAAGACTTTAAGGTTATACCAGGAGAAACATTTACCACCCAACATAATTTGTGGTTCTGGATGTGAAGTGAAGGAGTAGAGTGTAAAAGGAGAAGAATTGCATGCAACTGAGTCTGTTGTGGGGACTAAATGATATCAACCAAATAACCTTTAAAGACAAGTTATTGAAGGAGAGAGCATGAAACTTAAAAGAGGATGTGGATATGGAATTGGCAACTTGCATTATGATAGTAGCAGGTGAAGTTCTTGGCTTGTCTAGAAAAGGTCTGGGACCTTGATCACAAGAATCATGGTGGTCGAAAGAAAGAGGTGTACAGAGCTACTTAAGCAAAAGGAGAGTGATATAAAAAAATACTGAAAGTCGAATTTGGAGATGCTTTGGAAGAGTATAGAGTTAAGAGGAAAGCTAAGAGGGGTGCTAGTAGTGCTTAAGATAAAGCACCAGATAACTTGTAGCAGAAGTTAGAAACACAGAAATGAGATAACAAAATTTATAAATTAGCACACTTGAGTAAAAAGAGGGTAAAGACTTAAACCGAGTTGATTATATTAAAGATGATTTCTACAAGGCTTACAGGAGATTGAGATTAAAGAGAGATGTTCTGTTGATTAATTGCTGAACTTATTTGCAAGAAAGAATTTATATATTTTCACTTTTGGTGAAATAACTTTATGAATCTCCATGCATCCATACAAAATAGCAACCTTAGCTATATTCGTAGAATTTGACCTGCAAAAGTAAAGGATACCACATAAAATATGAGGGTAAGAAGAACTTGTTGTCGAGATGTTATCCATATAAATGTTTGGAATTGTCTTGGAAAGGTTAGAATCAAATTATTCAATGTTATATTAGAATATGTAAAAGTGAGACCAACTATATCACTTTTAACCAGCATTAGACAAATGAAGTTGATGTAAACTAGACAAGATTGTGGTGCTTAAATGCTGACAAGTTAAAGTCATTCAAGATCTACATATGCCCTTAAGTGCTCTTTGGATGATGGGGAAAAGTAACTCAAAAGCGTATGTACCGGAAAGTAATTGTAAAAAGAACAGTCCAAATACAACAAAAGAACAACAGAAGTACATTAAGTGAATTTGCTCCCGTCAAGAGCAAAAACTGTGTGTTGCACCAAAGATACCTGTTTTTTTTAATGACAGCGGTGTTTGGTTTTCTTCGATGGAAGTTTGTTTTCCCAGGATGTATGCTAATTTTTGGCCTAATTCTTCTTCTGATGATCGATTCAACCTTTGATCGGTCAGCTTGCACGTACGTCGACTAATCTCACTGGGTATGTGCTACCTCTCACTAGCACAGTTACTGGGTAACTCTGTCCAGCAAGGCTTGGGCAGATGGAAGAGATCATCTAGTATTTTTGTTTCTGATGGGATTTGAACCCGAGACCTTATCATTCTCTCACATTTCAGTGACCGCTAGGCCACACCCTTGGGTGCAAAGGTACATGTTTGTTTCGGCACAAAGAAGATTGATTTCTTTGGTTATTAGGTGTTCATGATGCCGTTATTTTAATTTTAACTGGTTTTCTTTTGACATACTTCATTCTTATAGACACTATTATGATTTTTTAGTTTTCCTATTTTTAAATAAGATAAAAAAGAAAAATTTTGAGATTATATTTGAAGATCAAAGAAATAGCATATTTTTGCACTAATCTATATAAATGTCAATCTGAAAATAGAACAAATGATGCATGAATGTGAAATTACTAAGGTTAAAACAAATTAACACTGTACAAATATTTGATTGTTGTGGCGATAACTCCTCTAAACGTTTTCTCCAGTTAAAGTGACTGTACTCTTGAGAATGACATGAGCAACAAAAGCAATAAAGAATCTGTAGTAGCAGATTTGACAGATAACGACAAGGACTAAAAAAATCTGTAGTAACTTGTCAAAATTTCAAAAAAAATGTATCTGTAGTAATTGTAGGACAACAAAGAGAGGTAATTGTGACTGAACAAGTGGGACTGCAACCAACTTATTGTATGCACCAAGTTGGCCCTGACAAAGGCAGAGTTTCGCTGGCAGCTCAACTTGCGCTTTTAATGACGGTTCAATTGGCAAAGGTTGAGGGACTTGTTACATGCTTCCCTGCACTGAATCCTACAAACCACCAGTTTGACTCTTTGTTGTTACTGTTAAATGACCAAAAGTGAACCCTCCTAGTTAACGTTTACATGTTTATCTCTTTGTAATTTCCTATGCTGCACGGGCTCTCCACAATTGCACTACTTTTGGAGGATAGCATTTTTGAAGAGTCCGAGCAACACAGGTCACTAACTTCACTTGTTTCTTCTCTATTCGTCTTCTCTTACTAACCACAACGACTTAGTAGTTGGTTCCACTTTGACCTACTGAGAGCCGTCGTTCAAAAATTTTATACTGTGAAATCATCATCTTAATATTTTTTTATTACTCAGAACACTAGTTTTATTGCACTAAGTTCTGTTTACCAATGCGATTCACCAGTGGGCTACGAGTTGTAACTTGAACAGTCAAATACAAACTCGCTGGCCTTTCTCTGACAACTGTTAAATTTTTTTTTTGCAGATTATATTATCACAGGAGAAGAACATCCAGAGGCTTAACGAGCTCGTTCGGAGTCTGAGAGAACAATTGCTTCAGTGCAGAAGTAGCAATGAAACAATAAGCAACAGTCTTAGCTCACTGGCAGACATTGCTGAATTTGAGAAACAGCAAATTCTTGAGGATTAATAGACAGTGGCATACATCAATAAGTTTTGTCATTGTTACTCTACCAGAACTGTGTGCTATCTGTAACTAGCCTTATTTTTTTCTTTTTGCTGCTTATTTTGTGTGTTTCATCTTGTAAGTCTGCTACTGCAATCTGCAATTTAAGTGTCATAATACTAATTCATATGGCAGTAACTTTCATATTTTCTGGGCTGTGGGCTGTGGCTAGTGGCAGAGCTACCCTTGTTCAACAGGAGTCGATTGACACCTCTTCGTCGGAAAATTATACAGTATAAATAGGTCAATTTTTTACTTGTACAATTTCTCTCAGTATTTCATTAGTACTTGGTTCTTTTTTGAATAAAACTATAAATATCAGAATGACTATTATTTTTCATGTACAACGACGACGACAATCCAGTGTAATCTCACAAATGGGATCTGAGGAGGGCAAAATATAGGCAGATTTTACTTCGACTACGTACACGCATTAAAAAAAAGTCTTATTACTACATGTATTACACATTTATAATGTGTACAATATCCAATCATACAACTCCTTTAAAAAATTGTGCAAAATAAATTTAATCTTTTTGGGAGCTAAACAAAATTGACTTGTCTCTTATCAGATATTAATGAATATATGAAAATAATTTGGTCTTTTGGAAAATTAGGCAATTGTTTTTATTTATTTATTTATTTTTGAAAAGAAATAAATGGGTCCAGCTAATGGTTGATATTGACATTTTTTTTCCATAAATGAATTTGTTCAATTTTACAATTTTAAAATAAAATTTTGATTATAATTAGTGTTATCGATTATAATTATTACTTCATCGGAACCACCAATGATTGTGATACGGTAGATAAGATTTTTTCACCTATAAATAAAATTTCGAGTTTGAGCCTTTAGAATTAAAAAAAATGCTAGGAGCACTTTTTCCCTTTAATAGACCATGTTCGAATTAATCGGAATTCAAAAGCAATCCAAAAATCGATTGGAAAAAAATTACTTCATATATTTATTTTACGTGATGTACTTTCTTTTCTAATTTTTTACAAAAAAAAAACAGTTATCTTCTTGTATTTTTCTAAATTTAATTTTATTCGCTGATAATATTAAAAAAATATTTGTAAAATCAGATCAATTATTAAAACAAATAT
>JACEIK010000831.1:172029-191116 GCA_018107945.1 Datura stramonium
ATATTTTTAATATATTCAATAAATTATTCGATTTCAAATTTGATTAATTTAAATTTGCGCTGAGAAATTTAATTTTTTAGTAAAATGTGTTCTATCTATTGAAAAATGTTCTTGAGTCAAATCAACTTATAAGAAATACTAATTAGACTATTAGTTAACATTCCGCTTAAACTTTAACTGATTCTTTAAAAATTATGTTATAAATGTTGAAAAATTAAATATTTTGCTAGCGTTTTCTGTGGGAAACAAACAACGACTAAGGTTAGGTAAAAATCAAGAAATTCATCCGTCTTGTGATAATTTCTATCGATTGATCATTGATTGAAAGAAATTTGCTTTCGCAATGAAAAAAATTGTAGATCTCCTAAACTAATATTTAGAATTGAAATATTATATTACCAAAATAATTTTATTCTTAATCGGAGGACTCTAATAAATTCATAATTAAAGATTACAGTGAATTAGTAAGTAGTCCTCCATTGTTAATCAAATATCTTAAATAAGTTCGAGCCCTAGATATGTATAGAATTGTCTTTGATAGGACGCGTTTGGCTTCAATAATTAGATGAGACTAAAATGATTATATCCTTCTTAAATACCATCAAATGAGCTTTTTAAAATTGAAAAATTAAAAAGAAAAAAACAAACTGGGATTGATTGGGTCATCACCGAGTCAAGACTTTTGCAAATGGGCTTTTCAACTTCTATTAGTATTGAGGTTTGGGCTTTAGATGCTCCTTTAGTAAAAGCCCAAGTTTTAGTTAATTATCTTGTTGTCATGGACAAGCCCGATATTGCACATCCGTCTAGGAAAAGCACGATAGAAATAGCGTTTACTAACCACTTTTCAATCAAATCGACGGTACTATTGCGAAGGACCGTAAAATCAAAGTTTATTTATGTGATCTTTTCCCTAGATAGAACTTTAAGGGGTTGTTTGGTAGCTGTTTTAGATATGAGTTATGCAGGTATTAAATTCTACATAAACAATAACATGTTTGGTAGTTGGTTAGGAGGTAAGTTATTCACGTATAAAATTAATACCGTATTTGCTTTGTAATTTAAAAGCCTGCATGACTAATGCATGTATAAGTTATGAGTGAATCTATGTATTATTTTATGCAGGATAGAAGGTGGAATAAGTAATACATGAATAACTTAACCTCGCATAACTAATCCCGACACAAAATAATGCTGCAGATTCCCTCATAACTAATTCATCTTTTACTAATACCTGCATAACTGATAACTCTAACTAGCTACCGCACGACCCCTAAAGATTCACCAATTACCTAAAATTTCTTGTAAAAATTACCTCGACATGGTTAAATATTACAAATGTTTTCTTTTAAGAATTTTCTTAAGTCAAAAGTCTATCAAAAACAAATATTTTTATCTCACAAGATGATAATAACGTCAGTATACATTCCATTCTTTCCGAACTCCACCACGTGAGATTATATGTGTATGTTGTTATTATTGTTCTTTTTATAATATGCATTCAAGAAGAGATTTTGACATTTTATGGATGAAAGAAGAATTGAACCAATGACACCCACATTTACATTTTTCAAGGTTAATGTAAATGACAATTAAGAAGGATTATGATGCATATGAAAATGAGACATAACAGCAAAATCAGTCAGAATATTAATTTGAAACATAGACACACAACTACTTATTAATTAAGTTAGGACCATAGTCTATTTCTTTTGGTTTCACATTTAATAATCTGATATTCGCATTGAAGTTGGACTAATTTAAATTTGCATCGGCCCATGTGAAGGAATTCCTCCCTATTAAAAAAATTTCTATACCCAATAACTCGAAAGCAACCTCATCCACCACACCATATTATTTGGTGATGCAAAGTAAATGTACATCACATATACAACAACAATAATAACCCAATGTTATTCCAACATATAGGGTTTGGGGGAGGATAGAATATACGCACACCTTCCCACTACTTCAGAGGTAAAAAAATTGTTTTCGATAGACTCTCGACTTTTGAGAAAAATATATATCACATATATGATTAGAATATATATATACACATAAGGAGAAATTTCCTAATTTGAACATTAAAAAATTGAAACATCATATCCTTGGAAAATATTGTAGCATTCATGTCAAATATTACCGCATCCGTCAATATTTTTGAAGAATCCGAGTAACATAAACGCTAGGTACTTGTAAACAATTGCTTTATGCTAATTCAATCCCCCCCAAAAAAAAGGTTAGGTAGACCCCCAAAAAAAAGGTTAGGTAGACTCGTCCTTGGAAACAATTTTCCCATTATTCCAGATCTCCATGAAAGCTTGAACAATAATCTCATGGTGAGAAGGAGAATTCAGCTGTAAAAAACAATTCAAAAGCTCATTCAAATCATCGTACGAGTAAATCTCCTTCTCCGTTATCATCTGCAGCATCGATTGCCGGAAATCCCCAAACGGGTCATCGGAATCCTTGACGACGGCGACACTTCCGACGATCTTCCCAGGCAAATTGGGACTTTTATTATTATCATCAACCGTCTGATCGGAATCAAGCGGAGATGGTGAATCCGCCAATGTGGTGGAAGTTTGATCGGAATTAGAGGTTGAAGAAGAGTGAGAATTGGGCTTGGGCTTGGGCTTGGGCTGGATAATTTCTGATAATTTGGGCTTGCCGCAGCCACAGCCTGCTCCATTGATA
Source organism: Datura stramonium (assembly GCA_018107945.1). Classification (NCBI taxonomy): domain Eukaryota; kingdom Viridiplantae; phylum Streptophyta; class Magnoliopsida; order Solanales; family Solanaceae; genus Datura; species Datura stramonium. The sequence goes on from JACEIK010000831.1 coordinate 174,727, forward strand.
GTGATGCAATTCCATTTGTTCTTGTTTTTTGAAGACATTGATGAAGAAGAAGAATAAGAAATGTTGTAGAAGAAGAGGAAGAAGAAAGAAAGATATATAAAGAAGATATATATATATATATATAAAAGATTGAGTCGGGAAAATCATCTTTTTATATTTTGTCAGACTTCACTTGATGAAATTTCAATAAATTGTTATTATTGTCGTCGTATTTTTATTTTTTGATGTATGAGTAAAATCTGAGTACAATTTATTTTTCTTAAATTTTACTTTATATCACTATTATTATATGCTATACTAGATTATTTTTTGAACAAGAGATTTCTTGAATATAACTTTTATTTCTATATAGAAATATAATTTACGTATACTTTATTTTTATCGGATTCTATTTTATATTGTTGTTATTATTATTATTATTATGATTAGTTATTATTATATATTATACTAAATCTTATATATTTGTCATTTTCGTTTTTATTTTTGGTCTAGTTGGAGGAATATAGGGATTATATTGAGGATTTTTTTAAAAAAAAAGGATATAGATAATTTAATCAAGAATTTGATGAAGATAAGTATGATTTAATAATATAATATTTTTAAAAGAAATTAAGTGTTCGTTTTATTATAAATTATGAGGATAGAGGATAATATTCATAGAATGAAATTTGAAAATATATATTAAGGAGTTAAAATTGAATATAAAAATATATTTAAATGTATTCAAAAGTAAAATCAGATATATTTTATGTTATATCTTATATATCTTATTTATTTAAAAAAAGTTAAAATATGCCGTAAGTAATATTGTTATTATTATTATTATTTTTAAATCTTACATTATAATTCTAATATAATTATTCACGAATTAAATAATAATATATAAATTATTGTGAGTGGTAAGAATCTCTTCGTGTTTAATCATAAATCTTTTGAATTCAAACTTGTAGAATTTTTTTTAAAACATATTGTAATATTATTTATTAAAATAAATTTTATAATATGTAAATTAAAATTAATCGAACATAAAAAAAAGTTGAAACATGTGGAGTTTTAAAATTTGTGTCACTCTTGTTGCCGTAAATAGCAAGTAAGAGACCCATATATTATGTAGAGGTAGTTGACTCTTTAAAGGTAAGGTGTGTTTGGGAGAAAATGTTTTGCTGGTACATATATTTAATAGATTAATTTTTTTTTTAAATTTGAATTTTATAAATTCAAAAGTATAAAAAAGAAACAAAATAATTTCTAATGAAAATATAAAAAATAGTTCCTTTATTGATATTATGAGTCCTGAAAAATAGAAAAATCTTGATAAAAAAGCGTTGTTGTAGTAATAGCATGAGCTAAGTATTTTTAATCATGTAACTAAAAAGCATCCATTATAATGAAGAAGTTTTTTTAAAATAATTATGAAATTTAAAATTCAATATTAAGTAATTATTTTAATGAGCCTTATACGGTACGGCAATTAATTATATGTGAGAAGGGGAAGACCATGTGGTAGCAAGGATTATAGTTTTTTTAAAAAAAAATTTATGACTTCATTAGTCAAATAGCTTTAAAATTCTTCAATAATGATTGTTAAAAAATATTTAATTTAATCTTTTAATTATTCGAAATTAAATTATTTTTTTAAAAGGTGTGTAAAAAAATAATCTTTAAAGGTTATTTCTGAAAATATCTTGGTATAAAATATAAATATGAAGAGTGAAGTAAGTTACAAGCAATCCATGCTTTAAAGAATGAGAATTGGGGTGTGTTTGGTGCTTTGGAAATGGTTTTTCACCTCCTTAGACAAAGGATGATGGGTGCCTACTCGTCACAAAAAATTATGTGTTGTACAAGGTTAAATGTAATTTATTCATGATTCATGTTGGTTTGCACATAACATAATTGAGAAGAAATTTACACATTTTTACCAGAAATTCAGCTCTCACTTGAACTTTACATGATCATACCACTCTCAGTATACAGAACCCCACTCCCATCCATTTCTTTCTATTCTAGCGATATTTGATAGATTATATATAATTACTATTCCAATAAATATTTTTACTTATTTACAAACACTAAAAAATTATTTTTAACATCACTTATGTTTAAGAAAATGTTTTCTTTATACCAACACTGAAGCTTGGGAAGTTTCCTTTTTATATATCATTAGTGTAGGTGAATATTGAACCTACCTGTTACCAAAACTTTGTTATTGGAACAATAGCTATGTTCAGGTACTTTTTTTGATTTCCCATAATATTAGTATTCGTTTTGAATTGATTAATGAATTCTATCTTGAAAATTTTTATTTTTGAGATAAACCACTTCATCAAAATATAGGCTATTAACACCTTGAGGCCCAAACTTATTTAATTAAACGAAAAGAAGTACTTACTATTTCACGATAACCTTTGGAGATATGTTTCCAAGATTTGTTTAGCTCTTAATGGTTAATTTACTTATGTTTAAGGGAATTTTCAGATTAGTTTTCATTTTCAATTTCAAGTAATGCGTAATTAAAGAGCTAGAAATTGTTTTCAAATTTTAAATAATTTATAATTATTTAAATTGTAAATTTTTTATTTTTTTAGAAAAACAAAATTATTAAAAATTATGTCAGTAAATTATAATAATGATATTTAAAATTAGCGAGATAAAGTTATCTTATAAAAATATAACATTCATCATTTTTTTGGGCAGATTAATAATATGGCCATTTGCTAACACCAATTTCTTTAATAAAAGTTGAGCTGATTTAGACTAAACAGATTGACCTAAGGAAAATCTTGTTTAATATATTATAACAGTTATAATAATTTAAATAGTTATTTGATACCCTCCCAAGGATTTTTGCGAAGTATACCCAATAATCTTTAAATGGATGATTTTGAATTTTTTATCTCAGATTTTCCATATACAGAATTTTCAGTACAAGTGAAACATTTTAAATTTAAAATTTTGCTCTGCATTGGACAAATGATATTAATATTTAAGACTACCCTTCTTCAAAGTCATTCTGTAAAAATAACACGATAGCTTTGTAAAATATTGTGGAGGCTTATCTTAACATACTATTATACATACATCATTGGACTAGGCCAAAGATAAACTAGAAGCTCAATAGTTGGGAAAAAATTTTGTTGTAGCGATTTCGGCTCCTTTATTATTTTTATAGCAGATCTTTTAAAATTAAAATATAATGTTCATTTAGGTATTTTACATTATACATACAAAATATACATACATACATACATATATATATATATATATCTAAAAACTCTAGCATTGAGTACTCTCGGTAGAGACGACAACAAATACACACGTATGCGTATGACATGCATAAAATATATAATTTTTAGGTGTTTGATTCCCCATACAAACAATATACACTTTACATATTGTTCGAATAGGTGAGTACGCATATACGATTTGAAACACATGTCGTGGATCCAGAGTTAGCCACCACGTAAAATTAATGTCTCCACATACATACACATACATCGCAACCTTCTGTTTTGCAAAATACATACGTACATATATAATTAAAATCAAATATTATATTCACACGATTTCAATTAGTATTAGATATTACATGCACATAAATACAATATATTACAAAAGAACACTAATAAGCAGTGCAAAATCAGATTTGCGTTAGAAATATTCAAGATTTAGTATATACGTATTAAAAATAAAATTTGATCATGTATTAAAAATAAAATTTGATCTATATACTTCGTATAGTTTTATATATAAACAATATAATTTTTCGACGAAGGGTGTTCGACTGGCCACCTTTCGCTACATGTAGCTACACCACTGACTAATAACATTTTTCCCAGCTTGAATCTCGTTCAATCAATAAACACGGGCAATTCCATCTTCAACTAAGATCACTCAACCAATTTTATCTATTTAAAAATTCATATAAAAAAAATTATTAATTCGACTTTCTAATAGGCCCGCTACTTATGAAATTTGTCTAAAATTCTAAAAGGTCAATTAAGGCCCATATACAATATCTGCCTTTTGAGGTTAATGCTTAAAACAAAAGGCCGGAAATTATGAGACTTGTCTCTCTCTCCATCTGATAAAAAGAAAAACACTCCACTCCTTAAAGCAGAAGAGAAGCAAAGGCCACGTTTGGATAAACTGAAAAATAAAATAATGGCTGCTGCGTTGCAGATATCTTCTCAGTATCACAACGGAATTGCTTTTTGCTCTGTATCTCCGGTTTTTCCATATTTGAGAAAACCAAACAGGGTATTAAATTCAGCTGCCTCAAATTCCAATAAAAGGTTTAAAGTTAGGGCACTAAAGGAGAAAACAACTGAGGAAATTAAATCTGCTGAAGAAATTACAAAGAAATTTGGTCTTGAAGCTGGTCTATGGAAGGTAACTTTTTTTTTTTTGGATTTGGGAGTAAATTTGGTAAGTGATAACTTTTTTTTTGGGGTATAATCATGTGATATTGACGATTTGATTAATTTAGATTCGTGTTGCGTAAAACCTAATCTACTTGAAGGAGTAATTCTATCCATCCCATCACATTTGTGAGAAGTAAGAAGAATAAATGTAAGATGTTGTTTGGTTCGCGGACTAAGTTATGTTGGAATTATAGTTGCGGGATTATAATTTTTGGATTAATTTATTTCATCTGGGAGGTAGGATAAAATGATATTAAGTTGGATGTGATAAAGGTGAAATATCTCGGGATTAAGTTTGGATTAAATTTATATTTTAGCCAAATAGAATATAAAATTTAATCCCAAACTTAATCTTGTGATATTATGCACCTTATTTCATGAATCAAATGACAAGAAAACTTGTAAAGCTCCTAACTTTTCACTTATGGATTTATTATATTTTCCCTCTAACTTATTCGTATCGGGTGTTTATATCAAATTATACCAAATTAACAATGGTTAAATGAGAAAATGTACGTGCAAAGTGCTAACACGTGTCATGCATATATTGATTTATTGATTTGGTGTGTTAGATCAAATCATATCAAATTTTTGTAGTTAAGTGATCCAATGATTGTGGAAATATATATTAATTAAGCATGGTTAAATGAGAATATATACACACAAATATGTGTCGTGCATCTATTGATTTGGTGTTTGCTTACATCAAACTCAGATTGATCATAATTCTCTCTACGCTTCAATTTGTTTGTCTGGTAACTTGGCACGAAGTTGAAGAAAATAAAGAAGATTTTTCAGTCTCGTGGTCTTAAAATATATGTAGAATGTACAAAAATGTCCTTTAATCTTGTGGTCTTAAACATGTCATTTGAAAAGTTGAGAAATTAAAGAGTTGTCATAAAAGAAAGAGACATTCTTTTTTAAACGGACTAAAAGCAAAAATGGCCAGTCTGGTGTACTAAAGCTCCCTCTATGCCGCGGAGTCCGGGAAAGGGCCGGACTACAAGGGTCTATTGTACTCAGCCTTAACTTGCATTTCTACAAGAGACTGGTTCCATGGCTTGAACCCGCGACCTCCTGGTCACATGGCAGCAACTATACTAGTTACGCCAAGGCTCAAAAATAAGACAAAGAAATTGAAACGGAGGGAGTATTGAATTTGAATATAGTGATTAGTTAAGAGTTTGTAATCTATAATAAAGTCTTTCTGGTTCAAACATGATTTCAGATATTTAGCTCAAAAGAGGAAGGAGATGAAGAGAACAAGGAAAAGAAATCAAAAGGGGACCAAGCAAAAGAGCTTTTGGCTAAATATGGAGGAGCCTATTTAGCAACCTCCATTACTCTCTCCTTGATATCATTTACTCTCTGTTATGCTCTGATCAATGCTGGTGTTGATGTTCAATCCTTGCTACAAAAGGTACACTTTTTTCCCAACACTCAAGAGATTAGATTTGGTTTGTAGGAATCAATAGGAAAAAGGAATGAGGAGGGATGATATATAATGTATTCTTGCACCTCCAACTCCAAGATGTGTGGCCTAGCTGCCTGCCCCGACTCTTCAAAAATGTTGTCGGGGGTGTGTCGAATCCTTCACAAAAATGTGTTCTTGCACAGCCAAGGTGTGTGGCCTGGCGGCTATGCTACACGGGCTCTTCAAAACTGTTGTTGGTTGCATGTTGGATTTCCAAAAGTAGGCAGTTATGCTGCTTGGACTCTTCAAAAATATTGTTGGGGGTGTGTTGAATCCTTCAAAAAGAATGTATTCTTGCACCGCCAAGGTGTGTGGCCTGGCGGCTATGCTGCATGGGCTCTTCAAAACTGTTGTTGGTTGCGTATCGAATTTTCAAAAGTAAGTGCATTTTTTAAGGATCCGATACGAGTGCGGCAACATCTTTAAAGAGTCCAAATAATATAGTATGGCGGCCAATGAAACTGGAACGAGAATTAGGAGAGTCTAGAATTTGAATCCCAATAGAGGCAAAAGAATTAGGTGATTTCTTTTTTATCTTAATAGTATTGGGGGGAAACAACCTCTCTATCTCTACGAGGTAGGGGTAAGGTCTGCATATACTCTATCCTTCCCAGATTCCACTTGTTGTTATAAGTATTGGTGGCGGGTAGTTATCGTGTACTGATGAGGGGATGCATGGACCATGTGAAACATAAGGTTGGTATGTTACAAGAACTATTATTACTGCATCTCAATCTCAAACAAGTTACGGCCAATTATATAAATCCTCGTCATCCAAACACTAAAAGTTCTCTATATTTTCTATCGGCATATAAACCTCTGGTATGATCAAAATAGGAACATCGACGTACATTAAATCGTTATGAAAAATATATAATCTTGAGTTGAATATGTTATTTTATGTCATTCCTTTCCCTTTCTACTATAAGCAAATCACCTTATAATTGCAAGCATTATATATTTTGCAGGTGGGAATTTCTACTGATGAGACTGGTGAAAAAGTGGGAACTTTTGCATTGGCCTATGCTGCCCACAAAGCTGCATCACCTATTAGATTTCCCCCTACTGTTGCTCTAACACCAATTGTTGCAAGTTGGATTGGAAAGAAAGTTGATACAGAGAAGTAAAACTAGGTTCGTCTTGGCCACAATTTTGCTGCAGATGTAATATATGTTAGCAAACACTACAGGTTAATCATCTTCCTAGTATTTGATTGTTCTTGCCAATTATAACAACCCTGTTGATAAAGTGCAAGATTTAGCACACAGTATAATATAACTGGAAATACAGATTTTCATCGTTCCTTCTCAATTTTACAGCGTTTAAAACATCCGTAGAATATGAATGATAGCAGAAAAGCCAACTCCAGACACATTTCAAATGTGAAAAAAGAAACTGCAGCAACTAAGTCAAACTTGTCCAAAGTATAAGAATAATCTAGGCTAAATACATCAGAATCAACCTAATTATATTGTTAAAAGCTAAGATCAGAGAGAGCAATAAGTTACAAGATACACGAGGCAAGATTTCGACAGCTGTAACCCTACTGACTGTTGCTATTACAAGTGCAATCTAAGTATATCTAAACTGTACAATGAGCAACTGGCCCAGAGTCCTGCAATTTCTTGAGCCTCAAATGCAACAGCTCCTGGATGCACTCGTTTCTTTACTTTCTAGAGTTCAAATGGCTGTACAGGGGGTCTAATCTATAATGTAGAAGCTTTTGTTCAACCAAGAACACAAAGCATCATCGTGCTGATGGGAGCGAGCATTCGTCTTTTAGCAAAACTAAATGAGAGCATCCAGAAAAACACCAGCAAATACCCATTTAGCACCCGGTAGTATTACCTGCAGTAGGTACTTCAGTTGTAGTGGGTGGTGGAGTTTGGGCTCGTGGAGTACTAACATTAGCGATTGAATAATCCTCTTGAATTACATCCAACTCATTCCAGTCAATAGCAGCTATTTCCGAGTTATGGATGTTACATTCAGAGAAGTAATTTCAACAAAAGTTTTTAACTTCTATGCACCAATATAAGTTAGAATCCTTTTGATAATAGCAGAAAACAGATTTCAGTAGGATACATTCCGTCCTCCACATGTCAGTGATGCTAACATCTGCATCGGACAAAAGCCAGTAATCTGCTTCGTTCTGTAAGATTGAAAATACTTAGAAACTGAAAACTGTAGTGATCGAATCCTAAATTTTATCATAATAAATAAGATCGTCTCTGAAACATCTATTCGCCTAGGGATGGAAAAATGCAAATGTTTTACGGATCATGCTTTCTTAATTTTGCTCGGCATTCAATAGCACTGCAATTATGTAATGCCCGTGAACAGTTGATGTAATGCTTGTAATGAGAGGTTAATGCAATGCTCTTAAAACAGCAACTTACATCAACATCTGGAACAATCTTCATGATTCCATTCATAAAGTCCTGTGAAGTACCTACATCTGAACGCACTCTTTGATTATCTTTTTCCTCCATCCCAATATCAACTTCACCGTTCTCCTCAGTAGCCAATGTTGCAGTTGCATTCTCATTCAGACCAGACGTTGAAGGCACGCTTGGCAGTGCCTCAACAGCATTTACCTCCTCAAACTTCTCCTCAAATTGACTAAATAAAACACAACTCAAGTTTCAAAAAGATAGAAATATATCCACTATACCCCATATGATCTTGAAGCTTAGAAACCCCCCTCTCTCTTCCTCATGGCCTGGATTAGTATTATTTAAGCAGCAGCAAAAATTACCTATGGCCTGGATTAGTATTGTGCTAAGCAGCAGCAAAAGTACCTGACAAGGTAAACATCAATGGGGCCCATGGTGCTCCGTAACACTATTCTGTATCTCCTTTGCGGATAATCAACAGCCTATTAGAGGCAAGAAGGACATGCTAAGATATGAGGAACTGCTAGGGCAAGAAATGGGACCACATTTCAGTAATAAAGAGAGATCAGTTACCTCGTCGGGGTCTGGGACTTCTAAAGTGGTGCCATGTGGAGCTTTAATTGCTATCAATGTTTCATTCTGATCAAACCAATCAATTTTTTACACGAGCGCATCAGTCAATTATTGAAGGTTGCATTTAGAAAGAAAGGAAATGAAACAATTGAAGGAGGGTTAAAATATTACCTGGAAACAGGGTAAGCTTTTGATATCATCTTCAGTGACGAAAAGCCATCTTTTGGATAGAAAATTATCAGGATATCAGTATTTAAGAACGAAGAAGAAAATGGCGAGCAGCTAAATCCATCAAAAAGCGCATGAGCAGAACGTTGTTCATATTTAAGCCAAAGATGCTACCTTTGATTATTTTCATCTTCACTCAGGTCCCTTAACCTTTCCTGCATTTCTCTGAAAGAAGCCAACAATACCACAATCTCAGCTCAGAGATGAAGCATAGCAATGTTCGATTTTGTTTGTATTACAAGTGAAGAAGTTACCTTATTTGATCATCTAATCTATGCTCTTCAATCGTCAACTTTTCCACTTCTGCCTGCAAGAGGAGGGAAAACTACCAATAAGAGAATACCATGAAGAGAAAAGCATCTTTCCTTTTTTTTTTTTTATCATTCCAATTTCATAGATATTCCACAATTAAAATTGAGACTAGCAGGTCACTGTAAGTTATATAACGTAAGCAGCCTTCAGCGGAGGAGGCATAGGTTAATATTAAGAGCATTGGAATGTTAAACAGTGCTGTTTTGTGACAAAAATTTCCACTCTTTTATCAAGAGACTCAAGGATGTTTTCATCAGTACGAACCCCTTTTGCTCGGGCTACTTCACTTTTAGAGGACAAATGTGTAAACCAAAAAAAACAAGATATACAATAGGCGTTAAGAGTAATGGTCCTTACCTGTAAACTTGCAACACCCTCGTCAGCTTCTCCTGGTTTCGAGACATCCAGACCCCTACATAATGTTAAAATCAGATTTTAACTTAATTTTTCTCTGAATGATCCTAAAACACATTAAATATCAATGATAAACAACTGAGCAATTTATTCAAATTGGATGAGTATCTCCTCCCATACTTCCACTGGATCCTGTTCTTGAGTTTCTTTTCTATCAGCCCAATGCCTTCCAGGACATTTGTGATATCATATATACGCCTTTTCTGCACCTGTTAAAAGAAATTACCACCTAAGCTGGTAAGACCTCATCTCACAAGCATAGTAGCATCAAATATGTCTTCTTCATGTTTGAATAAATTGATGAACTTCACCTCTAATGTATCAGCAGCTTTATTTAGATCAAGCATACCATCTTCTGCATGTTTGATTAGATTGATAAACTTCTTTGTTAGAAGACCTGAATGGGAATTAAGAGATGTTGTCATAAGTACTAGTTTACTATATAGTTTTTATATTTAAAAGGGAATTGCAGAGAAGTGTCCAATAAACGACAAAGATGTACACAATTTAGAACAACTCAGATATTAAGGAAATAATGGATTGAAGGACAAACCAACAATTATTATGTCATTAAAGTTTTGATTTACCCAGGGAGCTATCATATCGACAAGGACCAACTGGAGTAACATTATTGCCTGAAGGGGATCCTGTAATTTCAATAACCAAAAGTTAGAACTAGTAATTCTCTGCTTGTATAAATAAGGTTGGTCTCAGAAAAAGTGAATGATAAAGATAAGGATTGTGAGAGAGAAGGGGAGGAAAGAAAAAAGCCGCAGCAGATAATCTATAAGTTACTGGCTTGCTGAAGTAAGATTGCTATAGTGAATGCTCCATTGAAAGTAAATAAAGTACATTGACATTTTGAATGAAACCTTTTTGACCGAAAATCCTCACCAACATTGGAGGTAACAGCTTGAGAAGCAGATCTGGCCTTTGAAGTCCTAGGAACTTTCTGTGCATCTTTTCCAGGCATTGGTGTCTGCACGGGACTGTTGACATTAGCATATCCAGAAACTGGATTCTGGTCACCAACCTCCAGTCCATAATTTGCTGCTGTACTCTTCCGCTTCAGTGGCTGAAAAAGACAATTGAGTACCCCAAGTTCTATCAGCAAATTATTTAAAAGATCTAATCTAAATTGTGTCTGAAAATGAAATTGATATATAAATGTAGACTTGCAGTCATCTCCTTCAAATCAACATAGGCTAAATGCAATTTTCATTTTAAATTAACAAGGATTTCACATAAAGGCAGATTAATCACATATTATTAACACTTTGAATAATAAGTGAAAATTAGTCACACTGCACTTATTATTAGGTTAGTACTACTTAAGATAAAAACTCCTTCACTGATAGTCATATGAACAGTTCATGGTTTGGATAGCTGAAGACAGATGTATTGTTATGGAAAAACAGATGAAACAACCATCAAACAGCTGCTCCGTGTGAGGATGTTAATAAGACCATAAGTTCATTGGTTCAAACATTCCCCAAAACCAATAAAAGAAAAGAAAATGAATTAGAGAATATGTCCGCTAAATTAGTCTTCCTTGAGTTTAGAAGTAGATTAAATACTTCCAAATCTTTCACTAGATCAAGGGGTTCGTGACTCGTATCAAAAATAATATGTCCGATAAAACCAAATCAATAGTGAGCTACACCTGTCATTTCTCAGATACTTGCGCATAGTCCCTTTGAAATGTATGCACAGCATCCAGGTATAACTGCTAGACAAACTAATCAGATACACATTGTGGTAGTGTTTTCATAAAATGGCCAAGGAATTTGTGCAGATAAAGAATTTGCTAATTCAGTACTAGAGGAGAACTCTAAGTTCAATGTCACTTACCGGACCCCTAGTGCTTCCATTGTTGTTCAGAAACAGGGAGCAGGTGGAGATCAGTTAGAAAAATCTAACACCAGAATAGCCATAATCTCACAACGTCAAACCATTGCAGGTTCCATCATCCCAGAGGGGAACATGAAACCGTTAATGGAGGTTGACCACAAACCTAAGAAACCAGTTAGCCTCATGCTCAGGGAGATGTCATGGCAAGATAGCTAGATCGAGAAATTGATTCCCTCACCTCTTCCCTTTGTTTCCACCCGACTTCTCCAATTTAAATATACCAGCTCATGTAGTCCCGTGATCTTTTGGACCAAGTACAAAACTCAACAGGAAATTATCAGCAGTAAACCTTGAAGACGTAATAAATAGACTGTAGGGAAGAAGATTGTTGAAAGACATACACGCTCAAAAACACTTAACACAAGGACCTATTGTATATGCTCTAGTAATCTGAGAAAACAAGATCAGACTGTCAGAGGTCTCAGGCACCTATGAGATCGAAGGGAGTGTTCGGAAAATACTTGAGCGAATGGAGAGAAAAGGGGTATTTCGAGAACGGATAAAACTGGACCTACATACAACTCTACCCTATAGAATGTAGGGCTGGCTTTCCTTTTTCTTCTTCTTATAAAAATCCCATGAAATCACCACAAGCAACGCAATAGCAACGGCAAACTCACCTACACTGCATTGCAACTCATGCTGACAGTGATGAGGCTTATTAAGCTACACCAACCAAGGTGGTATCCTTTTTTTTTTTTTTTTTTTTGATAACTTTATAAGTTGTATTGAATTAATTCCAGCATCGAGACAGTGCTGGATATTACAACTATCAAAATATTACAAAAGCAGCTCAGTTGCAAAGTTTCAACTGGATCTACCCGTTTTTCCTCTCCATACATATCGACAAGATTGCACCAAGTACCTAGATTACACAGACATTTGAAATTCAGCCTCTGGATGAAAATTTATTTGCCTTCAAAGCATCTGTTCGAAAAACAACCAGCTATGGAGTAACTCTTTTATAGACGGTGGTATGACACATTTCATTCCAAAAATGTTAAAAGAGATGCCATAAGAGACTGCATGTATCCTCAATCCTTCCTGCATAGGAAACATCTTCAACACAGCTGCATACCTCTTTTCTGCAAATTAGTCTAAGTCAAGCATCCTTCATGAGCTAATATCCAGCAGAAACAAGTAACTTTATATGGCATTTTAGCTCCCCAAATGATCTTCCAGGGCCACGGATGAATGTTATCTACAGAAACCATGGTTTTATAGCAGGATGAACAGAAAACATACCATTTCTCTGTCCTTTCCAGATCAGAGCATCCTCATATGCAGAATCCAGAGACACCAACACTTCCCAGTCAAAATATCTCCTTCTAAAGCTCAAACCTCATTCACTATTTCTTCTTAGTTGTGCAACAGTGGCTTCTTTATCCACAGCAAAAATGTATAGATCTGGAAATCACTATTTCAAGGGGGAATTTCCAATCCATACATCATGCCAAAATTTAGTCCTAACTCCATTTCTTGTATGTATTATGGTCTTGTCATGAAAGATATTTCAGTGGCTTTTGATCATTTTCCATATGTCAACCATCAATCCATTGACTTCTTTAGTTGTCCAAGATCTTGTTCACCATACTTGGTCATCATAATCCTTTTCCGTAATAAGAAATGGAGTTAAGAAATGAAAGGTGGTATCCTTTTCATTCTTTGTCTTCTCCTTCTCTTTCTTTTTTCTGTTCCCTCCATCTTTCTTTCTGTTGTCTTCTAGGTCAACATATCTTACTTCATTCAACTTTGAGTAAATTCAACATGAATCCCACACCCACTCTGTAGTGTCGTACTGACACTGCCTGATGGTTCCCATGGAAAGAACCATGTATCGTAGATTGCTTTTGCATAATTGTCATGACTTCACTTATAGGATGTTTCATAAAATATCCTAGTTATTCATAATCGAGGAGTTGAGTCTTCTTCTCAACGCACCATCTGACAACTTGGGACTGTTAATAGGTGAATTTGGCTTCCACCTACCTAACTGATCCAGAATTTTTTACCAGCCATGTGAAATAATAAATGATATAAGGTGTGCCCTTTAGTAGCGCCTAAAAGAGATTATAAATGTTAAAAAAAATAGATCTTGCCTTAACTCAACAGCAAAAGCCAGCCAATAAGGTGAGGATTGTTCAAAACCCGTTGTCTCAACCAATACGGACCATTTAACACCTATCATCTTGCATATCCAAAATTGGACAATAGGAGCATGGACAACATAGCAAAAGTACCCAACATTGGGTAAATTAAGAATTGAGATTGGTCTACTTCGGGTATCATATAAAAAGTTAACCTTGGACCTAACTCAACCTCAAAAGCTAGCTCATGAGGAGAGGATTTCCAAGACTATATAAGGAGACGATGGCTCATTCCCTCAACAATATGAGACATTTAACAAATCAATAGATTATGTTTAGTTATTAGTAAAATCACTCGATTGATAATCAGATATCATCAAGTCAATAGGTTATTGTATAACTGTTCGGAAAATTACTCGATTGATGATTGGATATCATCAAATCAATAGGTTACTACACAAGAACAGCACTATCCAGATTGCAGTGACATGTAAATGACATAAAACTTCAGAAATCATAAAAGAGGAGAACTGTATTTCCTAAGATTTATTCCTTTTTATAAATCAAATCAACACCGTTTTTGTGAACTGTATTGAAAGTCTTTAAGGCATGATCAATTTACTTATCAAAGGACAGAGGAAAGGAATCACAGTTCTTTTGTTGATATATACAAACACATTTGGCAATCTTGGACCTTGAAATTTCATGAGCAACTACACAAATGTGATTTATGTTTTGACCACCAAAACAAACTGAATTAGCTTCTTCCACCTCCTTCCAACTGATCTATTTGTGCCTACATAATTATTGTATTAAATTACACAAATCGTATTTAAAAAAAAACGAATCATATGACATGCTTCTTTTATACTTCCATACTTTCAACAGAATGGTGTCATAACCAAGTTGATAAGATGGCCAAATAACTATTCATCAAAATCTACAAGATTACAACATCCATAAAACCAAAAGACAAGCTAACTGAGGAAACAAAAATCAGGACCTCACGGGTAAAATTGCAAAAACTCATATTGAGATCAAGAAAGATCATTGCTTTGAGGGTTTAACAAGTCGGGATTTTCAGCAAATGCCTCCAAGTACAGATACATGAACCCTTGTAACATTAAACAAGGCAAAACCGCAATTTGTTTTTCCGATTTCGAGAAGTCAAATTGAGATCAATAAAGCTACTTTGACCACTCAATATCCAAAATTCAACAGTAGATTTAACACAACCAGTTTCCTTGATCCATTTATACCACTAGTATTCAACAATAAAGTAAACTACATCACAGAAAGATAAACAGCCTGGCATTAAAAGAATTGGAAAGCTCACAAGAGCCTGAACTGTAAAGCAAGAATCCAGTCAAGCCCGGCTCAAAACTTCACTTAAACAGCACAACCTCAATCTTTCCAGTCGAAAATCTTAACCAACCATCAATAATGCTACTTTCACCATTTAATATCCAAACACCAACAGCAGATTATACATAAAACTGTTCATTTATCCCATATACACACCTATATTGCATCAGTAAGGCACTAATGAATCAGAAAGAAAGCTCACAGGAATCCGATAAAACTGTTCATTTATCCCATATACACACCTATATTGCATCAGTAAGGCACTAACGAATCAGAAGAAAAGCTCACAGCAGTCTCGATATCCAAAATTCAACAGCACATTTATCACAACCAGTTCCTTGGTCCAATTATACTACTAGCATTCAACAATAAAGTAAACTACATCACAAAAAGGTACACAGTATAGCATCAAAGAATTGGAGAGCTCACAAGAACCTTAACTGTAAAGCAAGTATCCCAGTTGAACCCACCTCAAAGCTTCACTAAAACAACACAAAACCTCAATATTTCCGGTCGAACATCTTAACCAGCAATCAATAAAGCTAATTTCACCATTAAGTACCCAAACTCCAACCTCAAATTTTACATAAAACTGTTCATCTTATGCTGCAGCCACACACCTATATTACATCAGTAAGGCACTAAAAAATCAGAAAGAAAGCTCACCGGAGTCTTGACAACAATTCCAGGGGGTTCTTGAGAAGAACAATGAACTGGGTTGGTGGAAAACCTGTGGTAGTCACCAAACACCGGTGACGAGAACTGAAGCTGACGCTTCAAAGATTGCTGCTGCTGCTGCTGTTGGGGCCGCATGATCTGCTAAATCTTTCTTCTTGAACAACCCCAGCTGCAGAAAAATTCCCAAAAATCCCAAAAATTCGATCTTTATTATTCTCAGTGGCAGAAAAAGAGGGAAAATTGATGGAATTGAAAACCCTTTTCGGTTCTTGAGGTTTTTGGGATATGGGGGTTGGAAAAAAAAGTGGGAATTCAAGAAAATGAATTGGAAAAACAGGGAATTCAAGGGAAAAGATGAAGAAGATGAGATCTGAAACTGGGAAAAGGGAGGAAAAAAAAAAGCGGGAAGAGAGAGAAAGGGAAGAAAACGAGGGAAAACGGAAGGGGAAGAAGGAGGAAGAAGAAAGCAAAAGAAACCAAAGGAAAGAGAGGGAATTTGGTTCGGATATATATGTGGAGGGAATGTGC
>JACEIK010000832.1:3406-13509 GCA_018107945.1 Datura stramonium
ATCATTAAGACAACAATGCATTTGATGTTATATATGAAGATGCCATTTCATCTTACTACATTCACTTTCACTGTTAGCGGCCACCACCCATCATTATTTGTTGCAACTGTCCATCATTATCAATTAGCACCACATCTATCACTGTCACTGATCACCATAATAATTTATCAACACCATTTATAGTCATTATCATCAACCATTAGTACTGCAACCGCTACTAATCACTATTGACAACACCGCCAGTTATCTCCACTATCATTTGCAACCACTACCAGCCACTATAATTATCAGTTAGCACCACCAACTACCATCATTTTTAATAACTATTGTTATGCATCATCACTTCTAACTACTATGTACCCATAAGCACCATCGTCAATCAACACCACCATCGCTAGTCGACACCCATAACCATCATCATTAGCCATCACCACTACCAACCACCATCCAGTCACACCTACAACAATCACCGTTAATGACCATATAACTTTAATATTTTTTTGATATAATATTATGTTAATTAGTATAATATATGAATTTTATGTTTATTATTTTTAATAACAAAAAGTTTTATATATTCAGATGTGGAGAAAAAAAAATCATCGTAATTTTATATTCAAATCTTAATTGTACATATTTAATAAATTTCTTAATGTAGAACGTTGTTTGAACAAAAACTATTGAGTTCAATCAAATGCGTGTCCAAACTTCTAACTTTGATCCAATCATTTGTTATTATCTAGAATCAGTTAAGAGTTTATTGAAATCTACCCAAGCAAACTGCAATTTCTTCAAGTAAATTCGAATTTCGCTGCTATATTTGATGGTTTTGTCACTTCATCAGCAAACAAAAAGATAATAGACATAAAAATACATACATGACTGAAGTTTATAGTAAAAAACAGTTGGATTTCAATAATTTTTATTTGAAAGTTATGTATATATGATTGAAATTTAATAAAAAATGATCAAAATCAGATAAAAATGGCTGAAGTCAAATAAAAATTATTAAATATATAACTGAAATTTAAATAAAAGTAGCCAAAATGAGATAAAAATGACTGAATTTCACTCATATATAGTTGAAGTAAAATTTTAGACACAATATATAAAATTAAATGTTGTTAAGATTAATTTTGAATACTGTTTACCTAAAATTATCTCGAATTAAATATACATACCAAAAAAAAATTTCAAAAGCAAACATAAAGTAAATAGCGACATTAAAATCAAAGTGTCTGTGCACTTTGCCCAATATAACTAAGGAAAAATTCAACTTTTTAGTTAAGAAATCAATCATCGAATCAAAATTTGATTTTTAAAAATTAATCATACGCTGATCGAATAAATCGAGAAATAAACTTTTTTGGGTTTGATTGTTTACTTGACACTTTGTTTGGATGATTCTTACGTATTGTTTCATAGTGTATCATATCATACATATTATATGATATTGTATTGTATCATACTTGTCACATCGTAGTCTTTCAACAATTTCAGTCAATGACGCTGTCGCAAATTCAGCTCTTTCTGCGTGAAATGTACTGGAGGCTTTTATGATCAGTAAAAATATCCTTGTGCATGCCATATAAATAATGCCTCCATATTTTTAAGGCACGAACCACTGCATCTAACTCCAAATCATGGGTAGGGTAGTTTTTTTCATGCTTTCTTAGCTACCTTGAGGCGTAGGCAATTACCTTACCGTGCTGCATCAGAGCACATCCTTACCCAACGCCCAAAGCGTCACAATATACAGCATAACCCTCTGAACCCTCTGGTAAGGCCAATATTGGTGCAGATGTCAATCAATTTTTCAACTCCTGGAAACTCTGCTCACAAGTCTCGGTCCAGTGGAATTTGGCCGCTTTCTGAGTCAACGTGGTCAATGGCGCTGATAGGGTAGAAAATCCTTTCACGAATCTTCTGTAGTACGCGGCTAACCCTAGAAAACTGCGAACTTCAGTTTGAGTCGTAGGTCTAGGCCATGTCTTAACTACCTCGATTTTCTGTGAATCAACCTGAATATCCGCATCAGATACAATATGGCCCAAGAAGGCTACGAAATTCAACTAGAACTCACATTTAGAGAACTTTGCATATAACTGGTGGTCTCTAAGGATCTGGAGTACGGTTTGCAAGTGATTTCTGTGTTCAGCCTTCGAGCGGGAATATACTAGAATATCATCAATAAAGACTATCATAAATAGATCTAAATATGGCCTGAAGATGTTGTCTATCAGATCCATGAATACTGCTGGGCATTTGTCAGCCTGAAGGACATAACTAAAAATTCAAAATGACCATACCTGGTCTTGAAAGCTGTTTTCGAAATATCTTTTTTCTGGACTCGCACCTGGTGGTACCCAAACCTTATCAATTTTGAAAAAATAATTTTCCCCTTGCAGCTGGTTAAATAAATCATCTATCCTCGGAAGAGGATATTATTATTAATAGTAACTTTATTCAACTGCTGATAATCTATACACATGCATAGGGAGCCATCTTTCTTTCTCACAAACAGAACAGGCGCACCCCACGGTGAAGTACTAGGCCTGATAAAACCCTTTTCTAACAAGTCTTTCAACTATTCTTTCAACTCCTTCAACTCATCAGGAGCCATTTGATATGGAGGTATGGATATAGGCTTGGTTCCTGGTAGCAACTCAATAGAAAAATCGATCTCACGCTCTGGGTGTATACGAGGAAACTCATCTGGAAACTCACTAACCACTGGTATAGACTGAAGAATTGGGGATTATGCTTGCACATCCAGAACCCTAACAATATGGTAAATACAGCCTTTCGCTATCAACTTTCTTGCCTGAAGATAGGATATGAACCTACCTTTTGGCGTAGCTGCATTGCCTTTCCACTCTCATACTACCTCCCCTAGAAAGAAAAATCGGACAGTTCTGGTCCAACACTCTACATTGGCGTAACATGGTGCCAGCCAATCCATACCCATAATTACATCAAAATCAATCATTTCCAGCTCCACTAAATCTGCTAAGGTCTAGCGACCAACAATATCTACTGTAAAACCCCGGTAAATTCTCTTTGCAATAATAGAGTCACCAATGGGTGTAGACACTGAGAAGGGTCAGGGAGTAATTCTGGGGTTATACCAAACTTTCGGGCCACTAGAAGAGTAATATAAGACAGAGTAGAACCTGGATCTATTAGAGCATAAACTGAGTGAAAATAAACATCTACCTATCACATCATCTGGTGACGACTCCGACTCCTGTCGTCCCGATAGTGCATATGTGCGATCCTGACCGTTGCCTGAACTAGATTCCCCTGATCTACCTCGGCCTCTGCCGGCTAAAGCTGAGGGTCTGCGCCTTGTAGAAGGTGTTGGAGCATATGAACCTGCGGAGGATCTATTCTTCTGGTCCCGATCGCCCTGGTGTCTATTCGGACAATCCCTCATTATATGTCCCTCCTGTCCACAGGAATAACAGGTAGTAGAACTGTACCTGCATCTCCCCAGATGTCACCTATGACAGGTACTGCAACGTGGTACAGCCGGTCCCATCTAATTTGGACCCCTCTGCTGCTGCAAGCCTGACTCTTGTGAACTTTCGCCAGGACCTGATTGTCCACGACGATCTAATCTGCTGACCTGCTGCTACTGAAATGGGGGCCTAGGTGGCCTACCTGATAAACAAGGCCTAGGACCACCCTGAAAGTCTGCAGGTCTAGCCCTTAGACGCTGCTCCTGACCCGCCCTATCAACCGTATACTGATGTTGTCTGATTTCCTCTATGTTATGAGCAAAGGCCTGAATTCGTGAGATATCCATATCCTCTCACAGTGTGGTTGTGATACAAGATTCCACATATTCTGGCACAAGTCCCATAATAAACCGGTTACCCTGGCTGGCATGGTATTAACAAATGTAAGGGCATATCTAGCCAAGGAATCAAATCTTAATGCATATTCTCTGACACTCATTCTGCTCTTCTCCAGATGTAAAAACTGCTCTACTCTGGCCTGCTGGACCTCTTGGGGCAAATAATGGTCTATGAAAGTTTCAGAGAAGCTAGGCCATAGAGGTAGGGGTGCATCTCTACCTCGTTACCTTTCTCAGCTCTCGTACCACAAAACTGCTATCTCTCGCAATCTAAACACTGCTAACTCAACTGATTCTGTGGACGAGGCATGCATGACCCTGAATATCCTCTATAGCTGGTCTATGAAGTTTTGGGGGTCCTCTCTTCGATCTGTTCCTGTAAATTGTGGAGGAATCAAAGCAAGAAACTCTCAAACTCTCGATCCCCTCAGTGAGCTCGACAACAGCTGGTATCACTGGCTAAGGCTGACACTAGGCAGGCATCATCTGAACTAACATATAAAATGCACCCCTAATCTCCTAATCCAATGGCACAGGGATGGATGGAGGTGGCACTGGTATGTCTGCTTCCCTGGAGGGCTCCTGGTGCGATGGTGAGCGCTGGAGAGATTGAGGTGATGTCTCCCTATCGCCCTCAAATCGAGTTGATTTTGACTGGGGCCCCCGACTAGTGCCCTCTCTTGCCACGACATCCAGCTCCCAACCAGTCGTGATCTGTCGTGCGTCATACATTTCTTTGTAAATAAGTAGAATAACGTAAGCTTAAGGAGTTATCCTATACAACACAGCTCTATAGCACGATTGGAGGAAAAAGGAGGGTAACCATACTATTATGCCTCGTAACCTCCTGTCAATAGAATGTGGTGCACAACACACCAATAGACAAGACTCTACTTGACACGGCTTTTAGACTCCCTGGGATATGACATGCTCTGATACCAAATTTGTCACATCGTAGTCTTTCAGCAATTCTAGCCAACGACGCTGTTGCAAATTCAATTCTTTCTGCCTGAAAATGTATTGGAGGTTTTTATGTTCAGTAAAAATATCCACATGCACGCCATAAATGCCTCCATATTTTTAAGGCATGAACCACTACAGCTAACTACAAATCACGGGTGGGTAGTTCTTTTCATGCTTTCTTAGCTGCCTAGAAGCGTAGGCAATTACCTTGCTGTGCTGCATTGGAACACATCATAACCCAATGCCCAAAGCGTCACAGTATACAACATAGCCCTCTGAACCCTCTGGTAAGGCCAATGCTGGTGCAGATGTCAATCTATTTTTCAAATCCTGGAAACTCTGCTCACAAGCCTCGGTCCAGTGAAATTTGGCCACTTCCGGAGTCAACGTGGTCAATGGCGCTGATAGGGTAGAAAATCCTTTCACGAATCTTCTGCAGTACCCGGCTAACCCTAGAAAACTGCAAACTTCAGTTAGAGTGGTGGGTCGAGGCCACGTATTAACTACCTCGATTTTCTGTGAATCAACCTGAATACCCGTATCAGATACAATATGGCCCAAGAAGGCTATGGAATTCAACCAGAACTCATATTTAGAGAACTTTGCATATAACTGGCGGTCTCTAAAGATCTGGAGTACGGTTCGCAAGTGATTTCTGTGTTCAGCCTCCGAGCGGGAATATACCAGAATATCATTCAATAAACACTATCACAAATAGATCTAAATATATCCTGAAGATGTTGTTCATCAGATCCATGAACACTGTTGGGGCATTTGTCAGCCCGAAGGACATAACTAGAAATTCAAAATGACCATACCTTGTCCTAAAAGCTGTTTTCAGAATATCTTTTTTCCGGACTCACACCTGGTGGTACCCAGACCTTAAATCAATTTTGGAAAAATATTTTTTCCCTTGCAGCTAGTCAAATAAATCATCTATCCTTGGAAGAGGGTATTTATTCTTAATAGTAACTTTTATTCAACTGTCGATAATCTATACACATGCGTAGGGAGCCATCTTTCTTTCTCACAAACAGAACTGGTGCACCCCACGACGAAGTACTGGGTCTAATAAAAGACTTTTCTAACAAGTCTTTCAACTCTTTCAACTCAACATAAGCCATTCGATATGGAGGGATGGATATAGGTTGGGTACCTGGTAGCAACTCAATAGAAAAATCGATCTCACGCTCAGGGATATACCAAGAAACTCATCGGGGGACACATTTGGAAACTCACTAACCACTGGTATAGACTGAAGAGTTGGAGATTTTGCTCGCACATCCTGAACCCTAAACAATATGGTAATACAGCCTTTCGCTATCAACTTTCTTGCCTAAAGATAGGATATGAACCTACCTTTTGGTGTAGCTGCATTGCCTTTCCACTTTCGTACTACCTCCTCTGAAGAGAAAAATCGAATAGTTTTGGTCCAACACTCTACATTGGCGTAACATGGTGTCAGCCAATCCATACCCATAATTACATCAAAATCGATCATTTCCAAATCTACTTAAATCTGCTAAGGTCTAGAGACCAACAATCTCTACTGTACAACCCCGGTAAATTCTCTTTGCAACAATAGCCACCGATGGGTGTAGACACTGAGAAGGGTCGCTAGAGTAATTACGGGGTTATACCAAACTTCCAGGCCACTAGCAAAGTAACATAAGACAGAGTGGAACCTGGATCTATTAGAGAATAAATTGAGTGAGAACAAACATTCGGCATACCTGTCACAACATTTGGTGACAACTCTGACTCCTGTCATTCCGGTAGTGCATATGTGTGATCCTGACCACTGCCTGAACTTGATGCCCTTGATCTACCACGGCCTCTGCCGGCTAGAGCTGAGGGTCTGCGCCCTGCAGAAGGTGCTAGAGCATATGAACCTGTGGAGGATCTATTCTGCTTATCCTGATTACCCTGGTGTATAGTCGGACAATCCCTCATTATATGTCCCTCCTTTCAACAAGAATAACAGGCGGTGGAACTGTACCAGGATCTCCTCGGATGTCGCCTATGACAGGTACTGCAATGTGGTACTGCTGGTCCCATTTGATCTGGACCCCCCGCCACCGCCTTATCCCTATATAAGCTCCACTTGATGATTTTAAATCATTTTATTCAAATATTCTTCGACTTAACAGAGAGAGAAACATGGGTTTTGATTTATTTTCGTCGAATTACGCCATCAAACTCCGTCCAAACACAAATTTGTCTTGGATAACGAGTTCTAGCCCTACGAGAAGCATGGCTGCAGAGTTATTTCGTGAAAATTCGCTCAGTGTACCGGAATTCCACCAAGTAAAGGTTGCCGAATTTACTTTAAATTAAGTCCTAAGCAGCTACAGGCAATAGGTAAGCAATTCTACCTTTTAAATTCTCGAGAATTGACAAGTTTTCAGCTGAATTAATTGAAGTTGAAGTTATAGCCAACTCTATTAAAAGATATTGTTGATTGCCGATTATTAGTATTTAAATAGTCTCATTTTCTTAGCATGGGGGCTGCAAATTGGTGAAATTACTGACTTCAGGTTGGAATTGCTCGAGTGCATAGAAATAATTGATTAAGGTATGTTAAGGAATATTCCGCTCGGCAAGTTACTCCTGTTGTCTAGCTGATACAATCAATACTTTGTAATAGCCTATGTTTATTAGTATTGTGGTTAGCTATTGCGAGACGAGATGATAATATCGTATAGTATTCCTCGGTGGAAAGTTGAAATCTATTTCGGCTGTCGACAGAGGCGACATAGGAGCTTCATGTTCAGTTGTTACTAATTAGAGGGATTAGTAGACGTTTTGTTACCGCCTTGAGGCCACAGAATCCTGTGGTGGTTGCGAGCCTGTAGTACTGAACTAAGAAGAGCCAGGCATAGTTATGATTGATGACACAGTGCATAGTTATGCTCAGATACAGTTACAAGAGCCCAGACAACTCAGGTACAGTTATAGGAGCCCAGATGGCTTAGATACAGTTACAGGATGGACTCAGATACAGTTATAGGAGCTCAGATGGCTCAGATATAGTACAGGAGCCCAGATGGCTCAGATACAATTACAGGAGCTGAAACGGCTTAGATACAATTATAGGAGCCAGGCGGCTCAGATACAGTTACAGGAGCCCAGACGGCTCAGACACAGACATAGCTACAGGAGCCTACCAGGCTCGGATACAGTTTCAGAGAACGAGTATTCTTGAGTTACAGTGTGCCTACGAATCTTTAATAGTCCAGATATGAGGAGTGCGCATTGTTTGTACTTGTCGGGGCTTATGGGGGCCCAGTTAGGTTATTTTGCGTTAATTATACCTTCCAGGCTTATGGGGGCCCCGTTAGGTTCTTATTTGTGCTTATACTTACTAGTTATATTTTGGGTTGTGAAGTTATTCAGGTTGAATTCTTATCCTCCTTATTAATTACTTTCAGTCCTTCTATTAGCTTTACTCAACTTTCATTACTGCCTTACATATTCGGTATATATTGTATTGACTCCCATCTTTAGGGCGCTACATTACTTGCCTGCAGGTGCGGTTAGACGTGATCCAGGACCTTCCTAGCTGTCAGTCAGAGTCAACAGTTTAATCAGCTCCTTTTCTCCGGAGTTGATAGTTAGAGAAGGTTTTTTCTTTTGTTGTATAGCTTTTGGATTGGTCGGGGCCCTGTCCTGACCATTATTCCACCCTTAGAGGTTTGCAGACTACAGTTTCTCCGTTGTTAGTTATTGTTGGTCGTGTGAAGCTTATGTATATTATATTTTGCGTGTGGGCCGTGTGGGGCCTAGTGTAGCTGGTTAGTTAGCGACCTTTTCGGTCGTAGTATGAGTATGATTACTTATTTTCCATTCTGCTATAACTAGACAACATAGTGGTCTTATCGGCCCGCATAGGATCTCTTTCATCGTATTGTTGTTGGGATAGATATTTTCTTTTACAGGTGTTGTGTGGTCTTGTCGGCCCGAGGCTGTATTTATAGCCGAGATATAGCTTGTTGTTTCCTTGATTTTGAGTTGCTGGCAGGCACCAGAGCTGCCTATGCCTAGCCAGGTCAGTTCAGGTCCCAGTTTGACAACTAGTTGCCAGTCATGCCTCCCAAGGTGGGGCGTGACAGTACTGTATTGTTTTAATGAATAATGACGTTTGAATAGATCGTATTATTTTTCGTCATTACCTAATGCCGCACATTAAATTTTGAAAGATAAACATAGCAGAAAAATAGAATATGGGTAGAACTGCTATAAAAAAAAGTAGGATAAAGGATAGAAGGTAGGTAACTAATACGATCGCACCAAATCGGTCGTTACATAAAATGAAAATTTTTATCGTTACCTAATAATGAATTTAATGATATGATACAATAAAATTTAAATAACAATCAAAACAAATATGGTATTTAACATAATAGTACAATACGATACTCCTTATGATTGATTGGTTAAGAGTAAAGGAGCTTTACAAAAAGCGGTTCATATTCTTTTGACACAAATTATATATATAACCTTGATACTCTTATTTTGAGTACATCTAATTGACAAAAAAATCGATAAATTGTAATCGACTAATTAAGTGTGTGCTCGGTATTTTTCATAAAAAATATATTTTAAAAAAATATTGTTTAGGAAAAAAAGTGAATTTTCTATTTATTTCCTTGTGTTCGGCACGTAAGTGAAATATATTATTCAAAATGTATTTGTATATAATCTAAATAAAAAAATTGAGAGGTGGGGGTAGTGGTAGGGATGGAGGCTACGGGATTAGGCATGAAGATGCAACATGTTTGAGGGTGAGGAGGACACAATCAATATGAAATGCTATTTGTGAAACTTGTTTTTCCTACTTTCATTAGAAAAGTCCTTATACTCATATTTTAAAATTTTGTTTGTCTTAAATCACAATTGTGGTCCTAAAAGTTTGTAATGAAATTAAAGTTGATTTAGTAATTTGCATGATCTAATAAGCCACTCCTAAAAACAATAGATAAAATATGGAATCGGAAGACATGCAAACAGTATAATCAAAAAATTGGTGCACTAAATTTTTCGGTGTGAATTTAAATTAGTCGAGTCACTATCAATTTAAATTATTTATAGGAGTTAAAATCCAAAAACACACTCAAACTATATCGCTTTTGCGAGTTTAATACCTGACCTATGCGAAATTTGCGTTTGATACCTAAACTATCTCCCCAAGATTATAGAAACACACATTGATATTTATGTTACTTCCGTATGATAAATAGCCAATTTATTTTTTTAAAAAGTCAGGTGGTTGTCCACGTAT
>JACEIK010000832.1:71185-94314 GCA_018107945.1 Datura stramonium
ATGCATAAAACTCCGTTCAAGAATCACTAAGTATTTTTACCTATGTGTGTTAATTCATCTTGGTTCCCACAAACCTAGTTTATGGGTTTAGCTACTCATGATTGTGTTATTGCAATCACAAAATATAGAAGAAATCATAATTGCAACTTACAAAGTATTGCAGAATAAAAACCAAGTAGATTGAATAAAAATTCCAATGTAGCTTTCGTATCTTGAATCAAGAACAATTGGATGAAAATTCTCTCAAAATAGGCTTCTGAACGTTCTTTTAAAACAAAACCTAAAACTGGGTATTTATAATACAAAGAAATCCTTTTCCTAAATAAATTTGGAAACCAGGTCGGCAGTGACAACGGGCCATGTGACGGATTGTTAGGCTTTATGACGAGTCGTCCTTTGCTTTCAATCAGTCGTCCTCAACAATTTGCCCAGGCCTGGCAACGGGTCACCTAATGACTTGTCGTGCCTTAGCACGATTCGTTAGGTCTCTCGTAGTCCACTTCCTCAGAAATTCCAGTGCACTTCACGGACAACTCTAGTAACTTGCCAATGAGTCGTTCTTTCAGGCAACGACTCTTGATGTCATTTGTCAACTCCATTGGACACTTAGTTGAATTTTTCTCTTCAAATGCTAACGGTTGACCTCACGGCTCGTTACCAGTTGTAACGAGTTGTTCCTCCAACTCGTCAAGTGCACTGTGTCACTTCTTCAAAACTTCATCTTTTTGCCAATGCCTCAAGTGACGAGTCGTGCCTCCTGCCAACAACTCATTAAGTGCCTAGCAGTCACCTTTCAGTTGTTATTCTCATTAATTCGACCAAAAATCACTTCCAGACCTGTTTTCCGGCACATTAAGCACAAAATACCTTATACCCATATAAACATACCTGGAATGTGCACAATTTCTTGGTTTTAAGCGTCGAAAGTGTCGTAAAATCATGGCACATCAACACCCTCAACTTAGAACTTTTGCATGTCCTCAGGCAAAAGTAAAACAAAACAAAATAAAACAATCTACTTCGACGCTTCAATCGGAAAAACTTTAGGAAACTTACAACAGTCATCAAAATCAATTTTTCTAACCCTCCCTAATCATATCAACACAAAACACTATGCATATGAAAAATTTCCAACCATAACACGAGGAATCGAAACACGACAAAATATTATCACCTGCAACCATGCACATAAATCTATAACACTGGCCCAGATAATTTGCAGACGATTCTGTTGACCAAGTGCTCTCACCTCAAAGAAGTCTCACACTCGCACATATTTATATGATTATCTCAGTAATTTTTTCTTGGGACTAGGTAAGATCCACTCACTCTCACAAAGAAATTCAAATTGTATGCATACAATACCATAGGCTTTCCTTACTTTCAATACCTTGATTTTTGGACAAGTAGCTAGGATCACTATTGGAATTTCTCGGCTTGTAACGTAGGCTCGGGCTCGGGTATTGTACATATGGATTTTAGTAGCTCAACCCTCCTTGGCACTATGCTTTTTACTCCACTTTTCACCTTTTTTTTCTCTCTATTTTCTCCCTTTGTCCTTTTTTTTTCTGCTTTCCCTTTCCTTTGCTTTAGACACTACGGATGCAGTTTCTTTTTATTCAACAAAAACTTATCAATGTCACACATTATTTTTCTTTTCTTTTCTTTCTTTTTGACAACAATAATTTTTTTTCTTTTCATCATGCATACCGCACCCGCTCTTTTTTCTTCTTTTTCATTACCAAACTTTACTTCCACCTGACTCTTCTTACTCACCCCTATCATAGCCACCCCCAACTTAGGCAATTTGCCTGAGTTGAAGTTCACAATGTCCAAGGAGGGATTAGGGCCAAAATAGATTCATTCATAATAAAATCAGGTAGGTGAATTGGTGTGAACTAAAATAAAGGTCAATTAAAGCTTAAACATTTGGAT
Source organism: Datura stramonium (assembly GCA_018107945.1). NCBI lineage: Eukaryota > Viridiplantae > Streptophyta > Magnoliopsida > Solanales > Solanaceae > Datura > Datura stramonium. The sequence continues at coordinate 73,121 of JACEIK010000832.1, forward strand.
CAAGGGATTTTATTCACTTTGGTAGGCCTTAGGATAAAGTGGACTCATAAATCAAAAACGACCTATGATCCTTTCCTAGTTCCTTATCCTCTATCTTGGTACGACTGACCATGCAAGTTCTAGATTGACACACATAACCGAATTCAGCTATCAGACCTCACTTCACACATAACACCGGTCAACATCATCAATTCTACCAATCACTGGTTCAGGTACAACCATACAACGGTAAACAAATTTACAGTTCCAATGCCATGCAAAAATTCACAAAGGTCATAATTGTCAACTCTTACATACATATATACAAAAAATTTTGGAGGGGTATCAAATCATCAAAAATCAAAATATCAAAAAAATTTATCTCTTCACTGCTTGCAGTTTTCCTAACTTTCTTATGACTGACACAAAAGAAATAAAAACATAAAATAAAATCCTAAACATGCCGGTTCTACTAGATATGGAACACCTGAGAGAAAAGATATCCAGCAAGAAAAACTCTTGGGTTATGTTCAGCAAAACAGAATGCACAGGTATCCCTCCCCACCCCCATCAAAAAAGCATGCGTCATCCTCGACGCATATATATACAAGACAAAAACTAAGGGAATAGGAAACATACCTGTGCGACCTAGGTGTCAGCTACCTGGTCGGTGGAGGATGTAGATACGCCTCCAACATCAACTCCAATATTGCTGGCTTGAACCGACGCATTCTATAATCCAACTGAGCTCTTTCCTTCACCAAGAGCTCTCGCTGCCTCAGTCTCAGCTCTCAGTTGAGCCTCCTTTCTTGATTCATGCAGTGCTCTCTCCATCTCACACCGCTCCCGTTTTTGTTGACGGAGCATAGATGTATCAACATCATCACTTGCCTCCTCACGAGGCCTCTTCCCCTTTGCATGTGCCACCGGCTCCTCCATGAGGAAATCAAAAATTGGTGGTAGCTCCTTCTCAAACTCATCATTGATCACAGGGAGGATCGGTGGAGGTACCGCAGCTGTCTGTCGTGCGTCCAAGTTCCGCACCTCGGATCGTAATGCTCCAAGCTCTGCGTACCATCTAGATAACTTTGGCGCCTGTAACTGTGCAAGGTACTCGTACATCCTTCGCTCAAAAGCGTCCAGTCGCCCATGCACCAAACTGGACAGTGTCTCCAACTCCTTTGACACCCATTGCTTGACCTGCTCCATCAAGACTTTGACTTGTAGAGTCGTGTGTTCCTGTTGCTTCTCTACTTTTGCTAGCCGCCTAGCCATGTCTACCAAAAGCTCCTGTGAAACCGTGACTAGGCCGAATGAGATGGATCGTGGAGGTACGACTGATGGTCTGGATGTTGTTGCTGCTGTAGATGATGATTCCGGAGCATCGGCAGGTGTGCAGGCATCCGGTGCATCTGTAGCCTCAGCTTGGCTACCTATATCTTTTCCCTCAGTGGGCTTGGCCGCTAACTCGGCGAACTGTGTTGCATCGGTCTGCATCCTGCTTCCAAATGCCTCTGCTATTATAGTCACTCCAGCGGATGCAGATGCCTGAGTCCTCTCCCTCGATACCGGGTTTGTATCATATCTAATCAACCCGATATCGGTAATCTTTTGAACCACCACTCTCTGATCAACTGATCGCAGTTCTAGAACTCAAGACTCCCGACAAAGTCTATCAATCAAACATGGGAAGGGAATCATGGTTCCATCATTTACAACCCGCTCCCGAATCTCCTCAATGATGAACTGCGGGAAATTGATTGCGTACCCCTCCATGATGCTGGCTACCAGTGCGGCTCTGTCGGGTGAGAGAATATTGTCATTGCTTTTGGGTACCAGCTTGTGCCTCACCAGCGACCACCAAAATTTAGCCTAGAAGTTCAAGGTGGCCTTCTTTATTTATGACTCCGTACCATGCAGCTATTCAACTAACGGCCCCCTTGTGGCAATGTTTGATAATGCTCCATGCTATTCAGCTTCTTTGTTTTGACTTTCCGCAACTGTAATAACCTGTGATCAAACTCAGTCCTGTTCATCGGGGCTCGATATTCTGGCCCGTACAGCATCCTGGAAATTGTCTTCTCAAATATGTCAACTAAGGTCTCACACACCATCACTTGAATTAAGGCAGACCGCTTCTTCCAATCCTGGCCTCCTAGTGCCAACCGCTGTAAAGTGGCTGCATATGCTGCATAGAACTCACGAACCAGGCATGGGCTATAGCTGCCTGAAGGTTCTTTCAACCACCTAAACTTGTATTTTTCAAATACTGCCTGTAGCTTTGGCAGGTCTTTCAAATTGGTGGTGATCATCTTTGGCTCCTCATAAATGCTCCGCTTTAGATTTCCTTTATCATTAGGAGCAATATCTCGATTATATATAGCCCGCATGCCATGGACACACCATCTCCTCACATTTCTTGGTTGATCATTCAATGTGCCCGATGTCTCAGTCAGTTCATTGTCCGAGTCCCCTCGTTGGGCATGCGACTCATCTACCCTCTTTGTATTGTGTCCAACTGTGGGAGCCTTCAGAACAAGTGCAGCAGCAACCCTAGCACTTTCATTAGTGCGGTTGGACAGATCTCTTGCTAGTGGAGTGGGAGTATCGACTAGGGCTGGATTTGAACTTTGTTGAGCCCTAGCCCCGGTAGTCCTCCACACTAGTTGTTCTTCTGACATTTCATATTCCTCTTCAGAGGAGGATGGATCATCTCACAACCTTTTGTATGATGGTTGACTGTGCTCAGGTACCTGCTTTTTGGTTGGACCCTTCTTTGGCGTGCCTCGTGGAGCCATTGTGCCTGTGGAAACCATGTTAGTAAACAAAAGGAGAACAAAAAATATTTTTAACTGGTGCCAATGGTCCTGACGGGTGACTAAACGAGTAGTTGCCTCTGGCAATGATTCTTGAGGTCACTCATTACCCCAGGCTGAACATTTTTCAAATAGGTCAAGTGTACTTGACGATTTTTCCCAACGAGTCGTTTAGTCACCCGTCAAGTAACTACCTCAGCAGTTTATTTTTGCCACTCAGCACGGGCTACATGAAGAGTCATTTGGTGACCCAACGACTCGTGATGTGGCTTGTGCTCAAGAGTTCCTGTTCATCGTATTCTTCTTTCCAGTTTAAAATTCCACAAACACACAACTTTAAATTACATATCTGCCCAGGTGATTTCAAGATTGAAACTCAGTGTTTTGTACTCCCTAGGGTTTAATTTCATCACAAGACATGTAGAAACACAACATAACTCAAAGAATTATTCAAGCTCACTAATTTATGGGTCTTCACAAGTTCTTGATGGAATGCAACAATTAATCAAAGAGTTTGTGTGGGGAAGAGAACTTACAATATAATATTACAAAGATTGAATTCTTCCGTGAGTGAGTGTGCAATGATGATGTTGCTTTCAATGGATGTGTTGTGCCATGGTGAAGGTGGTTTAATGGTGTTTTTTGATGGGTTTGCATGAAGAAGAAGATGTAAAGAAGAGGGAAGTTTGAAGCTTTTAATGGGGAGTATGAAATTGGGATTCTTTGATTTAATTGTTTCTTATTCCAATTAATAGCTCGTGGGTCGGGTTAGGTCAACTTACCTAGGGACCTAACGACTCACGTAATGACTCGTGGTGTTACCAAACGAGTCGTTCCTTGAGTCTTGGTCCTTTGCCTGTTATAGTTTCAGGACGGGTCACTTGACGACTCATTCGGTTTCCCAACGATTCGTTGAGTGATCCGTCATCACCCTTTTTCTTTAAATTTCAACTTTGATCCAGTGTAATTGACGGGGGACTAAACGATTCGTTCCTTGGAGAAACGATCCGTCAAGTCACCCGTTGCTCCCTTGTTTTCTGCAGTTCTTTTCATGACTGGCTAAACGAGTCGTCAAGTGAGGCGACGACTTGTTCTGTGATTTTTCTGCACCAAAACTGAAGTTCCAATTTTTAGTTCCAACTTCAAATTTTCCATCTTATTCACCTACACCCATCAACAAACATTAACACTAACTTTTTATTACATTTACAACTTGGGTTGCCTCCCAAGAAGCGCTTGATTTAACATCGCGGTACGATGTGGGTGTTTTGGCTACTCAGACTTCACCAAAAATACCTTCATGGGTTGCCTCCCATGCAACGCCTGATTTAACGTCGCGGAACGACGCAAGTCACTTGACTACTCATAATTCATCAAATGACTCTTCTCCATCCTCCAATGCAGAAATTATGCTGAATTCCTTGGGTTGTTTCATGGTCCGAATAATGCTGAAGGTAACCTTTTCTTTGTTTAACCAAAATTTCAGTTGCCCTGTTTCCACATAAACTAGGGCCTTACCTGTTGCAAGGAATGGTCGCCCCAAAATAATGGGGACCTCTGAATCAACTTCGCAGTCCAGAATCATGAAGTTTGCTGGGAATATGAACTTATCCACTTTGACTAACACATCAAACAAAATCCCCACCGGATTTTTAACTGTTCGGTCAGCCATCAGTAGCCGCATCGAAGTCGGTGTGGGGGTTCCCAAGCCTAACTTTTTAAATACTGCTAGTGTCATTAGATTTATACTAGCTCCCAAGTCACAAAGTTCCCTTGCAAACTAGACCTCCCCAATGGTTCAAGGTATGGTAAACTCACCTGGGTCTTTCTTTTTCTGTGCTAGGACCCTGGTAGTGATGGCATCGCAGTGGTGCGGATTATCAGTCAGTTTCAAGCTTACGGTTCTATTTTTGGTGATGAGGTCCTTAATAAATTTGGCATATCCAAGCATTTGCTCAAGTGCATCCACCAATGGGATATTCACCGACAGCTGCTTGAGCATCGAGATAAACTTCTGATATTTTCCATCTTCAGCTTTCTTCTTCAAGCGCTGGGGGTAAGAAGGAGGAGGTCTAGGAATTGTTGTGAGTTTTTGCTGCACCTCCTTCTCTTTCCCATGGCTATCTCCTTGCTCCTTTGCACTACTCAGAGCAGTTTGCACATTTGAGTTCCCAATCAAAGTTGGGTTGTCAACATCCACTACTTCATCATCATTTATCAACCCAGGTCTTTCTGGCTCCTCAACTACAACTGGCCTCGGTGGATCCACTATGGCCTTCCCGCTCCTAGTAGCGACAGCCATGTTGTGACCGTTATTTTTTGGATTTTGAACAGTATTACTAGGAAGTGTGCCTTTCTACTTTTGATTTACTGCAACAAACATCTGACTCATCTGCTGCTCAATTTGCCTGATTGCCACAACATATGACTCCACCTTTTGGTTTAAGCCAGAAATATCAGCATGGAGCTCCTTAAAGTGGTTGTCTGTTGCCTCCATCTGCTTGAGCACTTTGGAAAGCATATCTTTGACCCTTGAACTGCTTGACTCTAGCTCTTGGTTTCGTGGAGGAACATACAGACCACCCCTATCATTTTTAAACTCCTCTCGCTTTTTCCAATCCCCATTGTCCCGGTATTGACCTCGATTGAAATTATTATCTTTGTATAAGTTCCAACCTTGGTTCTCTTGACCTTGATGCAAAGAGTCTTGGTTAGACCCTTAGGTGTTGGTACGGAAACCCATCCTCTGATCATTCAAGTAATTGATATCTTCTTTAGACTCAGATTCGCACCTATCATTTCTCAGAGCCTTACCCTGAGAACCTACAATGTTAACCTTTTCTTCTCCCATTCCCATTAAGTGCTTGTCAAGCAACCCCATGGTGGTTTTTATCTCAGCAATGTCCTAGTCACGCTCCTCATCTCTTCTCTGCGTTTCGACAGACATACCAACCATATAAGAACCAGTCGGAACCTCCGACTCTCTAATGTGCCAGGCTCGATTGGTTGCCTGTCCAGCAACTCCACAACCTTTGCATACGTATGACTCATGAAGGATCCTCCTGAGACGGTATCAGCAACCGTCTTTGTGTTGGATTTAGGGACCGATAAAGATCTCCAATAGTGTATCATCCGGAATCCTATGGTTGGGCACCTTCTTGAGCTTTTTGTTTAACCACAGCCAGGTCTCATGGAGTGCCTCAGAATTTAGCTGCCTGAAGTTGTATATTTCATCCTTTAACTACAACGCCTTGGATGGTGGGAAGAACCTTTCAAGAAAAGCTCTCTTGAGCTCTCCCCAAGTAGTGATGGAGTCGTTTGGCAGCTCAGCCAACCACATCGTCGCCTCACTCCCAAGAGAAAATGGAAACAACCTCAATTTGATCACGTCCTGGCTGCTTGTATGCCTTGCATATACCCTCAAAAGTTGTCAAGTGAGCATGGGCGTCATCGGATGCATGACCTGCGAATATTCCCTTCATATTCAGTAGTTGCATCATTGCACTTGTAATATCAAACTTTTCCCCAGCAGGCAAAGGAGGATGGACTATCGCTCCAGTAGCACCAACTTCATCTATGTCTGCATCATCTTCCTCATCAAAATATTGGTGATGCTGGTGCTCTGGACCTCTGGGTCGTCTAGCTCTTTCAGCTTCTGCAACTAGATCCTGCTCTTCAGCAACTCTGGATAAATCACGATCTCTAGTTCGAGCTTGCTCTTCGTCCAACATCCTTGTTGTGGATTGATCCACGGTTTCTTGCTCATGTATTTTAGCCTTTCTCCTCAGGTTTCTCAACGTTAGCTCAAGTTCGTGATCAATTGGTATCAAGGGATTTCCTTGACTTCTAGTGCCGGGAATGCAAAAATCTAAGTCCTATTAAGCAAGCAAAACAACAAAAGAAAAATAAAATAAAGAAATAAGAACCAATAGTAAAGTTAATACAATTAACAAAAGCCTTAGTCGTATTCCTTGGCAATGGCGCCAAAATTTGATGCCGCCCAAATTACACCTTGCAATTGAGATATAAGCGGTCGATTGTCAAATATAGAACCCAACTAGAGGTTGAGGTCAATCCCACAGGGAATATGGTAAGAATTTAGGTTAATGCGAATAACTATTACTATTGATTGACTTATTTCCAAAGGGGAAAAATATGGAATAATAAACAAAAGTAAAATTAATGAATGCTTGTATCAAATTGGGTTTATATTTAATTTACGACTAGACTAAGATTGTGTTCCCCAAGATTTCATAACCACAAGAATTGTACACTAGTGATCATTTCCAGTGTTTAAAATGCAATATTGGTAAGTTAATTTCACCTAAATGGTTGGTCCCCTATCTAAGTGATTTTCACCACGCAACTTGGTCTGTATACGAGTGTTCTTTAGTTAACCCTTACCCTTAATATTGGATTAGCTATCCCTCGGACAAATTCAAGCTATTAGATGAGGGTTGATAGCCTCAAATCTCCGTTGTTAATCCCTTTTCCCATTCATTATCTCCTTGATCCGGTTGGTAAGAATAAGGCAAATCCTAACATTTGCATCCGTCAAGAATCAATTAAAATGAAGAGAAAAATAATACATGCATAAAACTCCGTTCAAGAATCACTAAGTATTTTTACCTATATATGTTAATTCATCTTGGTTCCCACAAACCTAGTTTATGGGTTTAGCTACTCATGAATGTGTTATTGTAATCACAAAATATAGAAGAAATCATAATTGCAACTTACAAAGTATTGTAGAATAAAAACCAAGTAGATTGAATAAAAGTTCCAATGTAGCTTCCGTATCTTGAATAAAAAACAATTGGATGAAAATTCTCTCAAAAATCTCTCTCAAAATCGGCTTCTAAACATTCTTTTAAAATAAACATAAAACTGGGTATTTATAATACAAAGAAATCCTTTTCCTAAATAAATCTGGAAACCAGGTCGGCAGTGGCAACGGGCCATGTGACGGATTGTTAGGCCTTCTGACGAGTCGTCCTTTGCTTTCAATCAGTCGTCCTCAGCAATTTACCCAAGCCTGGAAATGGGTCACCTGATGACTCATCGTTCCTTAACACGAGTCGTTAGGTCTCTCGTAGTCCACTTACTCAGAAATTCCAGTGCACTTCACGGACAGCTCCAGTAACTTGCCAACGAGTCGTTGTTTCAGGCAACGACTCGTGATGTCGTTCGTCAACTCCACTGGACACTTAGTTGAATTTTTCTCTGCAAATGCTAGCGGTTGAACTCACGACTCGTTACCAGTTGTAACGATTTGTTCCTCCAACTCGTCAAGTGCACCGTGTCACTTCTTCAAAACTTCATCTTTTTGCCAACGCCTCAAATGACGGGTCGTGCCTCCTGCCAATGACTCATTAAGTGCCTAGCAGTCACCTTTCAGTTTTTTTTCTCATTAATTCGAACAAAAATCACTTCCAGACCTGTTTTCCTGCACATTAAGCACAAAATACCTTATACCCATATAAACATACCTGGAATGTGCACAATTTTTTGGTTTTAAGCGTCAAAAGTGTCGTAAAACCACAGCACATCAGTGAGGTAGTAGCCGTTGCAGCTTCTTGGGCTTTGGACTTTTCCCTAGTGGTAACCACTGGAGATTCGTTAGAGGTTTCAATGTTGTAGTGCACCTCCAAACCACTAGAGCTATCTGATTCTGACTCATCACGGAGCTGCCACCTTTTTGCAATTTCCTTTCGTGCGATAGCTTCCTGTTGCTTCTTGTTTACTGGTGAAGTCATTGTACCTATGAGACACATTATTAAATTCACAAAAATAAAATAAGTTATCACAGTGTTTAAGCACAACAGACGATCGTCAGTACGGGTCGTTGTAGGAAACAACGGCCCATTGTTGCAGTTGTTAAATGATCTTCTGAAAGTGGGGTCTTATGTAACTACCCACGAGCCAATACAACGGTCCGTTGTGAGATACAATGGTCCGTCTGATTAGTCTGTGGGAAGGGGTACATGATTTAGGTCTAGGGCAGTCCCAATGACTCGATCAACGAGCCGTTGTGGGAAACAACAGGTCGTTGATTGGGTCATACAGCCTGCCCTCACCATTCAAGCTTCATTAAAAAAACAAGTATTAGTTTTAGGCATTGAATCAAACATGTGGGGATTACTAACACTCTACCCCCATCAAAATTTCATAACAACCTTTTTAGGTTAAGTTTCACTTTTCACTGATGCAAATTATTTTCCCGATTGCACATAATTACTCGATTCGTTAATTTTCCATATTATGAAATCCCAATGCATAAGTTTCTAGTGTGTAATTTTAATGAAGCAAGCCACTATTTAATTTGGAAAGGTACGATGATGAGAGAACAACATAAAAACCAGGTTAGATTTTACACCAAATAAATACTTACTTTAGCAGGAAAAATAATCGACTTCTTAGTCAATGGTTGAAGAAATTTGAAGCAATCTCAGGCTTGTAGGGGCAAAGGTGTTAGTTGAGTTTTTCAAAACCATAAGGAGTGAAGGTTTGTGTTTGTTTTGATTTTGAACGTGAAGTGTGCAAAAGTCAGGTGTGTGGGGTTTTAAATAGGTTGGGTCTGGGCGAGTCGGGTCGGGCATGGAAATTTTAATTTTGACCACGACTCATTGAATGGTTCGTTTGATGTAGCAACGGCCTATACCTTCTTCCCGTCCTTTAGATTTTCAGAAACTTATATGTAGAACCTACGGGAACATAGCACGGTTCGTTTATTCTCACAACGACCCGTACTGTGCGTCCGTAGGTTCTTTCCTTAGATTTCAGACCTGCAGGAATTTGTTAGGATGGGAGACACCACAACCCATTTGTGCTAAAGACAGTCCATTCTGAGTGCCTGTTGGTTCGACTCTGAAACAGGGCACTCTAGATAGTAACAACAGTTAGAAACCACGAGCCGTGCCTTCTTACAATGCCCCGTTCTGAGACTCGTGGTTTCAGACCTAAACTGAATCATTCAGGTTTTCTTTTGCCTTAGACCTGCACACTTCAACAACTATGTACAATATATTTACATTAAAATTACAAATTGGGTTGCCTCTCAAGCAGTGCCTGATTTAACGTCGCGACATGACGCAGATATTTTGGTTACTAAGACTTCACCAAAGTATCTTCATAGGTTGCCTCCTATGCAGCGCTTGATTTAACGTCGCGGCACGACACAAGTTCCTAGGTTACTTAGATTTCACCCCGAGCGCAGAGATCCACCAGCTTTATTTCTTTGCTCTTCCCCAAATGTGCTTTCATCCGTTGACCATTTACTTTAAATCGCTTTCCTTCATGGTTCTCCAATTCAATTGCCCCATGGGAGAATACTTGGATCACCCGAAAAGGACCCAACCATTTGGACTTCAACTTGCCAGAAAACAAGTGAAGCCTAGAATTGAATAGTAACACCATATCACCCGGGCTGGACTCGCTCTTCTCAATCTTCCGGTCATGCTGAATTGTCATCCTTAGTTTATAAATTTCAAAACTCTCATCGGATTTCAAACAAAATTCATCAAGCTCATTTAACTGATCAAGCCTCAAGTTCGCAGCTTCACTCCAGTTCAAATTCAACTTTTTGAACGCCCACATAGTTTTGTGCTCAAGTTCGACCAGAAGATGACATGTTTTTCCATATACAAGTTGATACGGAGATATACCTATAGGAGTCTTGAATGCGGTCGATAAGCCCATAAAGCGTCATCTAGCTTCCTAGACCAATCTGTCCGGTTAGCATTCACAGTCTTATCTAAGATGGTCTTTATTTCCCAGTTGGAGACTTCAAAATGCCCACACAGTGTTTCCACCCTATGTTTCACCCCATATTTCTCCAATAAAGTCCAAAACAATCGGTTACCGAAGTGTAAACCCCCATCACTTATGATAGCTCGGGAGTCCCAAATCTGGCAAAAATATTACGTTTCAGGAATGTTGTGACACTCTTTCCTTCATTGTTTGGAAGTGCGATTGCCTCCACCCACTTTGAAACTTAGTCCACAGCAACTAGTATGTACTTCATCCCATTTGAGCTCAAAAATGGGCCCGTGAAATCAATGCCCCACACATCAAACAGCTCAATGACAAGAATGGGAGTAAGAAGAAGCTCATGCCTCCTTGATATGCCTCATTTCCTTTGGCATGCATCACATGCCTTTGCAAAATCATGCGCATCCTGGTGAATGGTTGGCCAATAGTACCCACATTGAAGAATTTTGTGGGCTGTGCGAATCCCACTGTGGTGACCCCCAACAGGGATGAGTGGTAGTCCTCCAATATGCTCAACATCTCCACCTCTGACACACATCTCCAAATCACCCCATCAGCACATATGCGGAATAAGTAAGGATCATCCCAGAAAAATTCCACACATCAGACATGAACTTCTTCCACTGGTGAAAAGATAAGTTCTCCGATACAACATCACTTACCAGATAATTAGCGAAGTCTGCAAATCATGGGATGAGATCCTGTGAGGCAGCTAAAACCTGCTCGTCGGGGAATGCATCATCTATGTCAAGCTCATCACAAAGTGCTACATCTGCTTCTAATCTTGATAGGTGATCTGCCACCTAATTTTTTATCCCCTTCTGATCCTTTACCTCAAACTCGAACTCTTGCAACGACAGAACCCATCGAATCAACTGCGGCTTGGCATCCTTCTTTGCTATCAGATATATCAGAGTTGCATGGTCTGAATGGACTATCACCTCGGTTCCAAGCAAGTACGCCAAAAACTTCTAGAATGCAAATACTACAGCCAACAACTCTTGTTCTGTCACGGTATAATTTTTCTGAGCTACATTAAGAGTCTTGTTAGCATAATAAATAGGATGGAAGATCTTTTCACTCCTTTGGCCCAAAACAGCTCCCAGGGCCACTCCGCTAGCATCACACATAACCTCGAATGGTAAAGACCAGTCAAGTGTCACTATAATCAGGGCAGTGGTCAATCTCTCTTTTAGGCATTCAAATGACTTCAGATATGCCTCATCAAAAAAAATTCACCTCTTTCTAAAGTAGTTTACACAAAGGATATGCAATCTTTGAGAAGTCCTTGATGAATCTCCTATAAAACCCTGTATGACCTAAAAAGCTTCAAACACCTTTCACAGAAATTGGAGGTGGTAGACTAGCAATTACTTTGATCTTAGCCCTGTCCACCTTAATACCCTTACCAGAAATCTTGTGGCCTAGCACTATACCTTCTTTGACCATGAAATGACACTTTTCCTAATTAAGCACTAAGTTGGTCTCTTCACATCGCTGCAGAACCTTTCTCAAATGAGCCAAACAATCCTTGAATAAATCACCCACCACCCGAAAGTCATTTATAAAGACTTCAATGGTGTCCTCCATCATGTCAGAAAATATGGACATCATGCAACGCTGAAAAGTGCCGCATTACATAACCAAACGGCATCCTCTTGAAAAAAAACGTACCATATGGACAGGTAAAAGTGGTTTTCTCTTAGTCTTCGAGGGTTATAGATATCTGATTGTACCTAGAATAACCATCAAGAAAATAGTACCATCCTCTGCCTGCAAATCGATCTAGCATCTGATCTATGAATGGCATAGGAAAATGATCTAAGTCCAATAGTTTAACATCCTATAGTCCATGCATACTTTCCAACCGGTGAATGGCCTCAGTGGAATGAGCTCATTGTTAGCATTTGGGACCATTGTGATTCCTCCCTTCTTCGGTACACACTGAATTGGGCTCACCCATTTGCTGTCAGCAATAAGGTAAACCACACCCGCATCCAACCACTTGATGATTTCCTTCTTGACCACCTCTTGCATAGGTGGATTTAACCTACACTTATGCTCAATGCTCGAAATACAATCTGGCTCTAGCTGGATCTTATGAGTGCAAATACCGGATGAAATTCTAATAATGTTTGCAATGGTCCACTCGATGGCCTTTTTATATCTCTTCAGAATGGAGAACCAATCCTACACTTGTCATTCATCCAAGTTAGCTGCAACAATGACTGGTAAAGTGTTACCAGTTCCCAGATATACATACTGCAAGTGAGACGGGAGTGCTTTGAGCTCCAATACCATAGGCTCCTCAATAGATGGTTTTGCCGGTGAGTTCGCCCGATTCTTTAGGTCAAGATCAATATTCTTTGGAGCATAGGTGTATGACCCCATACCTGCAAGTGCATTAACTATCTCCTCACCCCCATGGATCTCCTCAACACCAACATTTATTAAAATTGCTGCTAAGTCCTTAAGAGTCACCAACTCCTCTATGGGCATAATTGGAAACTCAGGTTCAACAACATCAATTACTGAGACCACCCTCATGTCATTTGGCTGCTTCATGGATCGGCATACATTGAATATCACCTCTTCATTGTTCAATCGGAATTTCAGCTGTACGATTTTCATATCTACAAGAGCACGTTCGGTGGTGAGGAATGGTCGCCCCTAGATAATGGGGACCTTGAAATCAACCTCACAGTCCAGAATGACAAAATCTGCCAAAATATAAAGGACTCTACCTTCACTAAAACATCATAGAGAATCCCCATCGATTTTTCACCATGCGATCTGCTATCAAAAGCCGCATTGTAGTTGGTTTGGGGGCTCCCAATCCTAACTTTCTGAACACTGCTAACGACATCAAGTTAATACTAGAACCCAGATCACATAATGCCTTAGAAAAATTAAAGGCTCCAATCGTGCACGACATGGTGAAAGCTCCAAGGTCTTCCTTTTTCTGAAAAGAGAATGAGATGCTATTGCACTTCATTGGTGGAAATTATCTGCAGGATTAAAGCTTACGTTTCTCTTTCTAGTGACAAGGTCCTTCATGAATTTAGTATAGCTGGGCATCTGCTCAAGTGCCTCAACTAATGGGATGTTAATAGATAATTGTTTCAACATGGAAATGAATTTGTGATACTTCCCATCTTCGACCTTTTTCTTCAACCTCTGTGGAAAAGGGGGAGGAGGTCTAGGAATAGGTGTGATCTTTTGCGGTGCTTCTTTCTCCTTCTCTTTGCCAGATCCATGCTCCTTTGCATCACTAGGAGCGGTCTTCTCTATTGAATCATCAACCAAAGTCTGATCCTCAGAATCTGCCATCCTATCATCATCTATCACTAAGGGCTCTACTGTCTCATCGATCACAACCAGCCTCGGAGGATCAACTATCCCCTTCCCACTCCTAGTAGTGACCGCTATGCAATGACTGTTATTTTTCAAATTTTGAACTATATTATTGGGAAGCGTGCCCTTCTGCCTCTAGTTCATAGCAATAGAAATATGACTAAGCTGCTGCTCAATTTGCTTAATAGCTATGGCATGTGATTCTACCTTTCGGTTCATACCAGAAATATCAGCAGTGGAGCTCCTTGAAATGGCCATTTGTCACCTCCATCTACTTTAGTACCTTAGACAACATGTCTTCCACCCTTGAACCACTAGACTCTGGCTCACGATTCCTTATAGGAACATATAGACTGCTTTTGTCATTTTTGTACTCCTCATGCTTTTTCCAGTCTCCATTGTCTCTGTATTGGCCTTGGTTGTAATTATTGTCTTTGTAGAAGTTCTGACCTTGGTTCCCCTATCCTTGACGTCAAGATTCTTGGTTAGATCCTTGGGTGTTAGTCCGAAAACCTGCCCCTGTATCATTTAGATAATTTGCTTCCTCCTCAGATTCTGATTCGCCACCATCATTTCTCGAGGCCTTGCCCTGAGAACCCACAGCATTCACCTTTTCAGCCCTGGCTCCCATCAAATGCTTAGAAAGCAGCCTCATTGTGGTCTTTATCTAAAAAATATCTTGATCTTGCTCTTCATCCTTCCTTCTCTGTTCCGCAAACATACCTACCGCATAAGTACAAGTTGGAGTCTCCTACTATCTTATGTGCCATGCGCGGTTGGTTTTAGTGATCTTGTCAAGTACCTCAACAGCTTCAGCATAAGTGTGACTCATGAATGTTCCGCCAAACACGGTATCATCCACCTCCTTGGTGTTAGCATTTAGAGACCTATAGAAGATCTCCAAAAATGTATCATCTGTGATCCTGTAGTTGGGAACCTTTTTGAGCTTCTTGTTGAACCGCAACCATGTCTCGTGAAGTTCCTTAGAATTTAATTGCCTGAAGTTGTATATCTCATCATTCAGCTGCAAAGCTCTAGAAGGTGGAAAGAACCTTTCAAGAAAATCTCTATTCAACTCCCTCCATGTAGTGATAGAATCGTTGGACAGTTCCGCCAACCAGAACGTTGCCTCACTCCCTAATGAAAAGGGAAATAACCTCAGCCGTATTGCATCCTGACTCACTCCCGGTTGTTTATATGCTTTGCAGATACCTATGAAATTAGTGAAGTGAGCATGTGCATCATCAATTACATGACCCGCAAATATCCCCTTCATGTTGAGCAATTGGATCATAGCACTGGTAATATCAAACTTTTCCCCAGTAGGCAAAGAAGGAGGCACAATAGCTCCAGTGGCACCAGCTTCACCAAAATCAGCATCATCATCATCATCGAAGTACCGGTGCCTCTGTTGGTCTGGACCTATATTCCTTCTAGCTCGCTCAGCTTCGACAGTTAGGCGTTGCTCTTCAGCAACCCGTGCTAACTCTCGATCTCTTGCCCGAGCTTGTTTTTCAGCCAACATTCTGGCTGTAGCATGGTCCACTATCTCTTGCTCTTGTACGTTGGTCATTCTTCTCAAATTCTGCAGTGTTTGTTCAAGTTCATGATCAATTGGAACCAGAGATTTTCCTCGGCTCCTAGTACTGGGCATGCATGAACCTAAGACCTATTAAGAACAAAAACAACAAAAGAAAAATAAAAAGAAAATAAGGACCAACACTAAAGCAAACACAATTAACAAAAGCCTAAGTTGTATTCCCCAGCAACGTCGCCAAAATTTGATGTCGCCCAAATTACACCTCATAAATGAGATATAAAGTGGTCGATGTCAAATATAGAACCCAACCAGGGTTGGGGTCGAATCCCACGAGGAATATGACAAGAACTTGAGTTAATGCATTTAGCTAATACTATCGGCTTATTTATTTCCTTTAGGGCAAGGTTTGAAACACAAAATAATAACCAAGAGTAAAGCCTAGTAGATGCTTAATTCAAATTTCGATTGTATTCAATCAATAAGTTGACTAGGATTGTGTTCCCCATGACTTCATAACCACAAGGCTTTTACACTAGTGATCTATTTCGGTGTTTAGCATGCAATATTAGTAAGTTAAACTCACCTAAATGGTTGGTCCCCTCTCTAGATGATTATCACCACGCAACTTGGTTTATATATGGTGTATGCTTAATTAATCCTTATCCTTAATATTAGATTAGCTATTCCCAGACAACGTCAAGCTATTAGATGAAGGTTGATAGCCTCAAAACTCCGTTGTTAATCCCTTTTCTCATTCATCACCCCCTTGATCCGGTAAGTAATAATAAGGCAAATTCCAACATTTGCAACCATTAACAAGAAATTAAAACGAAGGGAGAAACAATACATGCATAAATCCCATTCAAGATTCACTAAGTATTTTTATCTATGTGTGTTAATTCATCATGGTTCCCACAATTCTAGTTATGGATTTAGCTACTCATGCTTGTATTATCACAATCACAAACTATAGAAGACATCATAATTGTAACTTACAAAGATTCGTAGAAGAAATCCACTTGAATTGAATAAATCACCAAAATCAAAGAACAAAAATCCAAGGTTGTTTTACTCCTCTAAATTCAAGAACAAAATTATGAACTTCATTTCTTGAACCTTAGTGGTAGTCAATAACACCCAAAAATAATGTTCAAAGTTGTAAAATTGCTTAACTTGTAAAATAAACCTAAACAAATTATTTATAGACATAAAACAAATCCTTTCCTAAATCAACTAGGATTCTGGTGTCAGCAGGTACCAAGGTCTGTTGGTAGCTTCAACGAGTTGTTAGAGTGTCCGTTGTCTCAGTCGTTGCTTCCCTCAGAGTTGTCTCCTTTCAGCATCTGGCCTCAAACAATGGCTCGTTGTGAGATCCTATGAACCGTTGGTCCAGTCCGTTGTTTCCTGGCCTCTTGATCATTGTTTCTGAACCTAGAGGTACGAGTACTCAGAACGACCCGTCCTTAGAAGGTACGACCCTTCCTATCTGTCCGTTGGATGTAGCCCGCTCTTGGTCAGTTTCTCTGATTCTTTCCACGACCAGATAGGACGGTCCATGGTAAGTTCACACAATCCATAGGAACCATCCGTCGTATGAGACTTCAGTTTGACATTCTCTCTGTATATTCCCACAACTGATCAGAACGGTCCGTTTTAAGCTAGTACAATCCGTAGGTTTCAGCCGTTGCTTTGTACTCTGCTTAACAACTTCTCTGAACTACATGAAACGGCTGCTAGGCCAGCCCATGGTAAGGACCAAGGATCCGTAGCTCAGCTCGTCTGAGGCATTTTTCTCTATGTTCTGTCCTTTTTCTCAAATTTTATTCCCACGACCTATTTTACCTGCAAAACTACCAAAATGCGTCATATCCACATAAATGTACCTAAAGTCATGCTCATTCACAGAGTTTTAAGCGTCGCTAGTGCCATAAATTCATAGCATGTCATACAACCAGCTGAACCACTGAATGGTTCAAATGATTCTACTCATCTTGCTACCTTTTTTGAGTTTTTATCTAGGTTACAGGTTGACCACAGTGAGTCTGCTAAAGATTCTCCAACTTTAGGGGAAGTTTTCAATACACCACCACCACCACCAAATTGTAATCATACATACAAATGATCACTTTGTGATCACACTGGAGATATTCATTCTAATGATCTCAATGAAGATAGTGAAGTAGCAGATGCAGCTGATCACTCTGATGATCACATTGGAGATAACCACTCTGATGGTCCCAATGAAGATAGTGAAGTAGCAAATACAGCTGATCACTCTAATGATCACACTGGAGATAACCAGTCTGATGGTCCCAATGAAGATAGTGAAGTAGCAGATGGAGCTGATCACTATGATGATCCCACTGGAGATACTAGAGTAGCAGCATCTGAGCCTCATCTCATTGACTCAGCCAAGGCCTTCTCTGTACATGATCCTAAAGGAATTCAGCTTGAAGTTGATTTGTCCCACTGGTTCAATACTAGGGACTCTCAAGTTCAGCAGACTCACACTACAGTAGAACCAAGTGCTGAGACAGAATCAAATGGACAGGATCATCACATGATAACAAGTCTCAAATCCAAATCCACGCCAGTGAATCACATGTCTCTTCTTGAAGCCAAAGGAACCATAGTAAAAGAACCACAAATAATAAGTGAGGCACTCAGGTCTCCAGAGTATTTTGCAGCTATGGAAGAGGAGATTAAAGCACTACACCAAAACAAAACATGGTACCTAAGACAATTGGAATGAACATAGTTGGCTCAAGATGGGTGTGCAAAAACCAAATTAAGGGCTGATGGATCAATAGACAGGTACAAGGCAAGACTAGTTGCTAAGGGATATTCAAAGCTTGAAGGAGTAGATTTTGAAGAAATTTTCAGTCTAGTTGTAGAAGCCACTACCATAAGAGTAATACTTTCTGTTGTTATTAGTCTTCATTGGTGTATTCGACAACTAGATGTGAAGAATGCATTCCTACATGGACACCTTCTGGAGGAGGTATACATGAGTCAACCACTAGGCTTCAAAGATCCTAAATATCCTGATAGAGTGTCTTCTTAGGAAGGCATTATATGGACTCAAACAGGTACCTAGAGCCTGGTTTGACAGGTTCAGTTTACATCTGCTCCATTTGTGATTCAAGTGTAGCAAGGCAGACTCCTCATTGTTTGTTTTACATTGTAAGAGAGGTACAATTCTGCTTCTCTTGTATGTTGGCGATATAATTATAACTGGGAGTGATATTGCACTGATTGCTGAGATTATTGATGAATTATGAAAAGAGTTTGCTATGAAGGATCTTGGCCCTTTGCATTTCTTCCTAGGTGTAGAAGTCACCTACTTTACTGGTGGCATCCATATGAACCAGAGTAAGTATGCTGCAGAATTACTCTCCAAGACTAAGATGACACTGGCTAGATCAGTAGGCACTCCCTTGGCACAAAAACATGGACTACAAGAAGTAGAAGGTGATCCAGTGGATGTTTCAGCATACAGGAGTATTGTCGGTAGCCTACAGTGCCTAACACTAACAAGATCAGACATCACTCATGCAGTGAATCTAGAAAGTAATTTCATGCAAAGTCCAAACATTGCTCATTTTCAAGCTGTTAAAAGAATTCTTAGATATGTGAAGGGTATAGTTCAGTTTGGTTTGAGGATTTTGTCTCACTCACCACTCAGATTGTATGGATTCTCTGATGCGGATTGGAGAGGATGTCCTATGACCCGAAGATCAACCATAGGTTATAACATCTACCTTGGAGCAAACTGTATATCTTGGACATCCAAGAAGCAGCATACAGTGGTAAGGTCAAGTGCAGAAGCTGAGTATAGAGTATTGGCTTCAGCAACAACTGAAATGACTTGGATAACATACATCTTTAATAACACTGGGGTCTACTTACAAACTGCACTTATATAATTTTGTGATAAACTGAGTGCATTATACATAAATCAATCTAGTCATGTATGTCAGGACAAAACATGTTGAAATGGACTACCACTTTGTTAGGAAAAAAGTTGCTAGTGGCCAGTTTGTCACAAGGTTTGTTAGATCAAAGGATCAGCTAGCTGACATTCATACAAAGGCCTTGTCCAAGAATACTTTTGCAGAACTTCGAAGTGCAAGCTAAAAGTGGTAATCTCACCTCTCACTAGCTTCAGAGAAAGTGTTGAAGAAGATGAAGATAATGATGAGGAAGCTATAGATAATGTTGAAGAGCCCACTAGATAAGGCATCGAGAACATATCATTGTACATCATTGTAGAGTTTGTGTTAAACTCTACATATGGTAGTCTATCAGTATAGTAGAATCCAAGTAGGACTCTTGTAATCCAAGTAGGACTCTTGTAGTATTGACAGCGTATTAGTTAGCTTCCATTGTATCTATTATAGTGTATAAATACAGCCTTTGTATGACAAAATAACATATGAGAAAACACTTACAAAGAACCAATGCATACGTTCCAATTGATTCACTTGGAAAAATCTCCCTACAACTTATGAACGTCGGTCACAATTATAATTTTTTATCCATCTCTTTCACGATTGGGGAACACGCCCCTTCTTATGGGGACATCGGTGGTGTCGGTTATTGTACATCAAGTGAATATCGATGCAACCTCTACTTCTTGAAAACTTATGTGGAAGGAATTTCTACAAAACCGGGTTATGTTAATGCTTTACAAGCTCCATTTATGTCGAGCCCTAGTAACTTCAGGCATGGTAATCTATAGGTGAAGGAAAGATATTCCACCCACAAAGAAATTCCTTCCATTATGTTCAAAGCCAGTGACTATTACGAGGTGATGGCGGAGGAGTGCAAATACACTCTCGTTGGTAAATTTGCCGAAAAATATCTGTAAAAGGAAAAGTCAAAATTGGGGCTTATGATCATAGGACTATTTTTCTATATTTCTCAATTGAAGATGACTTTAAGAGTGTTGATTCAGAAGATCTATGGAACTGGATGGGCAAGTAATGTGGCTAGAAAAATGATCGTCGAATTTTAAGCCAGATGAGGACTCCCTTATGGTTTCTATCTGAGTTTTGTTACCGTAACTTACCATTTCACTACCACACATGAAATTATGTTAAGCAGATAGTTGGGATTATCGGAACTCCTCTATCTATGGATATTGCTACTGATCCCAAGACTCGACCTAGCAAGACTAAGGTCAGGGTCAAGGTGGTCTGACAAAGCCCAAATTGAACTCTATTTTGGTAGGTGCTAAAATGATTCATGTCCTCTGAAAGGCTTTATCCAAAGGTTAGAATATAAAAGTGTTGCGAATTTTTGCAGGCATTGTAAAATTATGGAACATACCATTGGTCAATATAGAAAAGTTGAAAAAAAATGTTGAAGATAAGGGAGAGATATAAGGACATCAAGGATGTGAAAATTTCTAATAATTGCGAGAAGAATTTTTTTTAAAAAAAAGTGAAAAGAAACAAGTTTAAGACAATGAAAATCAAGCTCTGGGTACCCTTCAGATTGTTCATGAAAGTAGAGATAATAGGAAGAAAATTGAACAAAAAGAAGAAGTCAATTCCAAGTTCATTCTAAAAAGAAAATCTTGATAGGATTAAAAATAAAAAGAAGAAAAAAAAATTCCAAGAAAAAAACTAATGTCAAAATCGGGAAGAATAAAGAAAAAGAAAAGGAGGCTACTGAAAAAAGTAATGAATCACTTTATATAAGCAGTGGTAATCAAATGAATCTGAATATAT